>CAOKZL010002778.1:0-223804 GCA_948472985.1 Iguana delicatissima | reverse complement strand
GGGGCAGGGCGCCGGTGGGCCACCACCCACCACCACCACGGACCCCCTAGCCCCCCGGGTCAATCATCCAGTGGTTTCTGGTTGGTTTTGAAATGGCAGTGTTACTAGAAAGGGGACTTTCCAAATCCCCCCCCAATAGCCCACACCAAGTGACAGCGATAAATCCACAGTCCCCTCCGAAGCTCCAACATCCCATAAATGCGATTTTAAGATGGACATGCAAGAAATAAGTCCAATGTAGCGTACCTGTATTTTTCCTGCTGTGGGCTCTCGCTTAGCGAGGATTAAAAAATGGTGCCATCCAGCTCTTTTTGGGGCGGGCCAACTGCAGAAGCTGTCCACGCCCACAGCCCACCCACCGTTCATCTCAGAGGCGAATCAGCACGAATCTGCGCTTCTACACAGGCGAGCAAGCACGTGATCGCGCAGCTCAGGGGGAAAAAAAACACATTTTTCCCAGTTTTTAAAAGCATGTGCGAGCACAGTTGGAGGCATGTCTGAGCGGATTGAGGTGTGGAACTGATAAAAATAAAGATGACTCAGAGCATTCTAAGGTATGGAAGACCTCCGTCAGACATCGCGCTAAAACGTTTTATTACCCCCGTGTGGAAAGGGCCTAAGGCCCTACTTTGAAAAGGCAAGTTAGAAATGTGGCAACAGTTGTCCAAGGAGCTGGGATCCACTGAAGGCTTCTTCAAGATGGTCTTTTGACTGCTCCTTTTAGATAATTTGGAGCACAACTTTCTTTTAGAAAAAAAAATTACAATTTCCATCACCCAATTAATCAATCCTCCTCTGGCAGCTTTAGTCAGCTAAGATGGTTGTGGGTCTGACAAACTTGTGCTTGGCCACACTTCTCCAAGCAAATTGACCCATCATCACATTGAACAGATTGAAGGTCATCCATCAGATTGGACAGATACATGTCTCAATTATCTGACTTTAGATTTGGCTCTTTAGGGCGGTTCAGTCCCTAAGGTAGCAGAAGCAACTGAATGACGTTCTACAGTAATTTTCCATTGTATAGCCATAGAGTATATATGTATCATTAAAAGATATTTGTTGCATGGACTTTCAAATAATAGCTGTAAATAGTGTTCTTGCTTCTGGTAGAGATCTCATCCATCAGCACCAAGGTTTGGTGATTGTCTATGATTTTTACCCTGTTGTTTTGTCTGTGCTGGATGTTCCTATCTCTTCCAGGTTGTGATATCTCATTTCTTTCCAGAGAAGCAGAGGCCTACAAGGAACAAGGGAATGCCTTTTATGCCAAGAAGGACTACAATGAAGCATATAACTATTATACAAAAGCCATAGGTGAGGATTAAATAAGAAAGTTGAGGTGCTGTTCTGGCCTGCCTGATTTGCTTGTCTGAAAATTGGTGTAATTAGTAGGCATATTATGATACTTTGATCGCATAACCAAAACCTCAAGCAAAATTTCCCATGTCTGTTCTCAGTTGAGAATCATTTGCCGCTCTTCAGGATAAGCAGTTCATATGGAGCAAGAGGTTTCCACGATCAGTTGTAGCATAGTGAGTGTGGAGTACTGTAATATCTGTAAGAACGCTTGTTGAGAGAAAGTAATCTACATTAGGATATGCTTGTGTGCAGATAGCCTCTCACACACCAGGAAATGTTGTGTGTAGAACTGTAGAAATGAAAAGTTTTGAGAATCTCAGTTTTGCAGAATATAAAACTCAAGTCACTACCCTTCATAGTTGTAAAGAATCATTTGATAAATGCATAGGTGCGATTTGCTGAAGAGCTAGAGCAGTGGTTCTCAACCTGTGGGTCCCCAGATGTTCGTGGACTTCAGCTCCCAGAAACCCCAGCCACTATGGTCAATGCTCAGGGCTTCTGGGAGCTGAAGTCTACAAACATCTGGGGACCCACAGGTTGAGAACCACTGAGCTAGAGTTTTTCTTTCATGAGCGGAATGTTGGTTAGTCCTACTCATTTTGGCTCTCCAGATCTTCCTGATCATCTGTTGATGGAGTTGTTTACCCTCGCTTATATTCCCACAGTGGAGGCACATGTGTGTGCACACGTTAAAATAAAAGCTGCAAGTGCCTCTTTGCAGCCTTGTGGAAATTACTCATGTTGCTTGGAAATGCAAAAAAATTGTGGCTCACAGGCATAGATTAATTAATAGAAAAACAAAGAATCTATGAGGGGATGGAGACTTGGTGCTTGAGGGATAAAATCAAGGATTTTAATTTCTCTTTATAACTTTAATTGGCAAAGAATAGTAAAATGCATCAAAACAAAACCCAAATCCCTTATAAGAAATTTTAAAAGCTGAAATGCTTTGGCTTTGATTTTGTTGCTTATTATTCTTTACTAGTTAAAGTTCAGAATCTTGTTGAATGAATATGCTGCTCAGTGTTCTTGCTTCTGTCTTACTGAAGATTTTAAAAATTGAGAATTTGGAGCAGAGGAAGGTGGGAAGATTTCTGTTTGGTTTCTGTACTAATATCCTTTTGTAATATCCTTTTGTAGATACATGTCCCAGCAATGCCAGTTACTATGGGAACCGAGCCGCTACTCTCATGATGCTAGGCAAATACCGGGAGGCACTTGGGGATGCTCAGCAGAGTGTCAGGATGGACGATACCTTTGTGAGGGTATGTGATCACAGAGGTGCAGCTCTCCTGGTACTCATTCTCATTTGCAGCTTATGCTATCAAGGCTTTTCCTGTTCACCCTGTCTTTGCAGGGACACCTACGGGAGGGAAAGTGCCACCTGTCCTTGGGGAATGCCATGGCTGCCAGCCGCTGCTTCCAAAGAGTTCTAGAACTTGATCATAAAAATGCACAGGCCCAGCAAGAGGTAAGTCTCTTTAGGCTATGTTTTCGTGAGTAGTAATAGAGATAACTGAAATAGCTATACTAGCATGGTTGTCTTAAATGAACAACCTTATTTGTCCATTATGGAATCCCAGATTGTATTAACCTGGCTGTAGTTAAAAGCTTCACAGACTGATTTGGGCTAAAGGTAAGGTTCACTTTTAGATTCCAGATGGAATCTATAGGTTGATCTTTTTCAGTCATCCAGTTTCACAGACAGTGTAAAATATATAATGAGCTTTCTTTCTCTCTTGCCCTGACATATGACATAAGAGAGTGAGGGCGAACAACCTAAGTCATAGAAAACCTTTGCCTGGTGAAGACATGTTCACTTTGTCTTTATAGACAGAACTTTTGGCTTTCCTTTTAAGACCCCCAGTGTTCGTTTCAAAACAAATTGGAAGGAAGATCTTGCCTTGCAATCTTGTTTGGACCACTTCTCAAAATAATGGATTTCAGAGTCTTTTAAGATGTGACTGAGGGCTAGCTTACATACAATTTTTTAGTCATGGTTAAGGATGGAAATGAGCAACAAAATTGTGTGTTTCCTCCCCCACCTGACTTAACTGTGGTGTACCACATTGACCATAACCACAAGCTAGCCAGGGTTTTCTCTTAGCTAGGATTGGAAACCATGATTTGAACTTTGTTTCAGTTCCTTAGTTCATATAAATCCTGATTAAGTAGAGGAAACCTAAGGAGAAAACAGGCAATCTGTTAACCTGCTATTGATCTTGTAGCCATCATTTAGTGTGTATATTCAGATCATCAAAAGTATGAATGAAAGAAACTTCATCCTTAAATACAGAACTTTTGGGGAATCTTTACCAGGAAAGAGACTCTGTACATTGGGTAGTAGATGATATACATTTGGTATCTGTATCTGATTCAGTATATTAAGAGATTGCTTTGAACAGAGTGTTTTGAAAGATGGAGCAGACATGTGTTTTAAAAAAGAAGAAGAAATGTTCAGATGTTTGCTGCAGTCACAGAAGTTGGCTGCTGTGCATTAAACTGATCTAGTGGAAACCAAAGTTTTCTTACCTTCTCTTTCAGCTGAACAATTCCAGAACTGTCCTAGAGTATGAGAAAATTGCTGAAGCAGACTTTGAAAAACGAGATTTCCGAAAGGTACAGAAGAAGCTGCCTTACACTGAGCAAAACGAGTAGTTTTAAGACTTTGTAGCTTTAGGGAATTTTTTCCATCTTTGCTAATCAACTCGTGCTTATTTTCAACAGATGTCTTGTATTATATAGATGATTGTGAGAGGTATTGTCAAACCCTTTGCCACATTGCACAGGGCTCTAGTCAGGCTTATTAAGCCTTGCTAGGGCAATTTCTGAGCTAAGAACATGCCAACACTTTACTGTGATGCACAGGAAGCAAAATAAAATGGAAAAACTGACATGGAGCTTGTCTTCCACTAGTGTTTTTTCTCATGAGACATCCCTAATAAACTCTGGAGGAACTCTCATGTGTGTTTAAATCATCATTGGTAGCCGAGATATAACTAAAAAAATTTTTTACTTTCTAAGAAACAGCAAAGTTTTTCGTGCTTTAAATAAGCATTTCTAAGGCAGTATTTATTAAAAGAACTCAACAGTTTCTCATAGTAGCAACCAGATTTCAAAGGTAACATATCCACTGATTTTGAAATTTGTGCCTGTGCCATATGCTAGAGAGCTGTTTTCCAGTAGACCATCTTATGTCTTCCTGTTTTTTAGAATTGCTTGGGTGCGAGGGTCAGGGTGACTTTCTCAGAACCATTTGGTGATTCCATGGCTGAGATAAGATTCAATCCTGACTCTCTCAGGCTTTAGCCACAACACCATGAAGTCTTTCTCAGGGGTTGAATTTCCATAGCATTGAAAAGCGCTGGATTTTTCACTCCTTTGAGTGAGAAGGTTGCTTTGATAGCTCTCAGCTTGTCCCTGTATGCCCCTATCCACAGTTGGAGTATGTCTTAGGGCAGGGTGACTTTGCCCCTCAGTGCAGCGACCTTAGCAATAAGGCTTCTGTCCATCCTGGTGAATTCCTACTTCACCGTCTCCTAACTGTTAAGAGCAGCTGGCTCATTGTGGACAATCTAAAGTTTGTCTTAAGGAAGAACCCTGCCTTGTCTGCAACTCGAGCCAGCTCTCCCCAGGCTTCTCCATCCCTTAGGCAGTCTCAAACGTGCCCTTTGTTTCTGGAGAAGAACCTCCTTCCCGTGGCCTCCATCATCTGGAGTGTCTCAGTGCTTCCCGCAGCACCCAGCGGTGATGTCACCTATGGAGGGGGCAGGGGAAGGGAGAATTGAGAATCCAGCTGAACCTCGCAGCAAACAAAGGCTCCCTTCTTGTGCAGCTGTCTGTTCCCTAGAGCAGCAAAAGGGCTTGTGAAGTCACCCACAGAGGCCTGGAGCCTGAGTTAGAGGCTTGTCATGGTAGCCACTGCTGCCACACTTTTTTTTTTTAACATTTTTTGAACGATTGAGTTTTTTCGAGCTTCAGACTTGCAAGAACTGGTGAGGGAGGGTTCCCTCATGTTTCAGGAAAGCACCCTTCTCTTACCTTAGAAGTCAGGAATATGCAGAGAAGACATATGACTGCACTGACTGGATGCAATAGCAAATCCATTGTATTTAAAACCTGACTGGCCAAATTCACATAGAAAGTAAACTGTGACCTAATGTTCTAGATCAGAGGTTGACAAGTGTGACATTCCAGATGTGATCACTTATCATTGGTTGTGCTAGAGCGGATAGGAGTGGTAGGCCAAAAACTACTGAAAGACTACAGTTGCTCACCCATGTTCTAGGCAGTGCAAGTCTCTCAGTCTCACTGCAGGCACGGCACTACTTTCTGTGCAAAGCATCTGGGCTGCCCCATTCTCACTAGCTATTCTCTCTCTCTCCCACCTTTTCTCTCACTGCCACCCCACCCACTCAGGTTGTCTTTTGCATGGATCGTGCTCTGGAATTCGCCCCTGCATGCCACAGGTTCAAAATCCTCAAAGCAGAGTGCTTAGCGTTGTTGGGTCGCTATCCTGAAGCGCAATCAGTTGCCAGGTAGGAATTGTGGCAGCTAGAAAGCCAACTGGCGGGAAAGGTTTGTGGACTGCGTTCAGCAATTTGGCTAAAAACAAAGTAGATAAACAGGGCTTTGTATCTTAATCCAGTGCTTCTCGGTGTGACAGTCCATGGACCGGTGCCAGTCCAAGAGCGATTAGCTGCTAGTCTGTGGGGGGATTTTCCTGGAAGAAAGCGGCAGTTGTAGTCAATGGACACAAATAAGCTAGTAGTCCCTGACATATTGGGGGAAAACCCTGCTGGTCCCCCACATGAGAGAGTTTAACACTGTCTTAATCAAATTTGATTATTTTCCTCCGCTTCATTTTTGAAGTTCTTCTTTAGAAGAGAAGATCATTTTATTTGAACTTTAATGTTTTAGTTATATATTTGTAATGTTACTTGCCTGTTACTATTCTTGGTTTGAGCACTCATTTTAGTGAGTAGGTAGGATTTTACATTTAAATAATAAAGAGATTCTGGGCAGGACAAGTTTGCTAATTTCAGAATTTGCAAGATTTACCTTTCCGGTGCTGTGGAATTTTTTTTCCCTTTTCTCCTTGCAGTTAAATTTTCCCATTGTTGGAGCTTGATCCTACAAAAGAGCAAAATATAAAACTGTATCAGCCATGAGACCTAAAAGGCTGAGGTGGGAAGAAAGACTTCTTAAAAAATGGCATTTGGCACTCGGGAGAAGGAGTGCTCCAGAAGAATATTGGGGAAAAGGCAGCTGTAGAAAGCTCAGAGAAGAGAAACTGAAGGCCTTTCTGCACTACACTGTTATAGTGCTATTATTCCACTTTCAACATCCTATGGAATCCTGGGGTTTGCAGCTGAGGGAGGGGCATTTAGAATTCTCAGCCAGAGAGATCTTTGGTCTCAGTAAACTACAAACCCCAGAATGTCACAGGATGTTGAGAGTAGAATAAAAGCACTATAACAGTATAGTGTGGGAAGGCCCTGTGAGACAAGAGTGGTCAGAAAAACACTGTGCCCATGCACAGAAAATGCAGAAATGAATTATAATATATTTTTTGAAAAAGCCAGTCATATCTTTACAGTCTTCTTGCTTCTCGGAAGTGTTCTATGAATGTTAGGCCCTCTGCGTGTGGACAGCTGTCCTTCAGTTCCTGTAGTTCTGTAATTTCTGCCTTGCCTCTTAATTCTGTTTTTAGTGATATCTTGAGAATAGATTCCACAAATGCTGATGCCCTCTATGTACGAGGGCTTTGCCTTTACTATGAGGACTGTATTGAAAAGGCTGTGCAGTTCTTCATCCAAGCTCTCAAAATGGCTCCTGACCATGATAAGGCCTGTCTTGCTTGCCGCGTA
Source organism: Iguana delicatissima (assembly GCA_948472985.1). Classification (NCBI taxonomy): domain Eukaryota; kingdom Metazoa; phylum Chordata; class Lepidosauria; order Squamata; family Iguanidae; genus Iguana; species Iguana delicatissima. The sequence continues at coordinate 216,572 of CAOKZL010002778.1, read as the reverse complement.
AGTATGAGAAGAAGTGTAACTGGTTTTCTGCTTCTTTTCTAGAAAGGAAGTGGTCCTCTTTCTCAGACATGCAGGGAGGTATTTAAATCAATCTTAAAGCCATGTATATTTTATGTAAAAAATTATAATGTTTTAACTAGAAAGTTCAGATTTTGCCCCAAGAAAAATAGAACTGTGAAATATGTCTAAATTATGCCCATTGCATAAATTTTAATAACTCTCTTTTACCTGGAATTTTTTTTGTCAACTTTGATGTCTTTCATAATTTTTGATCAGTAGGCATGGATTGGAGAGAGCACAGACAAAACCCTGCCTTCAGCCAATGGACACTTTATTCAATTACTTCTCTGGCTTCTGAAATTTCAGTAGGGGTTAGCCACATATAATCAAGGATATTTTCAGAATTGTAAGAAAGAAAAAATGACATTTAAAAAAAAAAGATGACATTCTCTGCACCCATGGATAAATTCAACACTTCCTTGTCCCCACCACCCCATCACCCTCAGAACCACAGCATACAATTCTGTCTTGGCTCTAATCTCTCATATTTTTCTGATAAAATACATCATGTATTGAGGAACAATTGAAGGCCTTTCCTAGTAACCCATCTTCTGCACCTGCATAACAGCCACAAGTGGCAACTCTCACCTATGAGTAATCCAAGTGGCATTTTACATGGAAATGGATACAAGATGTACAACAAGTCAGTGTGCACTCAGTATGTATTGTTTTATGTCCTACTGGCATGATAGTAAAATCATCTTGGCTGAATTTGTGGGGGGTTTTCCCCTAGGACTATGGCGTTTAGCCATTTAATGGATATTATTTTATTTAGAAGTCCTTTGATTTACTTCCCCCCAAGGAGGTCAAATGCTGAAATGAAGCCAAAGGACCCTGGGTCTAATATGCAAACTGATGCAGGTTAATCAACTCAGGTTTCTTTAATAAGGTGACATAGCCGGTTTTTTACTGCTCAACTCCTAAACCTGTCTTTTGGCCCACCTTCTCTTCCAGAACGCCAAAGCATTGAAAGCAAAGAAAGACGACGGCAACAGGGCCTTCAAGGAAGGCAATTACAAGCTAGCTTTTGAACTTTATACAGAAGCCCTGGCAATAGACCCAAATAACAGGAAAACCAATGCCAAACTCTACTGCAACCGTGGGACAGTTAACTCAAAGGTAAGAGCATTTCAAATTGTAGGGAGGTAGCGCCTGTATGTCAGAGATATCTCTAAAGACTTCAGCCCATCATAATTTACAGATAAGGGAAAGTTCTGCAGGATGTAGTAAGGAATTGAAGAATCTTTCTCTCAGGATGCATGCTATTTGAGGAGTAATTTTTAAGCCACAAAGATCCATGATTGGAAGAGATCTTCTAGACCTGAGAGTTCCATGAAGCCTAGATGGGCTCCCAGCCAGCCAGGATCTAGTAAGTTGGCTGGTCTGGGAAAGCCTGTATCCCTCAAAGTGCTGAGTTCAACAGTATTGGTTTTAAAGTAGGGAAAACCAAACAGAAATAAGACAGTTTTTACGTATGGCTCTCCAGGCCATCGTAGACTGCAGCTGCTGTCATTCCTCCCCTTTTGAATAAGGCTGATGGGAGTTGGGAGGCTGTATGTCTTCCACCTCAATAAATAGGAATAATGCTTGTAATTACAGCTGTAAGCATTTAACCCAGTATTCAATGATTCTGTTACACTCAAGGACACCTCGTTATGGACTGTGTGTGCTTGGGAGGGATCCAGCAGAGATTCTTGTTGTGCAGCTGTTTGTACAATTGGCTGCATCACCAGTTGCATGCGTGTTACTGGGCTTAAGGGCCACAAAAATAAACATACTACCGTTTGCACAACTGGAAAAACCAATGCAACTTCACTGGGCTCTGTTACCACTGTAATGTTATGTTGCATCTAGGCTTTAGGTGACACATTAGCATGTTGCAGATGATTTGGATCCACTAACTTAATAGTCCTTGCAGTGATTTAATAAGATCAACCTGTACCTTCATTGTATGGGAAAGTGAGACTGGAAACAAAATAAATAACTCTGTGATCAGTAACAATTTCCTGTTGGAAGGCAAACAGGGATGGGAAGGCCTGCCAATTAATTCTGTGTCTGGTGTTTCTGTTCATTCTACCTCTTCTCCTTTTTTTCTTCTTGGTTTATTTGTGTTTTAAATCATTACCTGTATTATTATACATACACTGAAAGCACCAACTGTCTTAATAGCAATAGTGCAACTGTTCCCAGATGATTCACGTGACCCCCACCAGATGCTGGGTTTGGTACTGAAACCACTAGTTCTTGAATACAGATGGCCCTCAACTTTTTGTGGGTTTAACTTCTGCAAATTTAATTATTCATGGATTTTTTACTGCTGCTTCTGTTGCTGCCTTATGCCATTTTTAATAGTGACTTAGAAGCCTTGCCTCTTGTTTGCGGCAGTGCCACCCCACATAGTAGGGCTCACGCCTCTAGAGCCATCAGCAGGGCAAATCAGCCCCAAGAACTCCTATTGCTGTTGTAGCCCAGACTTTACTCCCAGTGGCCTTCAGGAACAGCAGTGGCAGTAGCAGATCAAGTCATCAAACTTGGCTGTGGCACTGGCTGCCCACTCCCCCAGTGGGGTGAACATGCCTCCTTCTCCACCGCTTTCTTTCCTCAACAGGTCAGGGAGGGAGTGAGCAGTTGAACAACCACACTTGGCAGGCTTGGGGAAGTCTGCAAAGCCTCACAAGGCTTGAAGAGAAACTAAGATAACTTCTAACCGGCAGGGAGACTAAGCTATGTTCTTACCTTCTCCCTTTGTTGGGGCATGGTGAGAAGCCTAGGGAAGGCAAGAGAGTTCCTTCTGTCATTCTCAGTCTTTTTCTGCCACACGTAGAAAGGACCTTCTGCAGGTGGTTGCCCAGTTTGGGGAGCGGTCAGAGCTTTTCCAATACTCCTTTCTCACCATGCATCTCTTGGGGAGTGTCACTGTGAGAACCCCATGTTTTTCTCCTTCCAGACCTTTCCACTCTTTTCTCTGTCACTGCTGTGAAACACACACAGACACACACACCCTTTGAGTCCACAGCAAAAGTGGCTGATTTCTTCCTTCTCCTGGCACACGTTCTTTCTTTTAAAAAACTGCAAATTCTCTTTCCACAGTCAGTTGCTTTCATTCAAAACTTTCCACATATTTTCCTTCCCCCTCCAAGGACCCATTCTGTCTCCTCCTGAAGCCGCTTCCCCTCAGGAAAACCTCCCGATCACACCATGCCAGGGAAGCCTCTCTCTCTCTCTCTCTCTCTCTCTCTCTCTCTCTCTCTCTCTTTCTCTTTCTCTCTGCCCCTAGGCTTATAAGCCCCTACTGCAGATTCAAGTGTATTATGTACTGTACATTTGAATCCATGTTAGGTTGAATCCCCCAGTCATCCTATTTTATGTGTATTAAATATTGTTGAGGGGTAGAGATTTCACAGTTTTTCCCCTTCTCTGGGGTCCTGCACTCATAATCCCCACAAAAGTTGAGGGACTATTGTATAATGAATCCAAGAAGAAGATGGATAGGGGTAGAATTACATTACTATTTTATCTGTGTTGCTGTTGAATTCAGCAGTGGTGAGACTTTAAAGCAAGTGCATAATGTGATCATTCTGTGTTCTAATTTGGTAGACAACTATTCCTACCCATCTCAAAAAACTAGCACCAAAGACTGTGGGGATTTAATAGGTTTTGAGAAATGAGATTTAAATTAAAGGAGGAGGTTTGTGCCACAAGAACTAAAAGGTAAGATGAGAGCTGCTAATATATCATGAAAATACCTTCTGTCTTTGTTCCTTAAGGAAACATGTAGTGGCTCTCAAGAACCTTGGAAAACCTTTTAGCCCACTGAACTGAATGTGACATGAAGCTAGGTCCTTTGCTTCATGCATTTTCCTCTGCTGTGTGATTTCATGAACCTCTGTGGGATGGCTTGTTTTTTTCCTCAGCATTGAGAATTTGCAAGATGGCTGTTAATACATATTGAAATACATACCAGCAAGTAATATGTTTAATATGGAGTGCTGAAGTTTTATATGGCAACTGCCTCTCCAAAATGGTTTAATAACTACCTATCAGGGGCATTCAGATTTTTATTTCAGGACTGTAATGAAATTCTGTGGATCTTTAATGCTTCATTTCAATTCTATGCTCTGTTTATTAATCCTGCACCTATTAGGGAACTAATCCATTTTTTGATTAATTTTGTCCAGTATAATTGTATACATTTTACTCATGTTGTTCCTAATTGTTCATTCTTGCTTTTGGGAAATTCTTGCATGCCTTTATTGCTGTCGGAATGAACAGGAAAAAATAACCTTCAAGCTGTAGCGTGGTGATTAGATAAAATGATTGGCTTCATTGGCCTGAAAAAAGGGAAATAACAAATCAAATTTGAGGAAGTCATGGATAAAAGAAATTTTGTTGTTTTTTAAAAAAGTGAAGGGGCTTATTTTCTAACCATGCCACTTGCCTTCTAGCTTCGGAAGCTGGACGAAGCAATAGAAGACTGCACAAGTGCCATCAAACTGGACGACACGTACATCAAAGCTTACCTGAGGCGAGCACAGTGGTGAGTGTGTGCATATTAAATATTGAGGAGCTATAGCTCAGTGACTGGAGAACATCTGGTTGGCACATAGAAAGAAGGTGAGTGCTTCCATCCCTGGCATCTCAAGGTAAAAAGATCATTGGACAACAAAAAGTGAAACCCTACCAATCCAGGTAGACGATGTTAGGCAGTATGCACCTGTGATCTGTTTTTTATTTGGCAAATTCATAATGGGGAAGCATAACTCAGTCTCACTGTCGTACAGGATTGGGGAACTGTAGAGTGTCATGCTACATCAAACCCTCCTGGGATCACAGATTCACTGGACTTTCCGAAATGGATGTACTTCCTTTCTCAAGATAACATAATTTCTTGGTGTGTCGGTTTTTGTGTTCATTTTTTCCCAATCTAAATGGTTGAGATGCCTCTTGAATGTTTAATTGCTGACAGTACATGGTTTAACCTATAATGTGCTGGTGTTTTTGGTCCCACACATTGGAATAAAGCCCCCCCCAAAGAACTTCTCTGAAATTCAGTTTGTGCTTAGTTTAGAGTGATCTGATGTATAACATAAGATTAGCTGAAAGGATTAGGGAAAATGTTCAAAGCCCAGCTGCTTTACTTTCCCCATTTTTTTGGCTTCAGCAAACATTTGCTGTCTTGCTTCTAAGCTTACTTTGTTTGATCGTTTTTATCCTTCCTCTTCAACCAAGACACTCAAGGATAGAGATGCATTTTTCTGCCCTTCCAGTCTTATCCTCATCATTTAGTCTAACCTTGGACTGAATTGATAGTGGAATTATCAATAGTGCACCAAGTGAGCTTAATGTCCAAGTTTAGATTTGAATTTGGGACTTCCCCAGTCTTTGTCAAGGTTTCTTACTCACTGTATTGTGTTGACTCTGTTGCTACAGTGTTTGGTCCACCTCCTGAATCCTGTCAAGGTTGATTCAGCAGGGGCAGTCAATACTTTTATTATGCTTCCTCTACCATGACTCACCTGGATGGTTTTGATCACATTGAATATCATGTTAGGAAGGAAACTGTTCCCCACCCCACATCTCGATGTATTCATAGCTCAGTAAAATGACTTTTTTAGACTGCAGCTCCCATAATCTCTCAGATAATATCTATAATGGCTGGATAGTATGGGAACTGTAGTCAAAAAGGTAACTTCCAAACTCTGGATTGGTTCAGTGGCTCATATGCCTCCACCTTGAACTTGTGTCCCTTATTTGAACTGTTTAGAGAAAATTAAAACAAATTTGTAAGTTATATCTATGCTTCTTTTGCTTAGTTACATGGACACAGAGCAATATGAAGATGCTGTAAGGGATTATGAAAAGGTTTACCAGACAGAAAAGACAAAAGGTAAAAGATGGGCACTTCGCCACTCTTTTTATCAATCTTCTCCAACTGTCTGCCCCTTTGCTGGCTGGGGATGATGGAGGTTGTGTTTAAAGACATCTGGAGGGTGCCAGCTTAGGAGAACCTGGTCTAGACTATTATTTTTACTGGGTCTTGAAATTTGACATCACTCGCCATGTGTCTCAGAGTGCAAAAAATGCAGGTTTTGTCCCGTAAAGTGGTACTGCAATATATCCCCAGAATCTGAGACTGTATATGTAGTAGAGGAATCCTGTATAAAAATGTGGAACTTTTATCTTAAATACATCTTGGAGGGTGTTTGAAATTTTATTTAACTGTCATTCTTCCTCCTTACTCTAATAGGTATATGGGGATTCCCAGTGTAAATTTCCCAATAGGTGTGCATGCACAATTTCAATCCTAGTATTCCTGCCTTACCTGTGACTTACCTTTCCTATGACCTCTTCCACTGCATTCTTTCTGACTTGAAAAAAATAATTATATAAGGAAAGCAATACTGTCAGCATGCAGGCTGCATTTTATAAAGTTTCTGGGTTAGTGGATGTATGGATTGGCCAGGGCAAGGGAGCTGCATTCATTATGTGTGTATTTTTTGTTCTTGTTGTATTTAAAGCTAATTTCTAATATTATTCCCCTCCTGCTTTATTCTAGAACACAAACAGCTCCTCAAAAATGCACAGCTTGAACTCAAGAAAAGCAAAAGGAAAGACTATTACAAGATCCTGGGTGTGGACAAAAATGCCTCTGAAGATGAGATCAAAAAGGCATATCGGAAGCGGGCTCTAATGCACCACCCAGGTACAGAAAGATTCTCCTGGTTTCCGCTGCTATTATTCAGCTGACAGCTCCCATCATTCCTCGCCATTGATCATGCTGATGGAAGTAGGAATATAGCAACATCCAGAGAGTTACAACTCTCCATCCTTGCAATGTGGTTGTAATGGCACATTTTGATCATGTAAATGTCTGGGGGTATCTAAATGTCTGATGAAGTTGCTGTACCAGAGCATGGGGGAAATGTCTGTTCTTAACTACACAGCTTGTAGAATCCCAGAGCCAGCGTGGTACAGCTGTGGTTCAGAAAGCAACTTTTCTCAGCTCTGCTCAGAAGCCATGTGGCCAGCGGTTTTCTTCCGCCACTGCCTCTTCTTCTTCTTTTCCTTCTTCCTCTTCTTCTTCTCCCCCCTCCTCCTTTATTTATTTATTTATAATCCTGCCTTTCTCCTAGTAATGCGACCCAAGGCAGCTAACAACATGTTTTAAAACTGTACAGATTAAAAAGCATACAAAACCTCCGATAACAGTATAAATATAAAAGTCTTTTAAAAAGGAATTAATTTGTAAAGTTAAAACACTAAACTTTTAAAACAGTAAAATTCATTAAAAAACTATATACAAACCTAAAAACTGCACTGCACAAGATAAAAAGCCCGCCCCAATTTCTAAAAGTCTAATAGCACAGAAATGTTTTAACTTGCTGACAGAGAGAGAACAAGGACAGGACTGTTCTGGCCACCCTAGGGTGATCGGTTGTGGCTTCCTCTTTTCCTACTGCCTTCTACTTTCCCAAGCATTATTGTCTTTTCTCAGGAGTTGTGTCTTCTCATGACATGTCCCGAAGTATAACCGTCACAGTTTAGTAATTTTGGCTTCTAGGGAGAATTCAGGCTTGATTTTCTCTAGAACACATTTATTTGTCCTGTAAGCAGTCCTCAGTATCCACAGAACTCTGCTCCAGCACCACATTTCAAAGGAGTTGATTTACTTCCCATCAGCTTCATAGTTCCTTCATAGCTGCCCTTCCAAGGCCTAGTCTTCTTCTGATTTCTAGACTGCAGTCTCCATTCTGATTAATGGCTGAGCCAAGATATAGAAAATCTTGCACTATTTCAGGGTCTTTATTGCCTACTTTAAAGTTATGTAAATAATCTGTGGTGATTATTTTTGTTTTCTTTAGAGTTCAACTGTAAATCTGCCTTTGTACTTTTTTCCTTAACTTTCTTCAGTAATTGACTTCCAAGTCTTTGCTGTCTCTGCTAGTAAAATGGTGTCATCTGCATATCTTAAATTGTCTTCATTTCTCCACACCTCCTTCCTCCAAGCCTGGTCCTGCCTTATATGTGATATGTTCAGTATACAAGTTAAATAGGTAGGTTGATAAAATGCAGCCTTGCCTGACCCTCTTGCCAATTGAAAACCATTCTGTTTCTCACAGTACAAGTTACACATCAGTACAATCAAATGTTTTGGCACCCCTGTTTCTTTACAAATAATCCCAAATTTTTCATGATCTGCATAATCAAAGATTTCACTATACTCTATAAAATACACACTAATTTTCTTCTGAAATTCTTTGGGGTGCTCCATTATCTAGTGTACATTTGTAATATGATCCCTGGTGCCTCTTCCTTTGTTGAACACAGCTTGGACATCTGGCCTTTCTCATTGCTCATATGTTAAATGTCTTTGTTGTATTTATTATCATCCTTTATTCAGATAGTGCCATCACAGTACATGGCACTTTACAAGTAAAAGAATATAATTATAGAATTTTGATCCTCATTTTGCTTGCATAAGAGATTCATGCAATGATCCTGTAGTCACTGCAATCTCTGGTGTCCCCTTTCTTGGGGATTGAAATGGGCCATTGTATTGTTTTCCATACTTGTTGATAGATTCTGTCTCAGGAGTCTGAAGCAGCTCTGTTGGTATGGCATCTGTTCCTGGTGATTTATGTCTGCCAAGTGCCCTGGGTGCAGCTTCCACTTCACTTTCTAAAATTGTAGTTTCATCTTCAGATGGTTCTTCCTTTACTGAATCAGTCATCCTTACATCTCTTTTATATATATTTTTATATATATTTCTCTCTCGTATATATATATCTTTTATATGTCAGATCTCTTTTTATATATGTATTGTTTTCCTTGGCTTTTTTATTTGTACTTGGTCACGTAATGTGTTACCCTGCTGAGTGAATAGCATCCCTACCCTTGGTTTAATTTTCCCTTTGATTTCTTGAATCTTGTGGAAGAGGCATTTTGTTGTTCCATTTTTGTAGTCATCTTTTATTTCTCTGTGTGGATTATTGTAGTAGATCTCATTGTCCCTGTGCTCAAGTCGCTAAATAGTTGAGTTCAGGGTTCTGCCCCTATTTCTGCCTCCTTTTACTTTTGCTTCTTATCTGTTCTAAACTGCTTGAAGAGTTTCATCTGTGGTCCACTGAGGCTTCTCTTCCGCTTTGGCTGCAGGTAGTGTCTTTATGCATTCCTTCCTGCCAGTGTCCATGGCTTCAGTCCAGAGTTCTTCTGGCTCCCAGTCAGTTAGGCTTAATAGTGCAAATCTATTTTTTATTTAAAATCTATGGGGATGTTAAGTGCCAAAGTCTAGGAGCAGCCACTAAGAAAGTCGTCTCCCTTATTCCCGCCAAATAAATCTGAGGAGGTGTTGGAACAGACAGAAGGACCTCTCCAGAAGTTTTTTGAGCTCTAATACACTCATAAAGCCTGGTCCTAAGTTTTATAGGTTGCAGAAGTAGTGATCCAGTGCTTTTCATAGCGCTTAGTTTCTCTGCACAGTGGCTGAAACTTTTAAGAGAGTCTTAAGAGAGAATTTTCAGTGTTTTTAGGGAAAGAATATGAACACTCCTTTCTGTAAGGTTCCAGAGTCCATCTCATCACATTTCTTTCTCTGTTCCTTTTCTTTCCTCCCAACCTCAATTTCTGGTAGACCGACATAGTGGTGCAAGTGCTGAAATCCAGAAAGAGGAGGAAAAGAAATTCAAAGAGGTCGGAGAAGCCTTCACCATCCTTTCTGATCCAAAAAAGAAAGCCCGCTATGACAGTGGGCAGGATCTTGAGGAAGATGGCATGAATATGGGAGGTGAGTGCTAAGGACAGGTTTGACCTGGCTGACTTTTTCCCTCAAATGTATATTTTAGGGACTGAGGGAGGACTGCAGGTATTTTGAAAATGCAGATAGTAATATCTTTGTTCCCATAAAAGCCTCTATGGGGTTTTGAGACTGAACACTGGAACTCTGCTTTAGCATCTCTATAGTAAAAGACTTGAAAATTGGGCTGGAGGAGAAAAGAAAACAATGGGGAATGGCAGGACCCAATACACAGAACTGATATTCAGCTTTGTGAAACTTAAAGTCCTTTTAAAATCTTTAATGTGAATGCGTCTGTAATTGATCTATTAAAAAAATCATCTGTTCTTGTTTCTCTCTTTTTTCTTTTTCTGCCCACCTCCCCATTAGATTTTGATGCCAATAATATCTTCAAGGCTTTCTTTGGAGGGCCAGGAAGCTTTAGTTTTGAAGGTAAGTAGGTATCCTCCATGCTGTCTGTTCCAGAGAAGGAGTCCTGAATTTGTACAGGAACAGGGCAGGGAGAGTGTAGTTTTCAACTCTTACAGTACCTCCTTAACAACTCATCTCTAGGTCTCTGAGCAGATGAGAAACTCAGAAAGCTCAGATCACAGGGATTGGATCTAGGGGCCACTGTGTGTACATACCAACGCCTGTTCCACGAGAGACTTTCAACCAGCTGTCTCTCTAGATCTTAGCTCCTTTTCTGAGTTCTTTTGTTTCATATACCCAAGGCATGTTCATTGGGGTTCAGTTATGATGCCATCCCTTTAACTAAACCCTGTTTTCATCTTGTTGCCCTGAGAGGCTTTTTCTTATCTATTATTGCCCAGTCATTTAGAAATGCAGCTGTTTTCATATCAGTCATAGAATTACCAGACTCTGTGTTCCCCAGAGCTTGGGGGGAAAACCAGCTTAGTCTGTTTAAAACTTAGCAGCTACTGTGGTGCTCAACTTGCTGTGCAGACAAGAACATCCCTAGCGATAGGGTTGGGGTGATCGAATTCTTAAATCTTTCCTTCTGTGTTTTGCAGCTTCTGGACCAGGGAATTTCTTTTTCCAATTTGGCTAAACTGCAGAAGAGTTCTGTTTCATCTACTGAAACCCACACTTTACCTGACCTGCTTCTTTTAACCTTGAGTTACGTTCTCCTTTCATCTCATCTCGCCGTTTCTTAGGGCTGTGGTGTCTTCTCCATTGGAGACCTCAGTTTTTTGTGTGTGCTTTAGAGTGTGATGAGAAAACCAGCGTTTGGAGAAAATGGGGAGGGGCAGTGAAGGAATATACTTTTTTGTTTTATTGTTAACTTTATTAAAAGAGAGAGAGAGATTGAGAGTGAAATAAAACCTTTTGATTCCTCCATGATAAATAATTTCAGACTCCTGAGCTGCTGGGACTTAACTGGGGGAATCTTCACTTTCTGAGATAGTCTTGAGACTTTTCTCGAGTGCAGCTGGACACAGCATGCCTTCATATTTATGTGAGTAAGGGGAACCTGATTAGATTTTTCTCACTTTGGTTTCATCGCCCTGGCTGTAGCCACACTGAACTGTGTTCACAAAGGCAATTAAAACCTTGAGAAACCCAGGCAAAGAGCTGAGATTCATGGCATTACTCCCTGAGAGATTTGCTTTTGGAATGGAGGGGGAAAAAAACCTTCTTCTCAGCACTTCTAATACCTCCAAAAAGTCTCATTTAATCTGAGGAACAGTTTCTTTCAGTTTCCAGTTTCTGGAGCACTTCAGGGAAATGGTAAGGGCTGATTTCACGCAAGAGATATTTGTCATTTACATGATGACCCCCAGCTCAACTTGTAAAAACTGGCTCCATTGGAAAGTGCATGGCATCTGAAGTATGACAAAGGCTCTGAATGTGTGTGGGGGGCTTGGATTCGCAGTGGCCCTTTCACACACACAAATCATCACTTGATGTCACGGTCACAAGTTTATACCTGCATGTGCAAACTCAGAGTGTTGGAACTTCTGTCAAACTAAGTGGGATTTCAAAATGCATTTTTGGTCGAGAGGATTTTTCAGGATTGACCAACAGTGTGTTCTGCTTTCAAAAGATGATCTGAATTATTTTAGGGAAAGGGCTCCCGTGTCAGCTGCACAGCCCTCTCTTATAGCATGTTATGAAGTTGCTTGTACCGATACAGATCTTTGTGCTGAAAGCTGAGTTCACAATATTCTGGGCTCATCTTTGTACTAGTGGAGCCTCATATTTCTGAGCTGAGCTGTTTGTCTTGAAATTATGCAATGGGTTGTTGTGCAAGATGACAATTTCTAATTAAAACAGTAGCAATCAGCCACCCTGGAATTGCTGGTTGCCCTATCTGTTTTTAGTTTTGTCCTATGCTGGATTAATGAATATATTGACTATCCCAAGTGACTGCTTTCATTATACCTCTTTATTTTGCACAGTTATTTCACAGTAGCAAAACATTGGAAGCAAACTCTTCTATCCTCATAAGACATTTTTATATTTGCTTATAGTTTTCATCATACTGTACACTGGCAGTTTTTTCTGATTTTGAGGCCTAGATGGACAAGACTATAGTGTTCACCTCAAATCAGTTGAGGAAAAGGAATGTATCATCTTAGAGTGGAACACTTCTGGCCATCTTCCAGCCCAAGATTATTTCATCAATCAACCCTAATATGCTGATTTTTTAAAAAATGGTTATTTACCCTAGGTGATTTCTGAGAGAACCTTGGAAGTTTGAGCTTTGGCAACCACCTCTGAAGTTTTTAGGGACTCATTTTTGTGCAATAACTGGAATTATGTTCAGTGAAATGTTAATTAGTGGTTTGCCATCAGGCAACATTTTAGGATGTGTTCACATTGTGGCCTGGGAGTTTTCTACTGTTTTTTCAAGCTGTTCAGCCTTTGGTTTTTGGCAAACTAAGAAAGTTTGCAAAGTTTTTGACTTTGATCCGTCTTCATTCCCCTTCCTAATCTCAAACAGAGGAACTCGAAAGAGAAATAAAAATGCCAATACAGTTTGCAGGGAGATGCCCTGCAGGTCTTGCATGCTTGGCTAAGAGATGTAGGGAGTGAGGAAGAGGATTAGTATGGAGTAAAGGAGCCAGGAGCACGGTTATTTCTGCAATGTGAAAACCTTTGCATGTTGTCTCTTGGCCAGGGAATGTTGCTACCTCTGATTTAGGGCTGCTTGTGCAGTCATACTTCACTGATGGAAATTATTTCATGGCCTGAGTGTACACATAAAGAACATAAATACAATAGTTTTGGATTGTGTGTATTATTCACTAACATTAACCACAAATGTGATAGTTGTTCAATAACTGGCAGAAAAGGAGCAACACAATCTCTCTTTGGAATTGCCTTAAGCTGAAAGAAATTATACCAGCACAATGTTATCTTCAGAGGCCAGATACCACCTTCCACGTGGAAAAGCAAAATTGGATCATCCTGTGCATTTCCCCTCCTAGATATCTTGGCAGAAATAGCTTTGACTTAAGATCTCAAATCAGGATTGTATTAGTTCAGTAGATAGGTACCTGGCTCTCTGACCTGCTGAACAGTGGGTATTACTTTAAAGCTAACTTAGGATGTTGCTTTCTCTGTGTCTCAAGCATTTTAAAATATTTGTATTCCACAAGCTAATGATAAGAAGTTTCTGGAAACTTGCTGTTGATTGTAAGCTTGGAAACTGGTGAGTGCCAATTTGAAAACTGTTCTGTAATGTTTTGCCTTTTTACTATATTTCTGATCTGAAAGTCAGCCTCTGTACTCAAAGCAGCCCCTAAGGAGTCTTGTGGATTTCAACTTTCCTTGTATTATAGAGCAATGTGTGTAGAATGTACTTTAAAAATTCTCCATCCTGATGTGGCACGTTAGAACTTCACATTTTATTCTTAGTTGTTGGACTTGCATTTAAAAATTACCAGAGAAGTTATACTGTTGATGGCCCCATAGTCATCTTCTAACTGTCTCTGAGACATGGTATTGTACACCTGCAGAAAGAAGAGGAGGTGGAGATGGAGGTGGTGGTGGTGGTGAAGGGATCTTCCTGTGGTAGAGTAGATTGTACCACTTCTGACTGCAGAGGGAAATCAAAGACTCTTTAATGCTCCCTAATGTAAAAATTTCCCTAGATGGTAGAAGACAGGTACAGAGGTGAGCTTCAACTTTTCTACCCACTGTGCTAAGGTTTCTTACAGGTCTTGCTTTTTCAAAATAGAGGCACTGAAAACAGCAGCTATCATTTGCAGTCTGAACTGCATCGTTGATTAACTCAGCCATTTTATCCTGCTGCATTTGTTTAGCAGTAGTGGGAAGATACAATGTGAGGGGGGAAAGTACAAGGCTTCTAAGGACAAGACACAGCAGTTTCAACCCTACCTGACAGCTGCTGGTCTCAGGACAGAATATGTTAAAGAAAGTTACCATTTTGCCTCAAGTGTTTGAAACCACCCTCTTTTTTTCCCTCTCTCGCTATACATTGCCTAATCATCCTTCCTTGCATGCATTGTGTCCTCCTTGCTATACAGATACATAACAAGGAATACCAAAACAGAGGGCAGATGAGCCACTATTGAAGCTATTTGGAGAGGGGCTGTTTAGCTAGTAGTATTAAACATACTGTTTTAAACCTCAGCTTGAGGACCTAGCCTTCCTGTTGAGAAGTTTGTTGCATGATCTGTTTTAGAACAGCTCGCTGGCCCCCCTCCTTTCTTTCCTGGGGATGGCTTCACACATAAATATACTGTCCCACTTGAACACTTTCACCTTTCTAAGATGACGAAAAGTAAAGGAGAACAAAAACTAGTGACTATTTGTTAGGAAGGATTCATAATGTGTTTATACGCAGAATTTCAAACCAGACTGAAGCAAAAACCATATGCAATTGATATTAACTTTATTATAAACTGTATATGATGTACAAAAAAATAAAACACTCCAGATCTCACTGGTGACTTTTTGCCTGCTTCAACAAATTAGACACTGCTGAACCTGGATGTGGTGGTATGGAGCTAGACTGAATAAGTAACTACAGACTTCCCATCCACCCAAAGAAGCCTGTAATACTAAATTTTAAGTTGTTAGGGGCATGTCTAGCTATAACCTTGGGTGAGATTAAGGCAAAAAGGACCTGTAAGCCCTTCAGAACAGACCTTGACAGGGTCTTCAGATCATTCAAGGGCATTCAGCACATGCTGGCATTGAGCCTGGTTTACTACAAAAGGCAGCATATAAACAGAAGATGATTAAAACATTCTTGATGCCAAATTCAGATCAGGCTAAGCACCAATTCTTAGTATTATTTCCACCCCCAGACATTTATGAGTTGTGCGAATACAAAATGAATGGAGTTCTCCAATAGACCCCACAGGTGACAAGATAAGTCCTTGGGGCAGCAGGCCACATGTGCAGCTCCTTCCCAAGACAAACCATCTGGTGGTAAAACATTGCCAGCTTAACGTACCTATGACAGTTCCCTTTTCTCTCACTGCAAACAGATTTAAATAAAGCCCACCCTTTCTGTGCACGTACTCTGAAAGTTCACCTAGTGATAGCTTGAGCAAAGTGTTTAATATGAAACAGCATCACTTAACTGTCAACACCACATTTCTATATATTAATAACATTTATTTCAATATACTTTACAATTGCTATGCGTCTAAGCTGCTGTTTAGCGTTGAATCAGAATTAAAGCACTTAAAAAAATACTAGTCATAACCACTGAGATACACTTACTTTCACATAAGTAAAAAGAGACCAAATGTATTCAGGAAAAGCACATTAACAAGAATTTTACCATTAGACAACCAGCATGAAACATCATAATATCTGCACAAGTAGTAGGCATATAAAGTTATACTGTGATGGATGTTTCCTCATCAACATCATTAGCATAATTGGCTTTCCCTTAATGTAAATAGACATTCAAGGAGGTTAGATGGATGAAAATACCAACCCTGTCTTGCTTTAAATACTGATAGACTTGTAGGCTTCATCTGAAGTCTGCATTTGGGCTGAGTTCATACCTTCCATGTTTAAGTCTGTTCAGGTAACACCCATGCTAATGTTGCTGAGAAAATGTTGCATTCATATGAACAAAACTATAGATAACTTTGCAAAGCAGGGGTGGGAAACCAAAGGCCCTAGGACCAAATTTAACCTTTCCGGGGTCCCAGTCTGACTCTGTGTTTTCCCACTTGGTCATGCTTTGTCCTATGACATTGAATACTTTTCCAGCCTTTGTTTGGGTTTTTCACCAGTTCTAGGAAGTCAAAATGTATTTGCTTAGTTACTTGCAGGCAGTAAGAGCTTTAAGCTAAAATATGTTATTATTTTTGGTCCCACCTTGCCGCTGCCCATGACTGGAAGGTGTTCCCCAAGAACCTCTCAAAACTGGAACTGGGCCCTTGGGCTGAACGAGGTTCCCCACACTTGCTGTAAGGATCATTCAAGAGGATGTGGTTTTCCTCCATGGTGTTCCCCACTGTTTTGTGCAAAAGGTCTTTTCCCATATTGAGGATCGTGTTCAGTGAGGGTAACTAAGGCTATCAGAAGACTGGAATGAGGAACCTTCTTGGCATTATTGTGTATAAAGCAGCTCGGCTGTAGGAGGACATCAGGTCCATAGACCCCCTTGTGTTTTGCACCATTTTATTATAAGAAGTAAAAGAAAAGCACTGCAGATTCAGAGTGCATTTGGATGAACAGCGTATTCAAACATTGCAAATAAATGCTGCTGTAGCAGAAATACAAGTAGGTAACTATAATCAGCTACCTACTGAATCAACATTTTTAAAGAAATTCTGCAGAAAACACAAATGCAAACCTGTGAATGGATGAGCACAAAACCCAAATTTGTTCTTGCAGCAAGGTGGCTGGGAGTTAATCTCTTCAACTATATATCCAGGAGGTGGCTGGTGGTTGCCTTGCCAGTTGGTTGCCTGATCCACTCGAGGTTTTAGTCCCAACTTTACAAGAGGCTAAGCCTTATTCTGAGCAGGATCACCACTTTGGAAAGCACTTTTAAAGTTCAGATTAAAATCATGAGATCTGCTGCCCCATTGGTACTGGATCCACCAGCCACTACACTGCATATCCAAAATATTAACAGTACTAACAGATTTAGGAGGCAGGCATCATCCAGCTGAGGTTTTAAAATGTGTGGCTTGCCTTTTACTTTTAGACTGAAGGCCTACTATATACCAGTGTATTGTTATAACATCAAAAAGCTTATGTACAAACTCATTTTCCATGTTCATTCAGAATCTGAGAAACCCATAAGAGATGCTTCCTTGTTCATTTAGGTTCTTTATGTACTGACATCAGGAATGGGAATATTATGGCCTGAACTACATGTCCCCTCAGCCCTAGGAAGCATAGGTAATTATAGAGGAATGCTAGAAGTTGCAGTCTAGCAAGATCTGAGGGCCACAACTGCCACACCCCTGATTTCAGACAATTCTAATTTTTAAAAAAACTTAAGTCTTTTCCTTGACATGTAAGTTCCAAGCTCGGTTCAACATTGAGAAATATCAGTTTTCAAAACTGGTTCTAAGACTACAGTCCTCCATAATGCTACCCAGGAATGCTACTGGAACACAGTGGGGCTTACTCCCAAGAAGACACACATTAGGGATTGCATCAAACATATTTTGTACACCACTTTTGAGCACTTAATAAAACTTCAGACTATTATATTTGCTTCACATAAATTACTTCTGTGCCCTTCAAGACAACTATGTAAACAAAGCCTTTTACATAAAAGCATTATCAGACTACCAAGAATGTTCAGAGGGCAACATTATCTACTGCTTGAAAAGCTTCAGATACTTGTTTTTTTTGCCAGCAAGCTATCTTACAGACTGTTTCTCCCCCCACCCAAGGTTCCACTGGACTTCCTATACTTAGCATAATAGAAAACATCACTGATAAAATACAGAAAAACTCTTGCACAAGACATACTGAGGCATTTCACTCTCACTACCATCAGCACAAGGTGGAGAGGCTCTTCCTTTCAGCTAAATAGTCCCTGAGGCATCTTTGATCACACTAGTTCAGCTTCCCCGAATATGGTACCCTCTGGCCTGAGATGCCAGGAGGTGGCGTGCAAAACATCTTCAGGGCACCAAGCTGGTAAAGGCTAGAGTAAGGACTTGCCTGGGAGTCACCAAGTCCTAGCAAGCAGCTAGCATCTTGTCTGAAGGCTCAAAAGAAATGAGTACAGACAAGGGAAGAAACCACCAACTGCTGCCTTGTTTAGCAGGGAGGAATTCTGTGGAAATGCAAATACTATATTTATATGAGAGAAAGAATTGTTAGTGCCAAAACAGGCCAAGATGCTACTTCAAACAGGCAGAGCATAGTGAGCCACCTGCACAGCACTATGTCCACACCCCAGCTATGCTTCTTTCTGGATGGGGCATAAGGGGCTATGCTCTAGCTCACTGCACCCCATCCAGCCCACCTCCCCGCCCCAGTGATCAAGCCCCAAGAGGGGTGGGCGCTGCTGCTTCTCACTGAGGAGGGGGGAGAACAGGGAGGCAATTCAGGTGTCGGGGAATGGGCTTAAAGTGAAATGCATTCACAGACAGAATGCACCCTCCTATACATTTCCCTTGGAGCTACATCTGTTGAATTGCCTCTCTATTCTCTCCCCTCCCAACTGGTAAGCAGGTGTTTTGGACATTGCATATGGAGCTATAAAACAGCACCTTGTGCACCATTTAAAAACATGCACATAGGGCACACAAGCACTTATGTCATTGACAAGATTCTGACCACAGAATCCCACCACTATCTTTGCTGCCAAAAAGTTCTTACTTGCAAGCACTCTAAACCAATTGCTCTACTGCTTTGATAATTTAAATGCTTTTTGATTAAGTATTTACACAGTCTTACCTATTAAAAGACTTACCGCCATTTCTGCACTTACTCCACTTTCAACATCCTGTGGAATCTGGGTTTTGTAGTTTACTGAGGTCAAAAGAGCTCTCTGGCTGAGAATTCTACATGCCCCTCCTCAAACTGCAAATCTCAGGATTCCATAGGATATTGAAAGTGGAATAATAGCACTATAACAGTGTAGTGCAGAAATGGCCTGAGAAAGGTAATCTTTAATTACTAGGGATAGATAACTGAAGCAGGATTTAAGAAAGCTGAGGCAAATCTGGCTTTTAACAATGAGGAAAACAGATGCTTTGAATCAATCCAGTTGGACTGTGGGCTCCCACAATACACAATTATAGTGCTATGATTCCACTTTAACTGGCATACTTCCAACCAATGGAATCCTGGGGTTTGCAGTTTAGGGAGGGGCATTTAGAATTTCAGCCTGAGAGCTTCAGTGCTTCACTAAAGCACAAATCCCAGGATTCCAAACAATGCAGCAATGGTAGTTCATGTGGAATCACAGTGCTCTAATTGTGTGCTGTGAAACAGACCTGTAACTGAGCTAGTACCTGAATGTGGAATATCCTAGGGTCACTTCTTAGAGATCTTATTTTGTTATAATTTCACGAGAGGGAGGCAGCTGACCCCAGAGAGTGTGTTTTAAGGAGAAAATCACATGGCCCTCACTCAGTCCCTATCCCCTATAGGGCTGTTTTAGGGGCTTTCCTGCATCCCACCCCCCCACCAAAAAAAATTATGCAGCTGGGAAATACAAGATGGCTTCTCTTGGATGATTTCAAGACCTGCATTTCTCCCTTAAAACAAAGTGGAACACTCCCCATGCCTTGGTTTCCCCTCCAAATGTGGCTGCAACCCCAAGTGGGTCACGGGGATGGGGGATAAAAACTAGTCCCTGGTGCATGCTCAACCCTGCTCTAGGTTTACCTCTGCAGCACAATTAATCAGTAGATCCATTCTGTCAAGAGAAGAGATGGCACCATTTCAAGGCAGAGGTGGTACATGACCCATGTGAATGTATCAGTTTATGTGTTTGTTTTCTAAAACAACTTGAAAACAGAAAAGCAGGAATAGCAGGGACCAAAGCTCTTTCCCCCTGCTGTGCTGGCTTTCTTTTTGCAGGGAGTTTTGGACCAGAGGGAAGGAGGGGATTCTCCCTCTGGTGCACACCCACCATGTCTGAGAGTGTAACTCAACCTACCACCTCATTCTGCTGCAGCATTGTGAAGGGAATGGGTAGTGGATTTATGTGAGCACCAGCAGTAATAATGCCTGAGGATGTGCACTGTTTCTCTGCACTAGAAGAAGATGCTTAGGTATCTAAATGTGCAGTTGCATTAATCTTAATCTATACATATCAAAAAGTGCCCAGGCTGCTGGCTTACTTCTCAAATGATTGCAGGGGGAGTATTTGATGGAAAGACTGGCTGTGCTTGAATTTAGTATGAATTGGAGGACGGTATGTGCGTGTCTGTTCTTATACAAAAGGTTACACAGGACTGTAAAACAAGCCTTTAGATGATGATGCAGGCATTAAAGGGTGAACCGCGCTTGCTACCCCCTTGAGTGGGCACCAGTTTGCCCTTTCCATAGTACCCGCCAAACATGGCCCTCACTTCAATCTTTTTGGAGAGCACAAGCATCCACATGCCATTCCCATACGACAAAAGTTTCCCACCCCCAATCTCCCCAACCTCCTCGCCTTTGTTCCCTGCTTTCTCCAGCTTGACAAATTCAAGGAGGTCCAGGCCTGTCTGGACTGCTTCTATCCCACTGGCACAGCCCAGAGTGACGTGGGCCCGGCTGCCTTTGGGGAGGCTGACCGCTGGCTGAAGCACGTCTACATCGCCTGGCCACAGAAGCATTTGCTGCTCATTTAGTTCCACACGGGCTCCAACAGTTCTTGGGGTGATGAAGAGAGCAGTGATGGTCAGGAAGAAGGCTTTTCCATAAGAGGACTTCACAATCTGTGCAAGAAATGGTTTCAGTTAAGGTTGTCCATCTATCAAAGGTCTTAGACTTAAGTTTTGTGCAAAATAAAATACAATAAAGAATAAAAAAGGCCCTCTAGAGAGCATGGGGAACATTTTTGCTATGTTTTGGGGAGCCCCTTGACCATTTTAGGCCCAAAAAAAGCCTTTTCTAAAACAGCCATCTGCAGGCCCACGGCCTATACTCCCACAGCACCTAGAGGGCATTGATGGGCATGTGGAGGAAAAAAAATAGTTTTTTTTATATGTATGGTGTGGGGATATCCCCCCAACTCTCCTAGGGGGCTGATATGGCTCCTAGCCTTCCAACCATTGCCCACCCCTAGGTTAGCATGTCTCATTCCCTGTTCCTTGCATTTTAAATTACTGGTAAAATACGGAAACTCACTGGGTGACCTTGGGCAAGTCGCACTCTTTCAGCCTCAGAGGAAAGCAAAGACAAACCCCCTCTGCACAAACCTTGTCAAGAAAACCCAGTAAGGTTTTCCGTAGGGTGGCCAAAGGTCACAAATGACTTGAAGGCACACAATGACAACACAATAAAAAGCACTAGCAACATGCATTGCTCACACTTAATAAATAAACTGTTTTTAAATCACCCTTTATCCTTCTTGATACCACACTGGTGTACTGAAGCCTTATATTTCAGGGCAGCTAACAATGAACATAATAAAGTCATTTTTAAAAGCCAATAAAAATAATAAAGTCAATAAAAGATAGATTTGCAGAATAAATGACAGGCATCTTCTTCGTTATTCCCATGCAGAGTAGACCTGTCCAATCAACTGCTGAATGGTGAATCAACACATGATTCAGCAGATCTACTCTAGTCATGACTAACTTAAGTATTTAGGCCAAACGTGTAGCTAGCACAGTTGTCAATATGCACGTAAAAATATTCATATAGTTTCAGCAAGAGTAGGGAGGAAGGGCTTCTGTGCGTAATCAGAGTTCCTGATAGAGGTAAAGGGGGTAAGGAGATATGTCTCCTGACTTTGAAAAAAAGGTTTAAGCACCACACTTCTCTGTTCTCCCAGCCATCTGTAAAACAGTTTCAAGAGGCTGCCACCAGAAAAATCGGCCAGAAAGTCTATTCCATCCAGCACAGTTATATGTGCTTGAAGTGCTGGGCCATTTTTGGGAACAGAAATCCAATTTGCACGTGGAGTCTTTTGGAAATGGTCTATTTCCATCTTTAAAAGGAAAAGGGTGAAGAAAGAGGGACTTTGCAACTTGGGGCCATCTTAAAGTACCTTCACTTTCCCACCTAGACTGGAAGGAGGCAAAACTCTCACCTCCTGCTGCGCATAGTCATCTGCTCCTGGGGCCTTCCCAAAGTCAGCAAATTTGGTGGTACAATGCAAGACACCCGGTGGCCTTTTCACAAAGTAGCTGGTCAAGTCAATTTTCGCTTTGGGGTCTTCACTGGCTTGTCCAACTGCAAACCAAAGAGAACAGAGTAAGTAATGACATGCCAATTTCATAATTTCTTCCCTTTCAATGGTCTCTCTTCACGTAGGATTAAGTGGACTTTTTAAAAGAATTAATAGTTTTTAAAATTATGACTGCACAAAAACAGAGGAAAGGAGAAAGAGGACAGTTGTGTGAAGTTTCCTACAATATTGTCAGCGTGTATTATGTATCTGCTTTATTTATGATTATATCTTTCTCTTTATAGTAATGTATATATCTAACTCATGAATATTTTTCAAACTTGGAAAAGAACATACTTCAAGTACAGATTCTTCTCTCACCACACATAGTTTATGAATTCTCATAGTATCCTAACTCCTGCCCTTAATGCTGGTGCTTCAAAAGCACAACATAAAGGCTATGTGTTTGTTTTTTTAAAAAGTCCGTATTCCATGTGAAAGAATCTTCAGGCCCAGTTTAGCTGTCATGTTATGCAAGAGGTTTAGTTAAATCTGCTCCTTGGCAAAAGTTTTCAAGGAAATGGCCTTGAGTCACTCCTTGGGAGTTTAAATTCAGCCATTACCTCTTGATACCATAAGCTCAGGCTAGAATGGAGACAACCAGATATGAATCAGTTTAAATCAGAAGCAGAAAACATCAGTGCAGGCGCAGGGAATGCATGGCCGTCAGGGGCTGTTGGGTTGTAATTCCCATCTGTTGCTGAGGATCTAGTAACAGCTAGAAGGCCATATGTTCTCCACACTTGCATCAGCAGAAGCCAAGGAGCTGCCACCAAAAGCAGTGCTTCTGTGTTGCCCCTACTCTCACCCCCCCCCAATTGCAAACCAACTTTCTCTAATGTTTTGTGTCCTGGGCATTTTGGATTACAATTCCCATCATCCCTCTCCAAGGCATCATGGCACATGCTAATTCAGAAAAGATCAGGACTGAGGTGCAACACACCCAGAGGGGACCAGGTTGGCAAAGACTGATCTAGAACTACAAAAATGCATGACCACCATGGGGTTGTCATTTTTGCTTCTCTGCCCTGTTTCATCATCTCTTGCCTTTTGGGGTAGAGAAGCCTACAGCAGGATGCTGGGACATCACAGACTGCACAGTATTATACATTACTGTGGAGCAGAAGAGGAAGAGAAGCTTTTAGTAGCAGCTGCTTCCCCCATTTATTATCTAGG
Source organism: Iguana delicatissima (assembly GCA_948472985.1). Classification (NCBI taxonomy): domain Eukaryota; kingdom Metazoa; phylum Chordata; class Lepidosauria; order Squamata; family Iguanidae; genus Iguana; species Iguana delicatissima. The sequence goes on along the minus strand of CAOKZL010002778.1, from coordinate 193,245 downwards.
TGCAGAGTCTGAAAATATGCACTACAACTCACACAATCTCTGGTAACTGTCATCCCTTCCAAAAGTGACTTTTCCAAGTTTGCTCAAGTACCTGCAACATTTTAAAAACAATCTCTGCCCCTTCCTGGTGGTTGCTGTCCTCTTCTGGATATGTCTAAACTTATTTTCATTTTTTAGGCACTAAAACAAAAAGTATGCACTGATGTGATTAAGTATAGTAGGACATTATCCAGAATACAACAAGCGCATTGAAATTATATACACAAGATAATGGCATGAACTTTCCAACTTGCTCATGTGGCTTCCATCTTACTTAGCGACACAGCAGTAGACCTGAAGAACAGCTTAGACCTAACTAGGTTGGGTTAGTTGAAGGATAATTCTATGCGAAGTGCATGACATACTTAAAGTCACTGCCAGTCCCACATTAAAGATTGGAGCTGGAGGGGTGACCCAACTTGGGGAAGGAGGGAGTAACTCTGGAGGCAGAGCTTTTTGCATTAAGCTTAGACAAAAAAAAAACAGGACTTGGAAAAAAAAACTTACTTTTTAGACTACAACTCATGGCATGGATCACACCAAAGCCTCATGCTGGCTGGTTCAGTGAATTAAAGGGTTTGTGATCACCATTGCAACCTCTCTCCTGACCCCATTCTGCAAAGCAGAGATGGTATATATGTGTCCCTCTACATGCCATGGGGCCTTTAACTCCCATCAGCCATAGGCAGTACAGCTACAAGTAAGGATCACCGGGAACCGCAATGCAACATCATCTGGAGATCTACCTGTTCCCCATCTCTTATCAAAACTGTTCTCTTTCAAGGTACAAAGGGGGGGCACCCAGAGAAGATCCAAATGTAATCCCAAGGAGAGAAGGGGGCTCCAATGCCTGGTCCTAACTATACAAAAGCTAAAGGATTTTAATGAAGGATTAATTAAGGATTTTAATTAACTAAAAAAATTTTTCAAAGGTTGTCCCTTTTGCCTTTTCTTTCTAAAAACTATGGTGCAGGATAGGTCATTAGCGGAGAGAAAGTACACAGATGTATGGTGTCAGGTAAGATTCATGCCTCTGACATAGAATCATAGAAATGTAGAGTTGGAAGAGACCACACGGGCCATCCAGTCCAACCCCCTGCCATCCAGAAACACCCTCAAAGCACTCCCGACAGATGGCCATCCAGCCTCTGCTTAAAAACCTCCAAGGAAGGAGACTCCACTACACTCCGAGGCAACATATTCCACTTCCGGACAGCCCTTACTGTCAGGAAGTTCTTCCTGAGGTTCAGGTGGAATCTCCTTTCCTGCAGCTTGAATCCATTGCTCTTTGTCCTGGTCTCTGGAGCAGCAGAAAACAAGCCCTCTCCTTCCTCTACATGCATCCCTTCAAATATTTAAACATGGCTATCATGTTAAAAACATGTTAAAAAGAGGGATCTTCTAACGCAAGAGGTTGTCTCAGGGATTACTTTCTAGGTTCCTACAATGCTACAAGGCTAGTTTTGTCCTTACATACAACAGGCATGAGAAGGTAGTGAACAGTGTAGGACAAGGACTACCTAGCACACCAAAGATGGTGAAGCCTCCACAGAGGTCACTGTCTGGATTAGGATTACTTCTGCAGTCCCAGCTCCCTTGTTGATAGAGTGACAGGTCCCTATTTTAGTCCAAACTTTAAAGGAGGTATCAAGGGTACTACACCTAAAATAGATTCACTACTTTAGATAGCTCCTCTAAGATTCATATAAAAAAACAGAACTGGTGCATTGGCGCAGAGGCTGCTGACCCCTTCCAGGAACATGTGACTGGTAGTGAAGAGGTAATTTTGTCATCGTTGGGCTTTTGTCATCACAGGACTGGTTCTCCATCCAGCAGGAGGACTGTTAACCCCACTGGACCACCCAGGATAGCACTTCCACAAGTGCAGCTCCTACTGGGAGAGGCTCTCCTTGGCACCACCCTATTGGCCTACATTTCTATTACTCTCAAACAACAGGCCGTGAAGGAAGGATGACCCACCTGATGTCAGAAGGCCAAAGGGCACTGCTTGGGAAAGTTACCTTTTGAATGACAACTCCCCAGTACAGCTGGTGTTAGAGGTCTAATGGAAAATGTTTCAGAAAGTTAATTTTTGGACCAAAACTCCCAGAATCCTCCAGCCAGCATGGAAACCATTTCAGCACTAGACTGTTATAGCGCTATTATTCCACTTGCAACATCCTATGAAATCCTGGGGTTTGCAGTTTCAGGAGGAGCCATCTGGCCCCTCCCGAAACTGCAAGCCCCAGGATTCCATAGGATGTTACAAGTGGAATAATAGCGCTATAACAGTCTAGTGCGGAAATGGCCAGAGTTGTAGCACTAGCAAGGTATGGGCAATAGTGCCAATTTTCCCAAGGTAAAAAAAATAACAATAATAACTTACCTTGGGACAAAGGCTGTGAAAAGTGGGTTTGGGTGAGGGAGGCTGGTATGCTCGTTACTACACACTGCACTTTGACTTTTTTCAGGCTCCCCATAAGGAGTGTCTACTGCCTGTGTGGTTTTGAGCCAAGAGTTAGTTTTAAAATCCTTTTCCTAGGCTCACTGAAATGTTGGGGAGACGGTTAGACAGGCCACTGCCATCTTCAGTAGAGCCAGGTTCAAACAGGGAGGAAGGAGCAGGGTTTAAGAGCCCATGTTTGAACTACAATTCTCAGAACCCCCTCCTGAGGCAGCATGGATACTAGCCATGATGGCTAGGGTACTCTGGAAATTGTAGTTCGAAGTAGTAACTCTTCCAAGCTCTGGGCAAGATTTCATATTTCACAAAGAAATGGGCTAGGGATCCCTGGAGGCCACTAGTAAGATGGCAGAGAGGAGCATCTCTCGTGGGCCTAGGTCAGGAGGAAGGTCAAGGAACCAATGCAGGAATAGGCAGGAAGCTACAATATACTAGTATATCAGAGAACTCAGCAGCACCAGCTTTTCTGACAAAAATCCCAGCATTTGACACCAGTTTTCCCTCTAGGCAAAACAGAACATCCTGGAGTCTCCATGTCTGTTCTGCACCAAACTCATCTTAAAACAGGTTTGGGCTTAGATTTATGTGCAGATTTCAAAATGTCCTTTTTCCTCTTTCTGCTTTTTACATAGTGCTTTTCAACAGTGAACCACTCAAAACAATCTGAGTATATTTTTATAAGTTTGTGCATGACAGCAAGGAAAATACGGAAACACTTCCAAGTTTTCTAGTTATCCCGAGAACCAGTAACTTGGGCTGGCATCCTGTTGGTGAACTATGATGGCACAAGTAAGCCTTATGCCGCTGCAACTCATTTTTTATTGTGGACGTCAAAATCCTGTTCCAACATCACAAGAAGCCAAATCCTGCCCCCAAACCACCTTGTAAAGCAGCACAACTCCTTACAACACATCCATTTCCATACTCTCAGTGAGTGGAGGGATCAGTAGGGACACATCCAGCTATTTTCCTATCCAGCTGGGTACATCCACCTTAACATGCTGTAAAGACATAATCCGCAGGGACCTCCCAAGGATTCCAGGAAAGCTCTACAAATGCATGTCACAGCACATCCAGTTAAAGGAAAATAGCTGGACTCATCTCCACTGATCCCACAGCTCTTCCACAACATAGAAATGGCCATATTGGAGGAGGACTGTGCTACTTTCAAAGTGGAGACTTGAGGGGTAGCACTGGGAAATGTAGGTACAGAGACGTAGCTATGGAAAACACATACACCTCATGGTGCAAGATCTCAGCCTTGATTTTAAGTGAAAAAAGAGACCTGAGGCCTTTTGTTAAAACCAGCAAAGAACCCCAAGATAACCATCCTGGGAACTAGCCAGAAGCCGCTCTTCTTGTGCTTACTAGTAAGAGAAGGTTGATTCTCATGGGTTAGTAGAGGTAGATTTTATATAATTAAAAGCTTTTCGGGGAAGGAAGAGAACCCACAGTGCTTATTGGCCTCCTTTTTGAAGACTTTAGTACTGGCAAGCTCATCCAAAAACGCCTGCCCGGTCTTCCTCAAGTTCTCTGAGCTCCGTTTACTCAAAAACCATCCATAATACAAGGGAAGGAAGTCCTTTTCTAAGCTTGGTTTCAGCTTCTTTAGATCATCCACTGAAAGTTTCCACTGATTCTTATCCTTGAGTTGCAAGCAATCCAGTTTCCACGCTGTTTTGGGCTCCACAATGATGACTTTGTAGCGGTATTTATCGGCAATGTCGAAGAGCTGCTCTAGCCGTTCCCGCTCATGATGGGTGTCGTCCACCACCACCACGCTGACATCACGCTTGCAATAGGCACTTAGATCCTCATCTACCTTGCTGTACTCATCAGGAATGGCACTCCTGATGGCTGGCTGGATTTTGTAGTTGTCAACAGAGACGATTTTGCAAGCATCTTTGTACTTGTCTCGGATGGCCTCTGCCAAAGTTGACTTCCCACTGCCTGGAAGACCTCGGAGAACAAAGAATGTTTTCGATTCCCGGACGGTGGCAATCGTTTCATCATCATCCAGGAAGGGGAACTGCAAACCCTCAGGGCGTTCTTTGGGCTGAGAAGACATTTTCTTAAATATCTTGGGCAGGAATGCGTGGCTCTTCCGGGCGAGGCCTTTGTTCTGGAATAAAGAAAGAGGGGAAGAAGAGGGGAGAAAGACTAGTCGTGTGGTTCTACTGGAACATTCCAGAGAGAGATACCATCTTTTGGCCTTGAATAATAGACCACTGTTTTCTATCCAAACTAATGAGGGGATTTTTTTTGTTGTTGTTCTTGCTGCTGCTGTTAGCTATTCAGATGGGCACAAATAGCCCAGTGATGGCTTTAAATGACGCTATTATGTCAGATAAGAACTTGGTACATTCCAGAAGAAGCAGCCCTCTTCATCTATTGTAGGAAAAATCCAACGGCAGCCTTCCCCAACCTGAAGCCTCCATCCCCTGGAAGATGTGCTGGACAACAACCCCTATCATCCCCAGCCAGCAAGGCCAATGAATTGAATTGCACTCCAACACATCTGGAGGGCACAAGGTTGAAAAAGCCTGTGCTTTTATAAAGACTAACATTTATTGGGACCCAGGGAATCTCGTGCCACAAATAAGTCTATTTCTCTCTTACTGTGCTACTGTTCCATTATACAGTAAAAGTGGTCTTCCATATATTTAGATTACAGTTCCCATAATCCTGGACCACTGGTCATGCTGAGAGGGGATTTTGAGAGTTGAAGTCCGGAACATCTTAAAAGCCAAAGATTCTCCCATTCCTGATTAGAATGCATCTGATCTCATGGGCTGCTTATCCCAGCAAAGCCATGTTCTCTCAAGACCCAAGCAGCTTTGTCTGTGCATGCCAAAACGTGTGACTATTACCAATGCAAGTCTGCTGACAGCAACTACAAATCACATGATATGACATCTTATTCAGCCTTCCCTGGCCTACAAAAAAGCGACAGCCACAGAACTGGGAAGAGGACACAACAAGCACGGTATCATCTCAACTTCTTTTACCAGACAATACTAGGGAAACGGACCTAATTGACTGTCCTACATCCCCCTGTAACCTCTAGTTAAACCCTTTGCACAAGGTCCAACTACACTAACCACTACATTTCCCTGGTCCTCCTCCTTAACTCTTGGCTGCTTTACTCTAGTTAAATGGAATGTTTACCCTCCAAATATTTCCGAGTTGCCAATCTGAAGGACACGGGAAACAACAGCACTGTACACTCTGAAACTACCCTTGGAAAAAAGGATGTTATTACCCAGCATTTCTATTATCCAGCATTTCTATTATCCAGCATTTCTACTGCACATAATAATCCTTTCCTACTCTTCCCCTGTCACTGTTTTGCTCTGCTGAAAGTAGGTGACTATTCTACCCATTTTACAGAGATGGAGAACTCAAGCTGTAGAGAAATATAAATATGACATGATAGCCTTCTTTACCTATCTAGTGTTATATAGAAGATTAAGCGAGCCTGTTCCATAGATCAGAACATTAAAGAAGGGATTCAAACTGCAAGAAAAGAGATCCTACCTAAATAGTTCTAAGAAAATGAAAAAAAAAAACATAGCGTGACCTGGACTTAGGCCATTTCCGCACTACACTGTTATAGTGCTATTATTCCGCTTTCAGTATGCAATGGAATCCTGGGGTTTGCAGTTTACAGAGAGGCCTTTAGAATTCTCAGCCAGAGAGTTCTTTGGCCTCAGTAAACAGTAAAGTTTGCTCCCCAGCTCAGGAATAGTATTTTTTTGAACTACAAATCCCAGAAACCAGCAGCCAAGATGGCTGTGGACCTTGGCAGCCAGTGGGGGAAGTGGTTCTGGAAGTTCCAACTTAAAAAAAGACGATTTTCCAAGCTCTGTCCCAGGCTTTAGACTTATTTTAGTCTGAACAAAGATCCCACCACCATCAATCCAGTCATGGAAGACAGTAACCAGCCCTTGCCCCTCCATGGATGTCAGATTCAGATACCAGCTCTGTGCCATTTGTCCTTATGGACAAGGTGGATATTATTCCTTGTAAAATTACTGCTCCAAGAAGCAGCTGAGTAATAGCATCTCTTGGTGGTTCTTCATTCACAGTTGCTGTAAGCCAAAGCCAAGTTAACAGCTCCGAACCACAACAACCCATTAAAAGTGCCTTCTTTACCCCTCTCCCACAACAAGCAGAACACACAAATCAGCAAGTGGCACAACATTTCCACTACTGCTATGTCAGCCACAGAGGTCAGCCTATCTTGGCGTAAAATTTACCTCAAACTAAATACAACCCTGGATGCAAGTTAGAAGTAGGAATGCAGGGATAGAGAAGACAGTAAACAAGTTGGAAAAAAACAAAAAAGGCAAAGCAAGAGAGGCTTGGCTCAGGAGTTTTTGGACAGATGGATTTCTGGAAGGAACAGCAGCTGGCTTTAGTAGCAGAAAAACATTCTCCCCGCTACCTTGCTCCGTGTCCTGGTTCCCTGGAAATGGAAGGAAGTCAGTCAATTGCTAAGCTGGCCAAAGACCTGAGAGAGAACCATTGCCCTGAAGGCAAAGAACTGATCTTAAAATTATTAGAAGAGAGCCTTCTCAGTGGCTGTCCCCAGGCAGCCACTGAGCCCATGGGAGGTTTGGTTAGCTCCCATCTCCTTCCACCAGAAGGCAAAGACCTTTTAATTTAGGCGGTCCCTTCATTCTTATCTCATGTGGCAGATGGGTCCTTTAACTGAGTGTGTCGGGGTTGATTTTTTTTTATTATGTTCTTAATGTGTTTTAAATGGTTTCACTTTATGCTTTTAATGGAATTGTTCATTTAATTATTTTTAAATTTTGTATTAAGAATTTTAGCAGTATTTTAATTTATATCCTCCCTTGAAGAAATACAAATTAAAACAAATAAATTAAATTAATAATAAATTAAATAACATACATTAAATTCAAATAAATGATTAAATAGGATTTGGGTTTGATGTCCACTGTCTTTCAAAGCTGTTTTAATGTGATTTTGGCAGCAACCTAAGATCGACAGAGTATCTCCTTTGTGCTCCTCAGCCTGGGGAACCTCCAGATGTGCTCATCCACAAATCCATGACACTCACCTAATGCAGTCAAATAGCTATGCTTGCAGGATGATGGGAGTTACATAACAGGGGGTACCAGTCAGGTGGAAAAGTCTGGTTGCAGGGCTGGACAATTGTGGCAAGGGTCAATTTTCATCTCTGCAGACTCACAGCAGGTCCCACTGTCCCATTTGGGAGCAGAAAATAGCAACTGGGAATCCCTTCTGGCTGCAGCTATCACAGGATCTTTTTACACAAGTCTTTCATAGTGCTATGATTCCATTTGCAGAATCTTGAGATTTGTAGTTTAAGGAGGCATATTTAGAATCCTCAACCAGAGAGAGCCAGTGCCTCATCAAACTGCAAATCTCAGGATTCAGTTATGGCAGTTAAAGTGAAATCAGTGCTGTAACTGTGTAATGCGAAAATGCTGCTAGGTTTGTTGGGATAATTTCTCATTTGGGAGAGAGGACTGGCAGTGTTCTTGAGTAAATCTGCAACTAAGATTTGAATGGAATGGAGGGTCCTGAAAAAAAAAAGGTGAACTACTGGGGCTTTGGTGGTTCAAAGAATCTTGGCTGGTGCCAAAAAGACATGGAAGCCAGTGGGAACAGCATCTCTACTCTTGCCTTAAAGAATAAGACATCCATTATAGCAGAAGCCTTCTTCTCTGTCAAACAACAAGAAGTCATGTAGAACTTTTAGGAACATCATATTAATTACCGCAGGAGCTTTGTGGATTATAAAGGTAGCTTGTTGGAATTGTTTCAGTTTGCAGGGGGCTAATGTACATTGCTTATTGGCACCCACTTGCATAGATCAATGCCTACAAATGAACAGTATTATGCAACTTTGGGGGGGGAGGTGGGGCAGTGCGGGGGAATCAGATAAAACCCATCTCTGTTACTATGTCCAGTTACATGGCGCAGTTAACTCGCTGCTTGTGATTGGCCAAGACAAGAGAATCTGAATCCTATGGCACTATTTTGACAAAAACAGCTGCCTGGGGAACAGGAGTTAATGCCATTTGGAGAAAAAAAAACAGAAAACAAAACAAAATAACAATAATGGGGGGCGGAAATCACTGTGAGCATCAATTGTTTTTCCATGAAACTGAATAATAAATGCTTGTGCTAAAATGGGTGGGAGGAGAGACAGACAATGGTACCACACAAGCCTGTCTTAAGAAGAGAACTTGGACAATTTTCCAGTGGAACAATATGTCCCATTCTGTGCCAAACAGGCCCCCTCCTCTCCTATCCCCAACAAACTAGCAACCTGGGAGGGACACATAGCAAGGCAAGCACAGCAATGTAGGTCAACATTCCACCCCCTGCAAACATTAGAGACTGCAGGTATTGCAGTAAATTATGAGGACTGGAAAAGGGGTTTTTAAAAAACCCAACACAACAGTGTCTTGCCCAATACATTCTACAACAAATGACAGACTGTAATCTTCTCTCTGCCTTCTATCAGGTTGTTGCGTTACACATTACTTGCACTTCAAATGACACACCATCCATTTCTAAAAATGTATATTAATGTTTCTAATAGTTCTTCTGAAATTTAAACCTGAAGTCATGAACAGCAGACTGGGATTTAAGGTCTAGTCTGGATGCCACTGGCAACCATGAATTGCATGCAGGTAAGTGAGCAGATTGATATGTTCCATTTGTCCTCTATGTCCAACAGTGGGTGCTGGAGGAGGGGAAGATCCTTCTCCATGACCAGGGTTACTCTCATACTACCCAGTTTCAGCACTTTGAAACAACTTTCATTGCATTCTACAGAACCCTTGGAACTGCCATTTAGTGAGGTTCTAGATTTCTCAAGCTGAGAATTCTGAATGTTATCACATGTACCTTTAAGTCACTTATTGACTCATAGCAAACTCATAAATTTGATAGGGTTTTCTTAGGCAAGGAATCCTCAAAGGTGGTTTTGCCAGTTCCTTCCTCTGAAATATAGCCTACAGCACCTGGTGTTCGTTGGCAGTCTCCCATCCAAGTATCAACCAGGGCTGATCTTGCTTAGCTTCCAGGATCAGACGGGATCTGGTGCCTTCAGGGTATTTAGGCCCTAGGAATTCTACACACTTCTCCCTAAATTGCACATCCCAGGATTCCACAGGATGTTGCCACAGCAATTAAAGAGGTATCAAAGTGTAGGTAATGTGCAAGAGACACAGCATAGAAATGCAACTCTTCTCTACCAGCCCCTGCTAGAATAGTACAAATATTTTGCACATGCTTAACATTTGGGAGTTTTTTTAGGTTTTAAAAGGTTAGTCACACATACTACAAAATACACACTCACTTTCCAAGTCTTTAAGACCTATACAAAGCAAACACATGGGTGAAACCAACCATCCATCCATCCCAATGAATTAGAGCTTGTTTGGACTAGGTCTCTGCAAAACAGCTGTATTGTAAAGAATCAAGCCCTGCTGGTACTCCCTACATCACTCTTTCTATCTAGTGGACCTCTTTAAGACTATCCATCATTAATCACAGCAAAATAGATCAAAAAGGCAGCACAAAATAATGTGGTCTAATAGAGACAACAGTGACCAAGATCCTGCATCGCTACACATAACTATGATACAGAGCTCCATCATCATGTCTGATGATGTAATTCCCCCAAACTCTATCTTCTCAGCCTGGCTGCACCTCAACCAAACGGTTTCCAAGGTGCTGCAGATCAGAGCACAGGGAGATCACATCTGCAATCCTTTCCTGGTCATAGGACACACTGAGAACAGGCAGCTGAAGAGACCACTCAGGGTCCTGCACAACTGCTTGTCTCAAGGTGCTCCACAACCAGGAAAGGTCCCCAATCTGCAATGCCTCAGAAACCTTTCAAATAGGGTGCTGCCAGACTAAAAAGGTACAGTCTGGGGATCACATTCAGTCATTAATTACCATAAATATGAATGTCCAGAAGTAACAAGATTATAAAACAGTTTCGTAACTGCTGAACAGGATACCAGCTATTATCCATAAGGATTCCTGGCTATAGATCATAAAGATGATGATCAAACCAAGCTATAAAAGTATATACAGGTATTTTCTTTGAACAGGAAGGTGAACATAACTTTTTTCTTTATGAGCTCTTACACATTTTTATTTACTTTCACAGTTGTTGGTGGATGGAAAAATGCTCATGCGTCAGCTATATTTAGATGTCTTCTGAAGGCTGTAATCTGCATGAGTTTCCAACAGCTGCATTTGGCCCTTAAGAGAAAAGTTCTCCTCTAGACAACTGCTTATTTTTACAAATTTGACATTTTAAAACAAAGTTTAATTTAGACTTGCAGGATTAATCCACAACATTCTTGCTAGTCTGTATATATATCTGCTTTAATCATCTATAATAATAAAAAAAAAATCCCATCTTCAGCAAAATTTCTTTACTTGATCCCCAGAAAACTAATAACCAGATGTGTGGCCGTTTACAAGCCTGTTTACTTCCTCAGAAGTAGACTAACTTCATTAAACATGGAAACTTCATAACTACCTTTCAATAACCCCAAAAGAAGACTTTTCTTCTCTCTTTTTTTTTAACATTGAGCATACAGCATATTTATAAATTTATAATGGTTAAAGAGGCTAGTAGCAGTATTTCTAAACCTAAGCTACAGTGTGGAGAAATGCTGGTGGTTGCCCTATCTAGCATACTGAGAAAAATTTACTTTTATTCCCACTGCTTCCATCTGGGATACTGGTTATGATTCAATTTCAATTTAGTACAGGTATGCCTCAGTTGACAAAATAGATGAGTTCCTAGCATTATTTTTTTGGCAGAAAATCAGGTACTTGAGGCAGAAATAACATGGAAAGAATAGTGTTAGGTTCGTACAACACAAAAAAGAGCAGTTCAATGTGTTTCAGCAAACTTTTTATTCATACTAACAATATTCATGTGTGAAATGAAAACAGATTAGGTAAACCTTGAGTAACTATGCAAAAATATCTTGATCCTTCTAGACTCAGATACTACTTGAAGGCTTTCACCAAAATGCCTCCAGGAACGACTCCACTTTATGATTTCCAAATTATAAATCTAACTTATAAATCTTTGGCTTTTTTCATATGCTGGGGATAGCTGGTAAGGCAGGCTTATCTGCTCTCACTTTTTGTCTCTGCTTTGCTGTTCATGTGTGCTCAGTAAGAGATTCCGGAGGCCGCTGCTCCTTATCCTGCCTGTTGTAGGCAGGCACATCCCATTACAGAGGACTGATAAGAGTAGAACCCTGCTCTTTCACCCCTTTTATTGCATTGTTTAGTGCTAACATGCTGCTGCAACACTGAAAATCTGTATTTCCCGAACCCTCCTTCACCAGCCTCCCAATGCTGCTGATACTGTTTTTTTTTTAAAAAAAAAACAAACCTTCTGGCTGGTGAGAGGACAGGTAAGCATAAAAGAAGCTTCACTGTCAGTGGCTTTGGTAACTGAGGTCTGCTTGTATAGTAGACAGAGATAAAATTTTAAAATTAAATGTTCAATATGGTCTATAAAGAGAGACAGTATAGTGTAGTGGTTTGGGTGTTAAACTAGGACTCAGGAGACCAGGATTCAAATCCCCGCTTGGCCATGGAAACCCACTGGGTGAACCCAAGGTCAATTCCCATCCTCTCAGCATCAGAGGAAGGCAATGGGAAAAAAAACCTCTGAACAAATCTTGCCAACAAAGCCCCATGACATGGTTGCCATCAGTTGGAAACAACCTGAAGGCACATAACAGCATGGTATATAAAAACAAATTCGTTTTGATTTGAGTGTAATTCCTAAACTATTGAATTCTCAGATAAAATCCCTGTCAAAACAGGTTTATAGATAAAGCTGAAAGGGACCATGTTGGCATATAAGGTACATCAATGTGTGTGAAGTGTGTCACTACCCTCTGTCCCACTCCTCCTTCCATTACCGTGTTTGCTGTTTTGCTGGCTGAGAAGAGATTATACAATAGCCCCTCCACTTTTGCTAGGGTTCAGAGTGCAGCACCCTAATGGAAGTGGGAAAACCACTAACAACTCCCCCCACGCTCCCCCTCCCCTTTGCTTCTCCCTCCACCATTTTCTTGTCTTTTGCCTCAGCGTGCATTCCCTACACCAAGGCAAAATCCAAGGAATGGGAGGGGGAGCCCTGAAGGGGAGAAGGAAGGTACATGCAAGGAACATTCCCTTGAATTTTGTCTGGCATGCATTCACCATGTCAGGGCAAAAAGCATGGGAAGGGGGGGTGGGGAGCTCCAGAGGGGAGAAGGAAGGTACATGCATACCTTCCTCTCCCCCAATTCCCTTGCTTTTTGCCTCAGTATGCTTGCCTTCCTTCTCCACACCCAGCAAAACACAAGAAAATGAGAGGAACAGAATCAGGGGAGGCACATACGTGCCTCACAAATAATCAACTGTAACAGCCTAGTATTTATACTGCTTATTAGCCACACGGAAGTCCCACCAGAATCAATCACACAGTATCTCCTGAGCAAATGGAAACTCGCTGATTTCAACTGAATTTAAGTTCCTCTAAATAGAAGCTATGTATCTATCTGGGAAGTATCCACCCTGCAACATCATAGCACTTTGGTATTATTTTACTTGCCATGTCTCCATTCTATGGAATGCTGGGGTTTCTAGTTTGGCAGAGAGGCCTACAATTCTCTAGTACAGTGCTACTCAAAAGTGGGTGTCCACAGAAAACATGAAATGCAGGAAAAGGTCACAAGTGACATGGCTTTTCCTCACCTTACAGCGGACTTGTGTAACTAAACTGTCCAGTTATAACAACATTGATAACACTTGAACTGTCATAGATCTATCCTACAGAATCCTGGGATTTGGAGTTTGGTGAAGTATTTAGAATTCTCTGCTTTGTTTTGGTTGTGGTCCTTTCAGTAATTTCTGACTTATGGCAACCCTAACGCAAAACTATCACGGGTGAGGTTTGTTCAGAGGGGTCATCCAGGTGGTTTCCACGGCTTAGCAGGGATTCCAACTCTGGTCTCCAGAGTCATAGTTCAATGCTAAAACGACTACACCATGTTGGTACTCTAATTAACATCAGCCGAACCACAGCATTACAGCTCTCTGGCCACAAATCCTAGGATTCCATAGAAAAGAACTATAGCAGTTGAAGTGGTATCAAAGTGTTCTAACTGTGCAGCATTGTGTAGTTGTTGTTCTTTTCCTCTTCCAAATATACTTACAGCATTTGGTACTGTCTCTTGTCAGTGCAATAATTCCATTTTCCCCCCTCCACATTCTTATTTTGAATTACTCCTATGCTTATTTCACCATTATGACCTAGGGATCAAATCTACCTCATTATATAATGTTTTTATTCCTCAAAAAGGGGACTGGGTTGTAAGGAAGGAAAGGTTTTTTCCCAGCTGAAACTCCTTGAATTAAGCTGCAAATGGCTTCTTGAAATCCAGTAATAGACATCAAATCTTCAGACAACCAGTGTGATATTTTGAGAGTCAGTGTGAAAGTTTTTCCCGCAACAGCCATTTGGTGAGCAGTGGAGAACAGGGGGTGTCAGAAAAGCATCTAGCTGTGTTTCTGTACTCAGGTGCAGAATGACAAAGGTATTAGTTGGGGGGGGGGTCACCACTGACCATACAAAAGGCACAAGAGTTATGCCTGTGTATGTCACTAAAAAGATGCTAGTCAACATGTCCTTAGAGGAAGCTGCCTGTTGTATCTCTGTATGACTCCTCCTTTTGTATTCTTCCATCTGTTTGGCCCCATCTCTGTAATCCATACAACTAGAGCAGGACCAGGAAAAGTACAGACTGTATTTGTGGCCTTTGACGCCTCCCAGATACACCTCTTTCTATACCCACTCAGGGTGCATGGCATCTCCAGGAAGCCTCTAGGAGAGAAAATCACCTTTTAATTAGATTACAGGACCTCTCCCATGGACCGTTCAACAAGAAAACACAGCTTTATTTTTCCAAACCAGAGATGAACTGGTTTGGGGAACAGTCTGTGCAGACCTTGGAAGCCCCCAATTGGCCCCCAGATCCATTGCAGCCACCCACTCTGGATTAGAGCATTTTGTGATTTCTAATACAGAGATGAACCAGAACGCTTCGCCCTCGATGAGGCTGCTGGTTGGAACTTGAGTCACTGCTTTGAGCTTCTTAAGGGGCCTTCTAAGTGGGAAGCATTCTCCAAATTGTCTCCTTTAAGAGCAAGTAATTTTTAAAGTCTTTTCGAGTGTAACACATATAAAATCTTTTTGAGTATAAATCTTTTTGAGTATAACACATATAAAAGTCAAGTCTCCCACAGTTTTAATTCAGAAAGAAAGCACAACAATGTTATAACATTGGTATTCTCTTCTTTCTGGTAGACGACATTAGAGGCAAACAGAAGGCAGAAATCTGAACTCTAGAACCACATACATGGTTTCACTTGTTTCCAATACTAATAATGTTGCAAGAGATGTCTTTATATTAGAGATGGCTAAAGTATGATTGGAGTAGGCACACTTCCAAGTTGCCAAACACAGAAACTGCACTAAAGGCAAGGCCTTCTGAATAAGAAATGCAGACAGACATTTTATAAAAGAAATCAGTAGAGGTATGTTTTAAGTTAGCAAGGATTTCTAAAACTGAAGAACATTGTCTACTTCCCTCTCTTTTCTAGGTCCCTAGATTCCAAATTTATAAAATTTTAATTGGACAATAAAGATCCTGAGATACCTTCAGACTTGGGGCTATGGAGTCGGACGCAATTTCAGGTGGAATTGGAGTCAACAGAAATGTACCAACTTGGATTCCAGTTTCATTGTAAAAACTTAAAAACTTCATTGCACATTTACTTTCAAAGGAATTTAGGAAAGTTTTAATCAAAAATATTAATCAAACATATGTCTTCTATGTTCTATCAATCTAAGAAGCCTGACAATTCCCATAGTGGTAATTTGTGCTACCATTTTGTTGTTACTGTCTTCAAGTCACAGGGTTTTCTTGGTAATATTTATTAAGAAGGGGCTTTCCTTTGCTTCCTGAGGCTGAGAGAATGTGATCTGCCCCAGGTCACCCAGGGGGCCTCCATGGTTGAGTGAGAATTCCAAACCTGGTCTCCAGAATCATAGTCAAAAGTTCAATCCACTACACCACACTGGCTCTTGCTACCGTTTTATTACAGTACAGCTGTTATTAATATACATTTGCCATTTATGAAAGAGTCACAGATGACAGTAGAAAAAACCAGAAGAAAATTATTCAAAGGTTTGATTGTACTGGCTGCACAGTCCTGCTTACACTAAAGCTTAAACAGACACTTGCAACTGGTTCCAGCTACCATATCTGCACGTATATAAGACGCACCCTTGTATAAGATGCACCTCATTTATACACTGGCAAATACTATTTGCCGACATATAAGACACACCAGTATATAAGATGCACCTATTTTTCAGGAAAAAAAGTGAATCTTATACACCAGCACCTACAGTGCCTTCTTGCCCAGCTTCTTGTGTGGTTTAGACAGAACATAAAAATAGTGATTAGCAGTCAACTTAAATGCAGATCAGATGGTTTCAAACACTTCCAACATAACAGAGAAGTACATGAGAGAAAGAGGTGGGGGAAATCCCAGCTGTGCAAGAAGTCATTTGAGAAAACAATGTAAGATAGTGATATAGTAATACAGCAATACTGCCAGTTACAATTATTGTATTATTATCATTATTACTGTTGGAGGCTATCTTATAATTATATTCTTCTCGAAAACTGGAAGATAGCTAGATGATGGTTAGTTTGATAAGAAAAGAATGAATAAAGAGGAGAAAGAAGAAAGAAGAGAAGAGGATTATATGATTATATGGACTATATGGATTTTATAAATGTTTTGTAATTATCGGTGATTTAAACTTTGATATATTGATGTAATAAAAAAAATTAAAAAACAAGAGAAAACAATGTAAGAAAAGACTTAACTAGGTTTCCTCAGAATGGTGCCTTCCAGGGGTGTTAGACAAATGTTCCCAGTACCCTCAAATCAATACCAGTCAATGGTCATGCTTGCTGGGGATGATGTGGTATGGCACATCTAAAGGGTGCCAGCTGAGAGAAGCCTGATTAAGTTACAAGGATTACTTCAGAAGCAATCCTTTTGCAAAGCTTAATGTATTTTCTTTAACTGTACAATATGGAGTACCGTTGTTCTTGGAATATGAAAAAGATAAATATTCTCTAGTTATGACACCCAGATTGTTTCCACTTTCAAAAAAACTCTTAAATTAAAAGCAGTACAGAAATGCTTTTAAATTTTTAAAAAATGAAGTTTGTCCAACAAGTTGTTTATGAGTTTGTGCATGACTGAGCACCCAAGTTTCATTTTCTTCATTGCTTCTGCCAAGAAAATGAAACCAGCAGAGCAGTACAATCTATCTAAAAGCAGCAAACCCCTTTATTTTTTACAACAGGTTTTACAGATGGGGAAGGTGGAGCAGGGTTGTAAACTAATACTATTTCTTGTATGCCCAATATAGGCCAGGGGGTTCTGGGAATTGTAGTCCAAAAATAATTTCTCCAAGTTCTATCCCTCTTGCAAACGTGCATGCTCCACGTTCTCTTGTGAAAGAGAGAAGAAATGAGGTGGAGAAAACTGGCACAAACATTACATCAAGAACTTGGAGCAGGTGAACTATTTCTCAATAGCTAGTGACAACCTATTCTTCAAAAAAAAAAAAGTATGTACATCCATCCTGACCTTTTCAGCTGTGCAAATTTGTTCGCCCTTTTTCACACATGCCAAAAAAGTATTTCAGTACATTTTCATGCAAGTTCACAGTGTTCTTCCCCTACTACTTGGGGAATTTCAAAGTTTGCTTTTCACTTCTCAGAAATTGGATGCACTTTCTTCTAAACAATACAATAAAATCCCTAAACTCATTAAGCTGTTATGCGGGGTGGGGGTCAGAACCCAGCCATGAAGCAACAATTATTAACTGCAGAAGAAACAAACCATGTATATCCGCTGTGGGAATTATGTGGCTCTACAAATGTTGGTGAACTGAAATGCCCAGCATTCCTCACCACTGACTATGCTGACTGGTGCTGCTGGGAGCTACAGTTCAACTGCAACTTAAGGGCTGCACAACTGCCATCTCTGATGTATATGGCTCTTTTCTGGTGCACGAGAGGTAAAGACATGCTTTGAGTTTCCCAACACTCTACAGTCTGCTTGATGAAACTGAAAGTTATGGTCCTAGAACATTCCTAGTTACAGTCAGCCCTCCATATTTGCGAGTTTGACTTTCATGGATTTGATTATTTGCGAGTTTTTTCAACTCCTGCCTCCTTCAGGTGCTTCTTTTCTGGGGAACCGTACCTCTCAGTTGCTCTGATCAGACCATGCAGCCCTTTAAAAACCTGCCTATTGTTTCCAGAACACCACAAACTTTCTCCCAAATCCACCCCACACCCAAGGAAGAAAATGGGCAAGAGAGAGGAAATATAGGGCCCCTGTGCTGACCCTCTCTTTCCCTGACCTGGTTTGGACCCTGTGTGCCCACTCTCTCCACTCAGCCCCTTTACTACAGACACACACATACATTTTGATATTTGTGATTTTTCCACTTTTTGCAAGGGTCCGGTTCCTCTAACCCTAGCAAATGTGGAGGGCTAACTGTAAGAGTTGTTGCCTCACTTGTCTCTCTTATTTGTGGGTCCATCCAACATCCATTTGGTATTCAACTTTGCAGTAGAAATCATTCCTGTGGGTGGATTGTAAAACCCCAAGCCAAACTTGAATCACAGAAATAATCCAAAAGGAGAGTTTAAGGTGAGGTTCTATTATTGATCTCCCATCTTAGGACTCCACTTTTTCTTCCTAGATTCAGAGGCCACTTCCTCACTAGACTGTTACAGTGCTATTATTCCACTGTCAACATCCTATGGAATCCTGGGTTTGCAGTTTAGATTCCACAGAATGTTGAAAGTGGAATAATAGCACTGTAACAGTCCAGTGTGGAAATGGCCAGAGATCCACTCTCCTCCCACACACATAAACACACACACACACAAACACACATTATGGCCTATAAGTCTCCCTAACCCGTTCCTTTTCACCATTCCTTTAAACTCAAAAACACACTGTAACTCATACTAGCCTACAGAGGCAGTGGGAAAACAGGTTGTTAAGGGCACCTCATCCAACCACGGGGTGTTACACTCAGGGAGCAGTCTGGCACTCTCCATGTGGAAGCTGGGAACACCCATGTGGGCCCTGACTTGCTTTTTCCCATCCCCTCAAGTTAGCCATCCCTACCATCCCCGCCCCCAGAAAATACCATGGCTCCCCTGGTCCCAATTTCCTGAAGCTCACCTACCCCAGAGATGTTTTGTTTGCCTATGCAGGTTTAAGGACTGCTTCCTCGTTGTTTTTTTCCTCTCCACAGCGAGGCTCCTGTGGTTTTAAACAGCGAGGCAGCAGCTCAGTACTGAGGAGGAGGAACGTTTCACCTGTTATGTGTTGGTTTAAGGATACGGGTGTTTCAGTCCCGAAGCAAACGCAACCCAAAACATCACCCCTCCCTCCGATGCCCCGCGTCAGGACACACCCGTCCGTCGCCCCCGACGCCAACGCGGACTAAGCCAACCCGCACTCACCATGGCAGCGCCACCAACCGGAGCGGGGGGCGCGCGGACGCAGCGGAATCAGCGCCTGCAAGAGAGCGAGACCGCCGCTGGGCTCGTGTGCGCTTGGAAGGAGGAAGCCTGCCCGCGCCCGCGCCCGCGCCCGCTTTTCATACGCCGGAGCGGGGGAGGGGGGACGGGGAACCCCGCCCTCTCGGTCCCAGCCTGGTACGACGGCGAAGAGAAAGGGCCAAAGGGCGCGGGGTGGGCTGGGGTCGCGCCGGGGGAAACGGAGCGCGGCTCGGCCGCCCCCTGCAGGGGAGAGCGCCGGGCGCGCAGGCCAAGGCTTTTGTCCGAGTAGCCCGGCAGCACCGTAGAGGGGGCCGGCGCACCGGAGTGGTTTGCGCGTTGGATTCCGGCCCTACGAGTCGGGGTTCGAATCCCTGCTTGGCCGTGGAAACTCAATGCGTAATCGTACGCGCATCACACACTTTCAGCCCCAGAAAACCCCGTGAGAGCGTCGCCATAACCAGGAAACGAATTGAAAGAACCACAACATCAAACCCGATATTGGAAGAGGAGACGGGTCAGCCCTTAGTTAGGGCTTGGGTGGCGGACTGCCAACGGATATTAAGTGCTGGAGGCTACAGAGGGAGGAGCTGGGAAAACCACAACAGAGTATTTCAACAAGCGACTGGTAGTCGCAGCACATACAGTATAATATAGGTACATACGGTACTATACGTACATAGTACTGTACAGTGTTTATATACATGCAGTACACACAGTACAGTGTTTCTGTGGAAGGTGTGGGTAGAGCAATATAGGGGGGCAAAGTGAAGGCACTGCACCTCCATCTATGGATTCTGCCCCCATATACGAAATTTTTCTTCAGTCCCCAAATTTCCAGCACTGCAAAATGTGAGATATTTGAAATCGTTCCCATTTAGAGCTCTTTATATTTGCTGCATTCATATTCCCTTGGAAACTTTGCCCCTTTTCTTGGGATGCCTCAACCGCATTTCAAAATGCTAAACTGAAGATTCAAGCTCCTGCAATGCTAGACAGGGACTGAAGGAAAAATTCCTTGGGAGGGGCAGAATTCTTATGGGGAGGATGCCCTTTGCCTCACAAGCACAAGTAGCTGGGCATTCTTCACCTTTCCTCTTGCCAGAGGGAACAGGTTGTGGCGTGAATTGGAAAGAGAGAGGACAATAAGTCTTTCTAATGGTGAACTGACTTTGCTTATGATTGGTGCTTGGACTGTGGCCTAAAACCCTGGGGCTTCTAAGAAACAAGGGTGAAAGCCCAACGTTTGTGGAAGTCCAAAAACATTACTGAAAATGTAAGGGAGCTTTTAAAGAAAAAACTAAAACTAGCTGAGTGAGGACTGAGTGTGCTGGGTGGCCATGGCAAGAAGGGCAAAAGCTGGAAAAGAAAGATGAAACTGGTTTAGGAGGGTGGGATGCCCTGAACAAGCACATTACCTTTAGGTGAGGGAGGATACTCTGCCACCTTTTGTTGCAGAACTGCTTGTAAAACCAATTAGTTTTATTTCATCTAACTTCAGGTTAGTTGGGTAATGAATGAGGAATAATTTTATTTTGCACTGATGTAATATGTATGTGGGTATGGAGCTCAGCTGTCTACTGCTACCACTGTCAGGATCCAAAATATCTTTTAACACACTTTGCACTGTCTCACTGCTTTTTGTTTGTTGACAAAAGTCTAAATTACACGGGTGGATTAGTCAGGGATGGTAGTCAAATACAGATGATCAGGCTAAATTAAAAAAATAAATGGATCCATCTGTATAGAGGTGGCTACAAGAGAATGGATGGCTCAGGTTTGGCCTATTCCAGTTCTAATTCCACTTGTGTTCAAAGATTACATGTCAGATTCTGCAACACAGGTCAAATGAACCTTCCTAGCCCACAAAATCTACACAATAGATTTTTTGTACGAGGAGGGGAAGGTATAGTGGTGAGCACACTTTTTTAAAATTCTGAATACGCTGATACAAAACAAGATGTGTAAAAAAGCTGCACAAGTCTATGACATTTGAAACGGAGCCATGTCATATATAGTCCCTATAAACACATGATTGTCGCTCTGTTCAGGACAAGGAACTGGCATCTTAACAAAAAGCATCTCTACCCAGGTGAAGATCTTCACCTCATACCTTGCTAAGATCTGAGCCACTTATCTATTAATATGGTAATACCTTTCAAACACTGGTGTATAATTCTTTCTGTCAGATGGACAAACCTGAGTGCCTCTCATGGCAAAAGGAGCCATCACATATCCTCAGAACTGGAGGGAGTCTGCCTCTGAATAACAGGGGCTGGGGAGCACAAAGTAGGGGTGCTGTTGTATTCATGTCCTGGTGGCACAAACATTGTCCAGCTTGTGTTCACTAGCAACTGGTATGGAGAAGCTTGCCACCTCTAGTATTACCATAGTATTTTGTAACCTTTCATTTGCTTAATCCCCCTTTAAAGCCATCCAGATTTGAAGTGTGTGGTGTAGGAGCCAGTCTGAGTAGTCACTGCATAAGGAAGTACTTCTCTGTATGCTCTGAGGCCATTTCCACACTACACTGTTGTAGTGCTATTACTCCACTTCCAACTTCGTATGGAATCCTGGGGTTTGCAGTTTAGCCAGAGAGCTCTTTGGCCTCAGTAAACTACAAACCCCAGAATTCCACAGGATGTTGAAAGTGGAATAATAGCACCAGGTAGGGCAGAAATGGCCTAAATCTCAACATTCAGTTTGAGTGGATGCTGCTGCGTTACAATACTGTGAAGGAGGGAAAATGTCTTGCTTTCCACTTTTCCACGGCATACATAATTTTATATACTTTATACTCCTTTCTTACCCTTTTTTTTCTAAGCTGAGAGCCCCAAATGTTCTAAACCTCCCTCATAGAGAAGATGCTCCAACTACTTGATCATTTGGGTTTCTCTTTTCTGTACCTTTCCCAACTCTGCAGTAAACTTTCTGAGGTAAAGTGACAAGAACTGTGTGTGGTATCTCAACTTTCATTACAGCATAGATAAATATAAAGGCGTTATCACATTTGCAGTTTTTTCCTACCATTCATCTCCTAATGACCTCCAGTATAGAATATGCATTTTGCAGAGCTGCTGCACACTGGCTTGGCATTTTCACTGAACTGTCCATGGCAATGCCAAGATCTCTTTCCTCATCAATGACTTCCTGCTCTGACCTGATCACATATGCATGAGGTTGGGGGGGTGCCCCCAAATGCATTAGTTTCCATTAGCTTACACTGAGCTGCCTACTTTGCCAGCGTAGAGAGATCCTTTTAAAATTCTTCATTGACACCTTTTGTTTTAACCAATCTAAATAAATGTATGTCATCAACAAACTTTGGCCATACACATACTGACCCCAACTCTAAATCATTTATGAGCAAGTTAAATATAGGTCCCAAGATATAAAACATGGGCAGGGAAAGTATAGTCTGCCTGCTGCATGTGACCCCAAAATCTGCCAGTGTGATAAGGCCATGATGCAGTTCATCACCACTGTAGCCTCACCACAGCTAGCTGCTTCCAGTGCCCTCTCACACTCTTCTCTGTTGGAAGCTGAAGGAAAAAAGCAAGGAAGGAAAAAGCGCCATCATCGCTGCCACTGCTGTACAGAATCAGCTGCTTTTTAAAGTCCTGACAACTGGGTCTTCAGAACAAAGCTGCACGAGAAGTGCAGGACTAATACGAGAAATCACTTGTACTGTAATTATGTAATCACCCCTACCCACTCCATAAAGCTTAGCTCTGAAGACTCACAAGCAGCCAGGAAGTAGCAAGGGTCGGTGGATTGTCCTCTATCTTCCTACTTTCCTTTCTCTTCCAGAGGAGGGTTCCCAGGTGCAGAGACAGGAGAGGTGAAAGAAGGAGGAGAGCCACCTAGTGGTAGTGATAGCAGCAGGGCTGTTTTCCCCTCATTTTCCTTTTTTCCTTAATCTTCTGAGAGAAGGAGAGCAGCAGCAGATGTGATTTCTTCCAACATTACTCTTAGGAATTAAGAAAAATGAATCTATGAATTCTTTATTTATCTGGGAGTATACTCACCCAGGTTTGCTTTTAATCTAAAACAGAGGCAGCTCTCTGTATTTTTCTGTATGTTAACCCCCCTGCCCTAAATTAAAACAGCAAAGCCAAGGAGGAAAAAAAAGTGACATGGAAAGTAGTCTCTGGCCTTATCACAGTTGCCCACTGCTTGTGGATGTATCTATGTACTGGTCAATCTTAAGCTCCAAAAACCAGTTAAGTTGCCTTCCCCACAACTCAAACAATGCTTATTGCTCCTCTACATTAAATATTGCATTAATTGAGATATGAAATCAGCTAGCTGGCTTGCAGTTAAGATCAATCTTAATTAATCTATCTGATCAGAGAAAAACAAATGTTACAGTAGCTATCCAAGGAGACATTTGATGGATCTTTAATGGTCAGATCGGTTCATTTTTATCTGAATAACCCATACAAATAATAGGCACTTTGAGTGTCTTACATAAAAATATACATTTCCTACATTCTTGAAATCCTCCTAATATACTCAGATGTAAAGTGTTTCTTTTTCAGTGCCCTGAAAGGCACCAAGACTGAGTTGGGTAGAAAAGACACTGGACTGAAATGGATGATCACTATGAGAAAGACAATTCCAGGCTTAAAAACAAGAGTCCCTACAGGCCTCATCCTGGAATGTCCGTGTTTGACTTTTCTGTGTCATCTTCTTCTCCTGTTCTTTCAGTTTCTTCCCCAGTTTCTCCTTGTCTCTCTCCTTCCTCCTCGGTTCCTCTTGGTGTCTGTTCTCCCTCTATTTCTTGTCTCTCCCCATCCTCAGATGTAAGTGTGTCTCCTCCCTCTGAGCCCGATACCTGTTTCTCCCTTTCTGATTCAGTTTTCTCAGACCCTTCCCTTCCTTCGCCTTCTTCTGTAGTGTCCTCTTCCAGTTTTACATCATCGGTATCTCTTCTGCTGTCTTCTCTTTCTTCTTCCTCCTCCTTCTCCTCTTCTTCATCCTCCTCATCTTCCAATTCTACGAAAGATATAGAATCTCACAACTGATACTCTGTAGCCCAGTGATTCCCAGCCTGTGGTGATCTATGACCACTGGTGATCTATGCAGGCCTCTTGATACATGATACATTCATGCCACTAAAATCAGGGCACATGACCAACGAAGGTCAAGTGTAAAGTCAAATAATTTAGAAAATAGTTTATCTGTTGACTTGCCTGCACAATGAGGAAACTGGTAAAATTCTACCACCTACTGGTCAGCTTTGACATAGCACTTCCAGGTATTCTGTAAAGTCTTCTAAGAATGTCTCTATATTAGCCCTTTTCTAAGGGACTGCACTTCCTTGTTTACTCACTTTTATAATTAGTCTGAACTATATAATTAATAAATTACTGCATTCCAGTGTTTATTGTCTTGCACTGGTTCTGTGGGTTATTTTAATATTTAAAATGCAGTTAGAATGCCTATCTGTCCAATGTAGAAAACTGGGATTTTGGGTGGGATTTAAGCCTTTAATTGAAAATTTGTAGGTTTTGCCTGTACAGTAAGATGGGCTTCCTAATGAACCGGCTCTTACTTAGTCATGTTTCCTTCCAGATAGGATGGGGGACTTTAAATACTGGGCCTAAATATAATGTACACTCAGAGATATACTGATATTTTCAGCCCCCCTCCTCTACAGCCCTTTCCAGCTGCTAAAAATATGCTCTGAAACATTTTCCAGGCCCCTGGAGCAAGTTTTTGGGATGCTCTGAGGGCTGAATGGAAGAGGGTTATACATATATACTACTTACATTGGATTTCACTCTTGTATGAACAACATCCAACATTGGTTCATTATATTTTTTTTCATCTTTGTTGCATAATAAGGATGGGGGGAAATGTAGTCTTCGAAATGGTGCTGGGTAGGGCTGTTAGCTGTTGCAGTCCAACAACCTCTGGAGGGCCCCACAGTTCATTGTTCCACATATATAGAAAAATATTTATATATGTGGGACAATAGCACAGTTGTTCCATACTGGTATTTTTAGAACTCTTGGCCATTGCCTGCCCTTTGTATCTGCTGTATGTGCAGTAGATATAGGAGCAAGAGAAATAAGCGTTCTTTTGCTCCCCTCCACTGTTAGAGATTTTGAACATCACTCGTGGTATGCCTGGGAGGTTACTGAAAGTGCTTTGGCACTGTCTAGGTTTCTCTTCTGGAATGAAGCACTTTTCATTCAGTCTGCAGGGGTTTTTCTGATTTCACATTTCACAAATCATGTACAGTAAGTGAGGGGAGAGGCTCGGAATGCCTAAAATCATCGGTATATAACAGTAGCGGACAGCTGCCAGGGGCTGGGGACCTCATTTGTCCCCCAGGGGGACTGCTGAGAGCCCCACATATCCCACTACTCCCTCACATTCTTCATTTTTTGAAATATGTAAACAACCTTGGGCAAATCACATTATCTCAGCCTCAAAGGAAGGCAAAGGCAACCCTCTCTCTGAACAAATCTTACCATGATACACTCACCTTAGTGTTGCCATAAATCAGAAACAACTGGAAAACACACAACAACAAAAATGAAAAATGCACTCACAGCCTCTAGTGGGTGTGAAGGACAACTTTTTTGCCATCTATGTGACACTTTGGGATGTTTTAGGCCCAAGAGAGGCCTTTATTAAATAGGAGGTAAACCAGAAATTGACATCTGCTTTATTTTCTGGTTTTTAAAGGGCTTCTCCTGGGACTAAAGCAGCCCTCTCCCTAAAAAAAAGTTTTGGGCAGTTGATGGAACTTTGGAAGCC
Organism: Iguana delicatissima; assembly: GCA_948472985.1. Classification (NCBI taxonomy): domain Eukaryota; kingdom Metazoa; phylum Chordata; class Lepidosauria; order Squamata; family Iguanidae; genus Iguana; species Iguana delicatissima. The sequence goes on along the minus strand of CAOKZL010002778.1, from coordinate 167,259 downwards.
ACAAAAACATGACATGCGGTCTTTACTTCAACCACCCAAGTATAAATCATGCTGCGTGAACCAACCTCTCAGCTCACGCATCCTCTCACGTTTCTGTTCTTCTCTCAGTTCCTTGATATATCCTTTGTTGGTATCATCCAGGGCCTGCCAAAAAATAAGCAAAACACCTAAATGGAAACCAGACAAGCCTTGTAAGAGAATCTTCTTCCACCAATATAATTTCCCTTAATGTACAGTTTGCACACAGTGACACTGTTATTAGTATGTATCCTCATAAGAGAAGACTGTCATATCCGGAATGGTGGGGAATTGGAATGCTGTTGCTGTTTAGACGGCAGCACAAGGAAGGAAGGAATTTGTTGGAGCAAGCCCAGCTGCCTGAGACTGGCATCTAGCAGTAGGGTAGTAAAGACAGTGATGGCACTTAAGGCAGTTGACTGACAAGTTGGCAAGGGAAACTATTACACAGGTCAGATGAGTTGGGAGTATCATGTCTGTGAGATACCAGGTAGATTGCAGAGGAGAAAATCAATGAACCAGTAAAAATGTTCAACAACAGTCCTAGGATATGGTGACAGAGAAGAGATCAATGTGGGCCTCTTCATAGGCACTGGCACAGGAACAGGTGCATAAACAGTTTTTAGAAAAACCCTGCTGAGGTAAAGATCTTTCTAGATAATCATCCTGTCTCCAGTAGGAGTCAAACAGATGTTTCTTCAAAGCCCTTAAGGCAAGGGATGAAGGTAATCATCTTCTCATTGTTTCTATCCCTGCACAGAGTACTGAGAGGTACACTATCTCTCATCAAGATTAAATTTCATTATTATGTTAATTCTTAGAACTGTTGTCTAAGCCTCCTTTAAAGCCAAGACTGTGTCATCTTTGAGCTTCAAAACCCAGAATGTATATTCTTCGTTACTGCAACTTTTCCTAAACATTTAAGAAATTATCTTCATCTTTTTCTAGACTTACCACTTTCCTGCCATTCAGAACCAAGAAAACATACTGAGAATAGCATGAGGCCTTCCACATTGCCTATGACACTGCTAACATACCCACACCGCTCCTACTTTTTTCTGAGCAATTTTTCATGCTGCTGCCCAAGCCTTATGCCTTACCCCTGCAACAGTTCAATTCCCTTTGCCCAGTTCCTACACACATATATACTATTTAAGTAAATGTTATACCTCCACTATCACTCTTGGTGCCAATTTATCTTCAGGTTATGGGTTCTGAGTCTACAATCAACCAAAATATCATAGCCTTACATCCTTCTTTCAGCAAGGCTACTGAGATCATAATTTATGCTTTTGAAAGCCCAAAACCTGAATTTTACCAAAAATAATTATACATCCTATCATCCCAGTTCCACTCCTTTTTCCCCCCATCAACATTTTCATTTTCTGAATTATAGACAAGTACTTACACTGATGATTGCCTGCTGAGCCGCATCATTATGGATACGTTTCGCCCTCTCCAGAGCCTCTTCAAAATATGCAACAGCTGAGTGGAAATTCTCCAGCTTCACTGTGTATTAACAAATTTTTTGTTTGTTTCTTTGTTTTAAAAAGCAAAGTAAAAAATACTTTAACTGAAGCTATGAAATTCAGAATGCCTATGCAAATAATCTTCTGTCCATGTTATGATTGCCAGACAATTATTGGAACTCTGACAAGTACACAGAAACCAGGAATACTACTTGCTTTCATATATTTTGCAGTGTTAAAAAAAGTTCAGGATATTCTTTGTTTTCATTTTTAACATCTGTCACTTTTTAGGACAATAAGAAGACCCATGCTAGATCACACCAAAGGCTTATCTGGTCCAGCATTCTGCTCTTAATGTCCACCCAAATGGCCCAGTGCAAGGCCCACAAGAAGAATATCAGCACAACAGAACTTCTCATTCACGTTATCCAACAACTGGTATAGGGAAGCATACTGCTTTCTACACTAGAGGTATATATATAGCCATCCTGTCTGGTATCCACTGATAGCCTTATCTTCCAGCAGTGCTTGTGCTCAGGCAGCCCCCACAGTATAAAGGGATCTTGTTCTCTAGAATGCAGGGAATAAAAACCTAGCTGACAAGCTGACAAAATGTCTTTCTGCAACTCCTCCAGAAGTACAGGTTGCAGCTCTCTTTTCAAGACACCGAAATGAGTGCCACTGAAATTGTGGTACCCCAGACAGTTGCCTGGCTTGCCTTGATGGTGGCTTGGCCCTTCTTTGCTGTGCATCTGGACTTGCCAGCATCTCTGCTGACAGAAACTCCTGTACTGAAAGCCAGGTAGAAGTTCAACAGAGACAACTTTTCCAGAGCTTGGGAAAATTACTTTTTAGAACTGCAGTTCCTGGGGAAAAAACCTTCCAGGAAGCTGTTGTAGAAAAAAGCAAGTTTTCTAAGCTCAGAAGATTCCACATTACAGAAACTCCATAAGAGGAAATGCTAAACTGGTCCATCACTTTCCCAAATACTAGTAAATAAGCTTCTGTCTCGTAAGAACCAGCAGTCCCATTCAATGGAAATACAACTCTTGTCAGTGAAGAAAGGTGTTGAGTTTGTGTAGCATTGCTCTTCACCTTGTGCTTGTGCCACCAACACCCCACCATTCAGCTGCCACTCAATGTCTCCCTCCTCCTCTGCACATTGCAAGGACCTCTCGCCGTAATCCCGAGCTTCAGCAGCTCTACCAAGCTCCAGGTAGCATCTCCCAATTTCATGAAACAACCAAGTCTTCTCCAAGTTGCTCTTCACAAGTGGAATCTTTTCTTCCCAGCTTTGCAAAATAAAACAGAAATATTCACCATGCTGTGGTAGCTTTCTAGACATTTTCAAGACATCTACTCCCCTGTCTGTAGTCACCCCCCCCACTTAGGCCAATCACTGCAGCAACAGTGCACCCCACCCTCCCCATCATGAACTCTTGCTCCCTAGCTTTTATTTATAAACAGTTGCTCCTCTACAATGCCAAGTTTCTCCTGAGGTTTAGGTACTGGGATTCAGAGGCACAGCCAAGAAGTCAAGGGCTGGTACCTCACAGACCAGTGACATGCAATGGGGAGTGGAAAATGGAAACTGAGGAGGAGGAGAAGAAAAGCCTAACTGTGCATTGTTAGTCAGAGGCTGGGCCAGATATAGAAGTAAAGCCAATAACAAAAGTTCTAGTTCAGCAGAAGTCCTCTTGCTATGATCCCTCATCCAGAGCAACCCTTCCACCCTGAGTTTTCAGTACTATTCTCTCTTTGGCAAATCGCTTCTCAGGTCGCTGCTGTTCAGGCATGGGAAAATTGTGGCCTTCCAAATATTATTACCTTACAACTTCCCTCTTGTCTGACCATGTACCTTGAAAACTGGGGTTAGAACATGGAATCCATATCTGGAAAGCCACAGGTTCTCCACCTCTCCACTTGATGATCCACCATTCTAGACTCTCGTCCCCTTATCTCTCTGTAACAATACCACTGGTGGCATTCAAGCTGTTCGTATGTCATTGCTTCCCTCTTTAGCTCGTATTGATTCTATTAAGGATTTGTAATTTGACAAACTATGAGGGTGCTGAGGTCTCATTGTTTATACATCATTGTTTACACATTTCTACTTCTCCAAACAGGAAACCATGACAGCTAAAACCTTTTCAGTTCAGAGTATTATAGAACTAAGGTAAAGTAAGTTGTTTGGCTTTGGATCAGGATCAGGGAGGCAGTTCTCAAGATGTTGTTGATCTACAACTGCCAGCATCCCTCATGATTGGTTATACTGGTTCAACAACATGGTTATGCTGGTTACACTGATTGGTTCAACAACACCTGGAGGGCCACACATTTCCATCCTATTTTAGATTATCCTCACTGTAGAAGACAGGGAAGCCTTATTAGTTGTTGACTTCAACATACGTATCAATGGCTTCCTGATACTTGTTCATGCGGGCGTATACTCGTCCAATATTGTCCAGGGCTCTGGAGATGGCATCAACAAGGTTGCTGCAACAAAGGCAAAAAGCAAGAGATCTTAAAGGTGGATTGCTACCTCAAAATACCTTTGGTCATCTATGACCCATCTTCCTTATCCAACCTGGTACATTGCCCTCCCACCCCATGTATTAATTAATCCTTCCTGTGCCATCAAAATGTACAGTACTCCACTTTGTAAGAGGGTAATAAGCAAGAAAATGGGCTCCTGTTTGAAGGTGTTTATAGACTAAAATTCAGCACAGGGGAATTTACAGGAACTGTGTTTCAAGACTTCCTTTAAAAGGTCATGCTGCTTTCTAGGGTATGATAAAAGCACCTCAATTACTGAAAATATGCAAATATGGACAATGACAGGACAAAGGACAAAATGGTAGGGCATTAAGACAGAGCAGATATTTGCTGAATTCTAATCTACAATGCAGAATTAATAAGAACTAAAAAGGAGGCAAAGTATGTATACAATTAAAGGATAAAGAGGATGATCATAAATGTATGGTCCTCTTCTTTCTTACCTTTTGGAGCAGCAGTATGGCAAAAATGGTGACTTGAATTTTTTGTGGCTAGCTCTGAACTTTTTAACCAGTAAAGTGCACAATAAGCCCATCCAATGATGATATTAATAAAAGTGGACTCTTAAACCTTGTAATCCACAGAGACAAGACTTCACATCCTTCTCCACCTCCTCTCACTGCCAGTCAAACCATCACAGGCAAAACAGAGAATGAGAACAGGGCAGACTTCCAAACAAGAATTTTACCCCTTTTGATATCTATAATCAGTAGTCTTGAGAGTAGAATCAAAGTAGAACCTAGGAGTAGAGCCAGTGTGGTGTACAGATTTGAGCATCAGACTATGACTCTGGAGACCTGGGTTCAAATCCCCACTCAGCCATGGAAATTGACTGGGTGACCTTGGGCAAGTCACACTCTCTCAGCCTCAGACAAAGGCAAAGGTAAATCCCTTTTGAATAAATCTTGTCCAGAAAAGCACATAATAAGTTTGCCTTAGGATCTCCATAAGTCAGAAATGACTCAAAGGCACACAACAAGGCTTTCTGATGGTTTCACTATATATAACGGGGGGGGGATTTAAAATGGTGATTTACGGGTTTGGGAGGTGTCCTAGAGTTGATCTCACTTTCCCCACCCATGCTGTAAACTAAGAAGTTATGTTAAAGGGCTAGCATGTGACAGGGAAGAAGCTGAGGTGGATACTGAAACCTTCTGCTTACAGGTGGGCCAAATTTTGCCATCTCCAGTTTGGGAGATATTACTAGGTGCAGTGCCTACATATTTTCAACTTTCTCTTCATAGCTTTAAGGGGTAGAAACTTTTGCTTTGTGGGTCCCCCCGCTTTCCTCCAATGAAGGCGCACAATCAAATATTCCAAAAAAATCTGGACTCACGATAAAATCAGAAATACAAGGCCACGTGGAAAGGGATGCCAGCAAGAGCAGGCACATTTGATCAGGTAAAAACAGAATGGCTGCTACTTTCTTACTTTTCTCTGGCAATATTCAGGTCCACCTGGTGGCTCTGTAAAGCTGCCTCCAAGTTTCCCATCTCAATCTGAGCATTTCCAATACAACTGTAGAGGTTTCCAACCAGCTCATTCCTGTTAGGAACCTCATCATCTGACCAGCCTTGAATCTTCTTCAGCACTTGCTCAGCTTTCTGGCAGCTTCTTTCAGGACAACCACTGGTCAGCACTTGGTAGTGAGGAGAGAAAAAAGACAGAGCATGCGTGCTCAAATGAGATATATGTTCAGATTAACTGCTCCCCTCAGTTAGGTCTCTTGTTACCTGATCTCCCAATTCAAATTATTTCCCCCCAGCAAACATGACATGGCTATCATTATTACAAACATGGCTTCAGGATCTACACTCTGCCTGGCCAATACTGAAAACAGAATGCCAGATCAGATGGGTGTTTAGTTAGACACAACAAGTCAGATCTTATGCTTCTCTTCTGATTTTCTGCAATTCAGCATACGGAAGCAAAGTATAAGCAAGAGGTTTTGCCTAATATTGCCTGCTTTGACTGGAAATGTCTCAGAAGTCTTCCTCTCTTTGATTCTAGGGTTCCAAGTAGATGGAGTAATTATAGATTTAAACTTAGGAGATGTAAAGCAGGGGCGGACAGAGTGTGGCCCATGGACCATAGGCAGCCCCCATCCAGCCTGTGAGGTCCAGTTTTGTGGGCCTTGAAGCCCCCTTGAAACCCAAAAAGGTCCCACTCTGCTGGCTTCAGGTCTTTTTTTTTTTTTTTTTTTGGGTGATCTTTTCAACAAAAAGGACTCAAAACTGTGACCAAACAATTTAACTCCCATGGCTCCCAAGATGCCACCAATGCTGCCATCTTACCCCCAAAGTGGCTAAAAATCACCTAAAAATGAAACTGTAAGTACAATTACATGACTTCCAGTCATGTTGAGAGTGCTGGTGTGGCTCCCACAATTGCAAGCATTAAAATAACCAAAGGCCCCTCCACAGTTGCCCAACCTTGATGTAAAGCATGTATTCTACAATGAAATAAGACCTGGGATTTTTGCTTAATTTAAATGGACACAGAGACTAAAACCCTATGTAAAGCCGACAGAACTTAAAGTGCCTCCAACAAAGTGTGGGCTCCTGGAGAAGGAGGACAGTCAGGCCAGTGGCAGTGTGAGAGAGCATTCCTGGTATGCTACATAGCCAATAAGTGGCTATGTGGGTTGTGGGGACCTGTGCAAACCACGTGTATAAAGAGGTACCACACTCCTTTCACAAAACAGAAGCAGCAGATTTGTTAGGGAAACCGCTAGTTATGCTAACATGGCGGTCCAATAGGATTCCAACCACAATTTGTCACAGTTCATCTCTCATTTCCTCCATATTATTAGCTCTTGCTCCATACTGAACTTCATGGATTTACAAGCCCTCTGATGCAGAATATTTCCAATAGGTGCTTGCAATTCTATATAGCTCTTAGAAGAGACAGAGCAATTTCTACAGACTTTGTTCTCTCAAATATCATTTCTATCAGGGCTCCATAAAAAATAAATAAAACAGACCTCAGGACTCTCCATAAACTCTTTCTCTTCTGTATATAGAGAATTCTCTTCCACCACTGCCTCCTCTTGCATCATGCCTACCCCTACAACACTTGTTTGCATTTAATTCAAATATCTCAATGACTACTTGATTTGCAAGGTGCTGAGGTTTAACTCTTCTGGAAATCATTCTTTTTGACTTTGGGCCCTGCTCCCTGAGTGTTTGGAAACACAATTCTCTTCCACCAGGCTGCAGCCTTCTAAACGTAAGAGTGGTATGACAGTGGAACAGGTTGCATCAGGAGGTAGTGGGTTCTCCCCAACCATCTGTCATGGATCCTGTAGCTGCATCTCGTATTTTAAATCCTACTGAATAGAAGCCTGGATGAAATCATGCTCCCAAGGCCATTTTTGTTAATCCCACAGACCTCTGAACTGCCATGATAACAAAGAAATTAATTTTTGTGGGGAAAAAACAAGTGAGAGAATCATACACAATTTTCAAAAACAAGACACCAGGTGGGGGGAGGTTATTCCTTGCTTATCCCACAGATCAATTTTTTTAAAAAAAGGAAGCAACCTAATCACAAGATTATCCCCAAAGTCCCTTCTAAATATATGACTCTATGCTCCTAAGTACAGAAGAAAACAACATGTGAAAGAAAAACTCCAGTGGCTTCTGAAATCAGTTTTTAAATCTGCTTTTGATACTCTCCAAGTAAAGTTAAACAACAAAGCCCCCTCTCAAATTATGAACATGATCTGATCACACACACCTCACAGAAGAATATGCTATTACTTCTAGTAACTTAAGTAGACAATTTGAGGTTGAATTGGTTATGTTCTAGTTTCAATAGTTTCTTGTAGCACATGCAGCCCTTTAAATGTTGTTGGATGGTAAGTTCCAGCAGCTCTAGCCAGTTTGGCCACCAGTGAGGAGTACTGGGAGATACAATGCAATAACATCTGGGGAGTTCCATGATTTCCATCCCTGTTATAGAATAGAGTTACCATCCAGAGAATATGCTGATAGGTGAAAGGATCGCATACATGCAACAAATTTACATACCAGGGAGAAAATTCTGATTACACACAAAACACTTGAAGATCTAAAGCCTATACTGTTGTGCAATTGTAGAACACCTTCTGCTATAATTCTGTCTTATTTGATGAGTTAGATAACCTCACAAACAAAGCTGCAAGTTTGTTCCTATCCACACATTCTTTTTTTAATCTGAGCCACCTACACATATCAATATCCTCCATGCTTTTCAGGATGTATCTAGCCACTTCAGAGGGTTTCCTCTTTTGATCTCTGGTCCATCTCTTCAGCATCAGTTTTCGGTCTCTAATTCTGGCATATATAGGTTTCTGCTGCTGCCAGAAATCTGTGCGAGTGTCCAGATAGGAAAGTCCTTCTTGGATCAGGTCTCCAACAGTTACCCCTTGCTTTGTCATGCTTTTGATCAAGTCTGCCAGGAGGAAAAATAAACAGATCAAAAAAGAAAGGATCAGTTGATAGCATATCAAAGTGACTGGTTTCATGTACATGTCTTCTAAAATATACAATTCTGTTTTTACTGAGATACACAAATGTTCCCTTTCTTCTTTCCTTTTTGTCACTGGATTTGTAGGAACAGGTAAACAATATTGCTATGATTTTTAATTTCAAAATTTGTATGTCAAGTATCACCTAAATTGCTGTTGCAACTGGAAACAACATTAGAAAAAATGCAATATTAAAATAAGGCTGGAGCAATCAAATATAAAACAAGAAAACACTAAAACCAGTAAAAAATTAAAAAAAAACAGTGGTAAGAGAATCAGAAATAAAGGTAAGCTAACTGATGTGCTAAGGGCATGAGCAAATAGAAAAGTATTTGCCATAGTTAAGGTGTTCCTTCACTACAGGTAGTAATTAAGAATCAGTGCAATGGCTTGTCTAGGAATCACAATCTTAATTTATTCTCGTAACAAGAGGGAAGATCCATTTGAGCTCTAAGGGAGGAAGATATACAGTATATATCAGCAGTCATGAAGCCCAACTTCTACATAAAAGACCATTCCATTAAGAAAAAAAACCTCTTTAAAATGCTATCAATTTTTTCAGCATTTTTAAACTATCGCAATTCATGTCCAGTTGGAATACAGAGAAAGAAAGCAAAACATCCATATGGGTGTTAATTCTATATACTTTTCTATGTTTAAACAAAAGAGAACATGATTTCAAAGGACAAAACAAAGATACAGGGTGGACAGGAGAACAATGTTCTTTGCTGATGTAGAGCACACTGCAGAATATCTGATGAGGACCAATAAAGCTCGGTAGTGACATGATGGGTAAATAATCTGACCTCAGTGAGCATTGCTAAGGCTGGTGCTCTGTTTGTGGTCCCTCCCAACTAGAGACAGCGTAACACAGTTATCCTTGTCCTGGTAAAATATATATCAGCTTACTGCAAGTCATTATAAGGAGGGAGATAACTCTGAAGTCGTCTTGGACTTATCAGTTAGTTTCAGTGGCAATTAATGGACAAGTAGAAGGAGGACATCAACCAAAACAGGTAGGGGAAACATTCCCTTCTTAGCCCATGGGTTGTCCATGGTTGGTCCAAAATAGTATGGCTAAACTACCAACTGGTAATGAATTCATGGAATACATTTCACCAACACTTCAAACAGCTGCATTCATGGCCCTTCCATTTCTAGACATGGTACTATGCTGCTGCAAGGATGGTTTCATGGTATCTACTTCTTCTCTTTTCAATGCAAAACAAAGAGTGTCTCATTTTCTCATATCATTAGCTAAGTGTGATTTTATATATGGCCCTAATTTTAAATGTTCTGTGTATTTTATTAGGTATTTATTGTACCACAGTAACCTGTAACAGTTTTTATCTTTCCAATATTGTTTTTCTTTTCTTGGTAACATTGCAGTATAAGTTTGACACACAACACCATTGTTTAATGTATTTATTATTCAAAAAATGTATATCCTGCCTTCAAGTATTAACACAACCGAGGCACAAAGCCATAAAATGTGCAAGGTTATTCATATATAATGTGAAACCATTGGTGACATTACATGAATGAACAATGAAGACCTTTTGGCTCACACATTCACCTTCCACTCCTTTGCTGCTTCAATTTCCTCCTTCTCATCTTAGTTTGAAACAAATGATTGTTTGCCTCATTCATCTAGCAACAAACTTCATGCTCAATGCACAAACTCAAACTACAAATCATTTCATTTGCTGGGCAAGAGAAAACCACAGCTTGCTAGTTCAGATCAAATGGCAAACTATGATTAGCCTCAAGCTAAGATCAGCAGAAAGGAATCAAAGTGTGTAAGCAGAGTAGAAAGCATATAGTCCCAAAGCTCTTTGCTGCTCATGCATGTAATGTTAGACTATGGTTTGACATTATATTCAAACCACCTTCCATATGCTTCTGAGTATGACAGTGCTCTGTCTGTAGGAAACTTCACTAAGACATGCCCTTAGAGCAATGGCTTTCAAAATCCTTGCCTTCAAGAACACCTTCCATGTTCATTGTATTCATTTGTCTGCTAAGGAAAGACTGCAAATTGCAAAGAATGATGGCACATTTTAGAACATACACGCAGTTCATGTGAAGCACTAGCTAGGCCTTTTTTTTTTTTTACTCTGCTATCTGCCTCATGAATTCAGCATACACCCTACCTATAACACATTCTCATGGCTATACATTGCTGGGGAAGAGTGTGCAATCAGCCAGCAATTTTCATGGAAGTGTGGCTGTCTTTACTGATCTCACTGAAGAACTCCAAAAATAAAGTCTGACAGGTTAGGAAACCCCTTTAAAGCATACCATCCCTGCAACTCACAGTCATGATCATGGGAAAGGGGAGCTTGCAACTAGTGAATAACCTGCGAAGACTCACAGGTCTTAGGTTCTCTTGTCCAACACTACCAAAATGGAGAAAAAGATAACCTTCATCCTTGAGCAGTTTCTCCAGAAAAGCCTTGTCAACATAGAGTTCCCCAAGGAGCTGCCGTTCGGTCTTCTCATTCCTTACAGGTTCCTGTTGTTTACTTAGGTATTTAGCATCCTTTTTGGGAAATTTGATAGTAAGCTTCTGTTTCGCTTTTTTATTCTGCCGTAATAGAAAATTATGGAAACAAATTTTACAATAACAAAGATTTTTGCTTCTCTGCTTTTCTTGTAGCACTCCTCTGTGAAGACTTGATAGGCAAATTAATTTATCCTTTGTTTCATTTATTTATTTAACTAATTATACACTACCTTTCTCCCAGCATGGGACACAAGGTGGCTAACAAGGTTTTAAAAATTTAAAAGGTTGCAAATCAGACTACAGGCAGGTCTGTTCAGAAAAATGACCACAGAATAAAAGGAGCCATTGAGATTAAAGCAGATCATTTAGAATCCTGAAACTTTCACAATGACAGAAAGGAAGGGGGTTTCAATCTTTATTGTACACAGAAACTTTGAAAAGTTTCAAAGTGTTGTGATAACAGCTTTTAAACTGGAATAATCTCTTCTCTGAAGTAGCATTGTGATTAAAAGAATGAATTATGGGAAGCAAAGTTCATATTTTCCTTACTATTAAACTTTTTAAGGGTTGAAACAGCGCTGCACTATAGAGTTCACCTATACAAAGGTTTTGAAAACTTAGGAAAAATCCATCCAGATTTTAGAAACACAATAAATACCCAGTATTTTCAGAACCTACTGATTTAAATGAAATATACTTAAGCATTTGCTGGAACCTTAAGGTACAATCTAACCAAAATTAACTACTTCTAACTGCTATAAGTTGTTCTTTTATAGCCTTCTGCTCTGACAGTCTTCTGTTCTGCTATGGCACCTATTAAATTTTATTCCCATTAAAACACTTGTAAAAATGAGAAGACTCTATTCTAAGCCATTTGCTAATACAGGGGAACTAGAGAGTTTTCTCATACAGTTTTCTCATCCAGAAGGGTGAGGAAGCATCCCTCTTTTAGTAGGCTGAGTAAATGCAACATAAAAATAATTTAAAAATACAAGCTTCAATAGGAACAAAAAAGAAAGCTGCAGTGAAAGTGCACTAAATTTCAAATTCAAACCCATACGGTACTTCAGCACTCTCATCTCAGATCAGTAACTCTGAAAAATATTGTATCACCTCTCCTTGGCAACAGGAAGGAAGTGTCAGAATGTTTACAAGTGATATTATTTCCTGTCTAAACACAGAGGCCTGTATTTTCATTTCAAAAATCTTAAATTTTGTTGTGATTTCAAAGCGACATCAGGTTTATCACCATTATTTAAGCTCTACCGAAGCAGAAATTTGCACCCCAGTGCACGAATTCATATAAAGATTTTGATATATTTGGACAGTAGCATGTTCAATAGTATCAATGGGTTAACTCTGAATTGACTGACCTGTTGCTAAACTGCCTTTAGGACAGTGCTACTCAAAATGGTGGTCCATGGAAAGGTGTCTGTCCATAAGTCATCAACTGCTGGTTCATAGCAAATTTCTAGCAATGAAATTGGTATTTGTAGCCAACCGGCACAAATATGGTACTAGTCTGAGGCATCACTACAAAATAAAATTGCTGGCCCATAATGTCAGATTGCCTGAAAAGTACTGTTTTAGGAGATTCAAGCTGTTCCTCAAACCCACTTCACTCCTGCAGTGACAGGCTAGCTCTGTTAGAGCCCTGAGAAATAAGGTGCCTCGGAAGAGATCAAACAGCTTCTGCAGACAACTACCGAAAGCTTGCTTTCTGGAAGGACAACTGCTTATAATCTTTCTTTTACAATCTTATTTTAATTACGCTGTTCATTTCTCATCCTGACCAACACACTCCTGGAGTGGGATAGAAGCAGTGCTTAATCCTTAGTGGGACACTGACTGTGAAAAGACAGATAGTTTACCAGTATAGCCTCTGCAACCTCTCACATGATCACTCTCTCCCCAAGTTTTCCGAGGCCCTGCACCACTTGCCATGGTTTCTCTTCCCTCCTAAGTAAGGGGTCAAACATCTACTTTGGGAAGAGGTGGTGAGATCATACCTCTGCCTGACGACTCAGAAAGCAGAGGTCCCCTCTGTTCTCCAGTTTCACAGAAGAAGGGCCTAGAAACAGAAAGTATGCCCTCAGGAGGTTAGAAAAGACATAGAAAGCACCTGCTTGAAGCAATCCTTTTGGAAAACACTATGCTCAAGTTGTAAGGGTAAGGTATTCCAATACCATTTTAACTTCCCCCTTCTTGTACCTTTTCCAGATTTGCTATTTTTCTTAAAATGAATGGACCCCCATAAAATAATCCAAATGTGAATAAATCATACTTTGCATAAACTGAAGGCATATGGTAGCTGTTTTATTTTCAGTTCTTCCCTAATGATTAGAGGCTGTCCCTATGGTTTTACCTTTTTACCTTTACCTTTTTCAATGCTATAGCATACCAGCCTTTTTAAACTGAAAACAGGTTGAACCTTTTTTAAAAAAAAAAATTTGAATTCATCAGGGTCACCCCAAAAGAGTCCTGTTCATCACCCCAGATGTTGTGACTAGATAAGAAGACAGGGCAGTCCAACAAAAAGTGAAAAATATTGTCAGGATTTCTGCAAATCACTCATAAATTAAATTGAGAGGTTTTTTTACCGTCTGCTTACTTAGGAGAACTCAGTTCAAACAAAATATTTAATGACAGAAATAATTCCTTGGAATTGTTTTTGTGTTCTTTTTTTTTCAAAACTAAACCTTTTGCTCTGCACTGTGTTCTGGCTTCCTAGCCTTAATAGTTTCCCTATTCAGGATACTTCTATCACTGTTAGTATCCCTCTTTTTACTTCCATTTCTTGGACAACATAGATTCAGCAGAGACCACAAGGGCCATCCAGTCCACCCCCCACTTGCAGGAATACACAATCAAAGCAATCCTGGCAGATGTCCATGCAAAGAAGGAGCCTCCACCACCCGCCAAGGCAGTGTCAAACTGCTCTTACCATCAGGAAGTTCTTCCTAATGTTTAGGTGGAATCTCTTTTCTCATAATTTTACTTTTCCTGAAAAAAGATTCTAAGTATCTAACTGTATTTATTTCTGTTAACAGTGTACTTTTTATTCAGGTATGTCCTTTCTGTCAGGTTCAGGACAGCAAAAATAAATTTAGAATTACCCCCTAATAAAAATAAAATTGCTTACTTCCCACAGAATTTTCTATAGCCTCTTGACATTTCTGAATGCCCAGCCTGAATTTCTGCAACTCCGGTCGAAGCTTGTGGCCCCGATGGTAAAAGACTAAGGCAAATTCAAAATCCCCCATGGTATATAAAGCCTCTGCTTTCTGGTACAGTCCCTATAACAAAGAACAGAATTACTGAAAAACAATATTATAAGAGCTATACACTGTTATGTATGTTTATCTGAACAGCAAGCATCAACTGCAAGAGTTTTATCCTAGAGTTTTGTTTCTTTCAGTATCCAACAAATTCCAAGACGAGTCTGAGTCTGGTCCAAGGATATCTTCTCTTTACCCTGAAAGAGTCCTATCAAGAAATTCACCTTCAATCCAGCTGCCCTACTGAACCCCTAATATGCTGCTTACAAAAGAGTTTTCTAATCCAGTTGCTAGCTCCTCTCCCTTTGTGGGATGATAAAAGAGGAGAAAAATATACATAACACCTCTGCATCATCAGTCCAAATATTCTTTGATAAAATGAGTAAGCTAGTCCTTAAGGTTAGAGTAGGCCTCCCTATCTACTAATTTCCCACCTTGGTAAATTCCTTGTCAGCTGCCAATGACTCTTCTGCATCTTTCAAGGCATTTTCTGTATCTCCTAGTCTTAAGTAGCACTTTGAACGGGCAACAAGGCAGTTCCGGTCCCCTGGCTGGATCTGCAGGGCCTAACACACAAACATATGGCATTCACAGTCAATAGTATTGTCAGAGTAGCTAGCTGACCATTTCATATCATTCTCCTTTTCCCAGATGACAATAGAGATATCTTATCACATTATTCTCATAACTCTGAAAGCCATAGTCCAGTATTGTTTCACTCCTGATGCAGCATTAATGTCCTTTGAAGCAGCCTGCTTTACAGTGGTACTAATTTAAATTAAATTGTACATTAATTTTTGGTAAAACATAAGAGTCCTACACTCTTGTTCTCAACACTTGAAAATACATATCATTTGCTCAGCAGATCTAGCTTGAGAAATGGCAGGTGACAGATGTGATGGTGTGTATGTTCACACATCACACAGGTGTACTGGAAAAAAATGTATCCAGCCATCCATTCCGAGATTTAACTCTGAAAGACCCTGGGTCAGGAGAAGCAAAGGGCAAAGTCCTTGCTCTCCCTCTTGTTTGAGTCCAGTGCACTCATACTGACTGAGGCGAGAAGCCTCAGACAGGCCTGTTGCAAACTGACAATGGGAAGAGAAAGAAAATGGGAGTTGAAGCCTTTATCTCTTATTTTAATAGTTTCCTTACCTTTCTCAAGCTCATAGGCCGTTTCCACACTAGACTGTTATAGTGCTATTATTCCACTTTCAACATCCTATAGAATCCTGGGGTTTGCAGTTCAGGGACAAAGGCCCCTCCTTAAACTGCAGACCCCAGGATTCCATAGGACGTTGAAAGTGGAATAATAGCACTATAACAGTCTAGTGCAGAAATGGCAACGGTGTTCAAAGGCAAGAGTGAGTTTCCAAGCCAACGAGCAGCAAGCCACAGCTGGGTGCTAAATTTGCCTTGCGGACCACTGTGATGACTACGTACTTGCACAGCCCCTCCCTCCGATGCCTCCCTTCCTCCATCGTACAAATAGTTTCTCCTGTTCATTCTCTTTCTGCCCTCCTTCCAGCCTTGCCATGACCCACCAAGACAGTTGTTCCCAACCCATCTTCCATTATCTTCCTCCTCTGTTGGGTGCTGTGACTCTAGATTCCAGAGCCCTGAACAGGGACGGGCAACTGTAGCTTTCCGGATGCTGTCAGACTACAACTCTCACGATCTCTCACCATTGGCTATGATGGCTGAGGACTGCTGGGAGTTGCAGTCCGACAATATCTGGAGGGCCGCACGCCTCCCACCCCTGGACCCCGAAATGAATCCCCCACCAATTTTCTCCACTCTGTCATGTGATTCCCCTCTCATTTTCACTCCCAAGGGCTCACCTACTATTTTATTCACCATTGCATCCTTTCTCCTTCTCCCACCCAATGACCCCTCTCTCTCCTGAACAGTCACACAGCGAATATCTCACGTAGGTATAGCAGGCGAGCGCTTTGGTAAGCTCCCCGCGTTGGCTGAGCATCGTCCCTTCCGCCATGAAGCTGGGGAAGGTCCCGCGCAAAGCCTCGCCTTCGCAGTCCGCCATCCTTGGAGCCGGCAAAGCCGAGGAGGGCGCGACACCACTGCTTGGCAACGCGCTGCCTAGCAACTGTAACACTTCCGGAACCCTTACGGGCCCTCGAAAGGGTAAAAAAGGTTTAGAAACACCAGGAGGAGGCGCTCTCTCGTGTACTACGCGTTGATTGGCTGTCTGTGATTCCGTCTGCTCCCGTTGTTTCGCTCCCGCCAAAATTTAATCTTTGCTTTCTCTGACCAGGGAGAAGTCTTTAGCTACCTTCGTTCCTAAGGCAAATCAGATTAGACTACTGGTTGTTTTATGTCAGAATTGCAAACGCCCTTATGGATTTCACTCCAAAACTACTTTCAAATCATATTTAGTATAAAATTAAAGTGTTGGAAGCGCTTCATATCATCTCGATGTTTTTCGTACTAATAACTGTTTTTTACCTACATCCGGGGTTCAGCTATGGGTGAGGCAAAATTAGGACATTGCCAGCCCTAAAAAAATAAGAACTCTACCCCCCTCCTGAAAATTTCCATCAGTTACCAAATTTCTAGCATTGCAGAGAGCAAGACATCAAAAATCATGCACACCTAAAACACATGTGCTGTGTTAGCATTTCCCCGGTAATTTTGGCTGCCCCTTTTCTTTGGATGTCTAAATTGCATCTTTAAATGCTCAACTGATCTTTTAGGTTAATGCAGCGCTAGACATTTTAGAACTGGAAGACAATTTCACTGATGCTGCAGAATTCTTATGAGGGGCATGCTCTCGTTTTGCACTCTTTGTAGCGACATCCCTGTTCTACACATCATCCTTTGAGATCCGCAGGAACTCTAAGGAGTAAGCTGCCCGTTCTGGGTGCAATACAGATCCAGATTCTTTCTCCTTATCTCAGATATCAACCAGAAGTAGGGCGGATCCTTTTTACAGGAACCCTTTTTACAGAGCCTTTTTACAGGAATGAAAGAATGATGTCACAATACTTACTTACCTTATTATATAGAATCTATGTGTGTTTTACTAATATTGCTCAGCAATGCATTCTGGTAGAATAATTTTTTCCTTTGTTAACACCAGGTTCTAGAAGAATATCTCCTAGCACTTGAAAGCACCCTGAAGCTTTGAATCTTGGAGTCCTTGGACAGCAAATCTAGTAATTTCAGTGTGTGCCAGAAGAACAAACAGGTTTCTCTGTCCTTGAGCAGAAAAATAAATTAAAGGAGGAGCACTTCCCTTCCAACAGCAGATCTTGCCTGTCATTCTTGTGAAGCCTACTGTCTCCTTTCAAAGGTGGCATACAGCACAGAAAGCTGAAGCCCCACTTTTTTGAAACACACAAAACATAAGTAGTAACCTGCTTTTCATGTTACTGTACGATGTTGCTCTTATTTCCATCTTACCACCTTTGTATACTTTGTATGCGCTTCCCCCACTTACATGAGTGGAGCACTGCCAGAAAACAGAATTGGTTGAATAGCAGAACCCATGTACTGTACTGTAGGGAGTGTGAAGGACTTACAGAGGCTCACTTGGGACCAACCCTGTGCATGCTGCTTGCAAAGTCTCTCAGCTGACTTAGCACCTTTTTTCCCCTCCCAGTTCACTTTGTAAACAGCATGTGTGTGATCAGTTTCAAATGAGCCTCTGTAAGCAAGAAGGACTGAGGAAAGAACAGAACACCCATCAGATGAATGGAATTTGTATTTAATTTGGAAGCATCAAAGCAGCAAGTTATCAGATAACAGAGTGTCAAAAAGTGGGGACTTCCTGTATACATGTCAACATTATATGTATTTCTTAGTATACAAAGTTAGTCTTTTGGTTCTTCTGAAACTTCTTTGTAGATCATTTTCTTATTTAATTATATATCAGTTGCTGAGGCTGCTTTTTTTTGTGCAAATGTAACTGTGTTCCCAAATATATTTTAGAAAGATATATTCTGTTAAACAAATTGGCTGATCTTCTTCTCCAGACTTTCTTGAAAAAGGTTGTGTATTGCACGTGAGATCTTTTCTTCTACTGATGTTTTCAAAGAAGTAGCAATGTTAACCTCGTAAAGCATAAAAAGGAGGAAGGGAGGGGAAGGAAAAAAAGAAATCTGGCAACACTTTTAAGGCTAAGTAGTTTTATTTTAGCATGCGTTTTCATGGATACAAACTCTCTTTTTTAGATGCAGTACAGTGTGATATTAAGACCTTAGGTATAAAGCACATTTATGTAATTTTAGGAGGTGAATGGACTATAATAGGATCCAAAAAGATGCAAATTGTGCCCTTTACCTTAAATTTTCAAAGGGGTGGGTAAGATGATGGAGGCCTTTCAGAACTTTACAGTGGGCCATTAGCGTTGATGTATAAAAGCAATAAATCTGCTTATGAAAAGTCAGTTTCCTTGGGCTCAAAACCTCCTAGGAGAAGATTCCTGTTGTTAAATGTGCAGTAGCAGGGTGTCTTGTACTAATATACATAGTGTGTCACTAAGCCATTGTCTTTGTTCATACCTCTGCTAATGGCTTGGATTGTGGGAATGTAATTGAACAATCAACTAGTTCATCTCTCCCACTCACATGTCTGGTAGTTCGTCTGATAACTTTGTGAATGTTACTGCAGCTTCTAGGCCGCCTTGGCAATAGCATAAAGATATCCTTTTGATATCAATAATTCGGCTTCCTTCCACCACCCCTCGCCACATGTTTGTGAGGCCCCCGGACAAGCACGAAACTAGGCTCAGCGGCCAATTGCTGCAATATTCCTAAACAATACAGGCAAGCCAGAAATAGCCAGACTGCATCTTCAGGAGACCTCCCAGCAAACACCCTATTATGTATGCGCGCCACTTACAAAGGATTCCCTGCCCCAAGCAGGTAACTTGACTAGCTGAACTATCAACTGTCCAGCATCGCGCATTTGCATGCTGGTTGTTCCTTTGTCAATTCGGACCTAACTCAATCATGTTAAATTTTGACCTTTCCGAGGCTTTGTCTCACCCCTGAAATCCATTGTTCCCACCAAGTACAGCATAGCCTGCAGTCACACTTCTCCCTATAAAAACCCCTGACTCCAAGACCCTCCTTGGATCGCTCCGAGTTCCAGAACGCCTTGCTGCCTCTTTGCTTGGCGAGCCTCCGTATCACCCAAACCAACTATCCCTCTGAAAAATCCCCCTATGAGGTCTAATGGCAGAGCATCTGGTCACCTAAGACGAGCGTGGTCATTAGGTGGCTGCCACAAGTGGCAATTCCGGACCTGTCTTTGTCATCAAAACCTGAGGCGAGTCGCGTGATCCAACGTTGATCGCAGGTACAGAGCTTTTGGGGTGTCTGGACGAGTATTCCCTCGGTAAAGGGAATCCAGAGAGGGGTTCGACGGGGATCCAGGAGCCCCCAGCCCATAAACCCGGGAAGGAGAAGTTGGAGGGTAAGCGGACTACGGCAGCGGATCGAAGAACTTCCACGGCCGCTCGCTGAGCTTGGGGCTATTAGCTCCACATTAGCAACGAAAAACCCCTGATTCCAAGACCCTCCTTGGATCGCTTCCGAGTTCCAGACCACCTTGCTGCCTCTTTGCTTGGCGAGCCTCCCCTCAGCACCACGTGCTGAGCCACATCAAACCTCAGCATCGCTCTCTATTCTCCCGGACTTCAGGACAAGTTTCGTATCACCCAAACCAACTATCCCTCTGAAAAATCCCTCTATCCCACTCTCACCTTTATTTTCTATAGTTATCTGAGTGAATGTGTTGCATACACTGTTTGCCTGTATTTTAATAAAGATCTCATTTATTCTTTCAAAATGGTTTGCTTCTTGACTGGCCTGACCCCGTAGACATAGGGTTCAAGATACTGCTAAGTTACCCTGCCTCTTGTAACGCTAAAGCAGTGCTCAGAGCTAATTTTCCTCACCTATAGTTGAGCACATTTCGGTGTCCCTCACAGGACCCCCAGTAAACAGGGTAACATGAAGAGGAGAGTGAAAAGTGGCAGGAAGATGGATAAAGGCAGGCTCTTCTTCACACAGGGCAGGTCTTCCTGCCTCCAGAATGCAATTGGCAAAGCCTGCTTATTTTAGTTGTTCTTGACTAAAAGTATCACTCAGGGTTACGATAGCCTGTGTGTTTGTCACCCAGTTTTGGCTATGTGTATGCAAAAAGCTCACTCTTTAGAATGTTCCTGCTTAAAAATGTAAAGAGGAACATCTCATTATCCAGATCGGACATTGAGTGAGTGACTGGATGATAGTGTGCCAATGAGCAGTATATATGTATTGGCTTCCAGTTTATTTTAGCTTTACATTGCGCCTGAGACGTGTTTTATGTGATCCAGATTAATATTCTGACCTTCAGCCTATGTATGGGCTAGAGATTTATTTTCATTATTAATAATTCAACTGTCCACCTGACTGGCATCAAAAGGGATGCTTTAATTATTCTCTCAGGAAGAAAAATGGCCAATGGCTCTTCTGTCTTCTTCCAAAGATATTCATTCAGCCTATGCAAGGTTGATGTATAGTCCGTTGTCTTGCCTCGGTGGGTGAAGAGATTATACATTAATCTATACAAATGTAAGGTAAAGTGATTGGCAGATATAGCTTGTGAAGGAAGAATAGGGATGTCTAGAGCAGGTTAAATTCAATCTCTTCTAGCCCCTCAGTTTTGCCAACTGATGTTCTTCTGGATCCATAGCTTCTGGAAGCTCTACTTTGATAAAATACTGCGACTTTAACTTAAAACTTATTGTGTGTGAATTTATTTATTTATTTATTCATTCATTCCATTTATATACTGCCTCTCTCCTGGTCAGACCCAAAGCAGCTCAAAAAGCTAGAGCAAATCAGCTAAAAACCTGACACTAAACATTAAAACACAATGTAAAAATTGCCATACTAAAACCATTCAATTTTTGAAAGTATCAAATCATTCAGAAGCATTACAAAGTTAAAAAGGAGCACACACATCCCATAAAAGGGCTTCCTTCAAGCAGTTAAAAGCTTCTTTGAACAAAAAGATCTTTGCCTACTGGTAAAGGGAGAGCTGAGAAGGGGCCAGCCCAGCCTCTTGTGGAAGGCGATTCCACAGAATAGGAGGAGCCACTGAGAAAGGCTCTTTTCTGTGAGCTCACCAGCTGAGCCCATGATGGTGGCAGAACTGAAAGAAAGCCCAGTACAATATAAAACTTTTATGGTTCCTTACCTATCCGTGATATTTCCCCTGTACATATTCAGGGGAGTTGTAATTTCATAAGAGTTTGTTTGTTGCCCCTGCTTTTTAGCTACCAAAAGATTTCAGAACAGTAAATGCATCCATAATAACACAATCCTTTCCCTCAGGCTTAAAATCTGGAGGTAATGAAACACAAGGGAAGAAACTGGGAGGGATTGAAGAGCAGCACTGATTCAGCTGTTCAGGTATCTGACATACCATACTTAACCAAGTAAATATAGACTGTTTTGCATTATACTACATCTGTTCTTCTTTTGCAATGCCTGTTCTCTATTATCCCTTGATCCTTCTTACTCTTTGTCTGTTTCTCTTCCCCTTTAGCTTTCTGTCTAGGTGGTCCAGCACAGAATGCCTTTTCTCCCTGCCTTCTCAAAAGTTCTTAAGGTGGACACTGGACAATGGAAGAAGCAATACTAGAAGATATGGTAATAGCTCACAGAGTTGTTTGTGCTTCTCTCTCTTCCTTCAGGACAAGAGGAAGCCCTCAAAAGCCCTGTCAGTGGCAAATTTTGAGATCTGAATTCTCTATTAGAGGTCCATGCTTAGAACTAGGGCTACTGACAGCAGGTTCTAAACCTGGTACATTTGGCAGATCCATTCCTCCACCCTGAAATACCTCTAGGTATGCTCCCCTAACTGCCACATTGCTCAATAGTGTAGAAAGTGATAGATCTTCTCATGGTGGAAGTGTCATACAGAAAACAACAAACTGGCAGTGCCCTTCCATAATTCTGGGCAATAGAATGTTTGTTGGTATAAGAAGTTCTCAATGTAGGTCTGCTGTCCAGTATAAGTCCCTTGGTTTCCAGTCCAATGTGTAGCACATTCGTACATTTATTTAAATTATTTTCAAGGCTGCAGTCAAAAGGGAATTCTGTAATCTTGCCTCAGGGATACACTGAACAGGTTCCAGGATGTAATCTCTCATTGCAGGTGGTAAAAGATAGTCTGGCTGCCATCTTGCACAAAATGAAAGTATAACTCAGAATTCTTCATAAGCACCAAGGTTACAATATCAAGACAGATCTCCAAATACACAGCATTTAAATGTCTCCATTCTGGACACAGACACACTGAAAAAAAATGTGCTGTTGAAATAATGGTGACTTATCTCTTCTTGGTCTCCTGAGAATGGATTACTTAAGGGTTACAAAGTGCTTTGTTAATTAAAAAGGGCTGGAGGCGTGTTAAGTAATAACAGCAGCTCCTTGGGTCTTAATGCCATGAGCAATTAGACATAACTTTACTGAACGGGCGCTGTATTCTCCTAACTTCATTCTCTTCTTTTGGTACTTCTTGAAAGTTCTAAACATTATTTTTTAAAAATTGCATTAGAGAGAAATGTTGCCCCCTGTGTTCTCAGAGCAGGTTGACCCGTGTATTATGTTGTAATTCTTTATCGCACTGATCAGCCTGCAAGGCTCCCAGAGTGGCTTAACATTAAATACTAAGGAACAACAATATGTTATTAAAATAGGAGCCAATTTAAAGAAGTGGCACTTATACCAGTTAATATCTTCCTCTGCTGTGGTTAAAAGTAATGGCCTCTGTGAGGGGAGGAAAAATCCAGTTCCAGCTTGATGAGGCAGCAGCAGGCTCAGAAGCTGCTAAGGGCAGTTTGCTTTGTTTGTGTCTTTTCTTTTTCCTTTTTTGTTCCCTGGCTCACAGGGAAGGTGGAATTAATGACCTCTATGAGGGAAGTCATACTGGCAGATCAGCAGCATACAGGAAAGACAGTTGCAGAAGTTCACATCACTGGCTTCTTCTTTCTCTGTTGGATCCTGTCAACCAAATGAGCAGGAAAATCTGCCCCCCCCCCGAGAGGCAGACCTTGGTTGCTACATTTTGGAATAAGTGAAATAATACACATTTTCATTGCAGGACTGTTAAATGCAGAAGCTAAAATGACCTAACTGCACCACTGGGTGTTGCACAGACATAAGGAATTGATTTAATTTCTAATATGCAATTGCAGCTGATGGCTTGCAAATCTGTGGGTGTTGAATCCACTCTGAACTTGCATTTCTGTCCAATGTACTGGCGGCAGTGTGATCTAGAGGCTTGAACACTGGACTATGACTTTGGAGACCAAGGTTCAAATCCCTGCTCAGCCATGGAAACCTACTGAGTGACCCTGGGCAAGTCACACTCTCTCAGCCTCAGGGGAAGGCAAAGGCAAACGCCCTCTGAAAAAAATCTTGCCCAGAAAAGCCCATGATAGTTTTGCCTTAAGGTAGCCATAAGTCAGAAACAACTTGAAGGCACACAACACTAATGTTGGCTGATTACACCCAATTCTGACATAAGGCTGTTTGAGGCCCAACTCAGGTTCAACACCTTGGATAGCTCTCTTTAAGGTTTGCCTAAGATTCAGAGCAGATGTATTGTCCCACTGACATGGGAGAATATACACAAATTCAACCTTCACTAGAAAACTCAATAAAATTAAATATATTGCCAAACAACAACACCCCCCAAAGATGCCAGTGTATAGTAAATAAATGAAAATCTTATTTCTTAGAATTTAAAAGGTTGTATCTCCTATTGTTCTTAGATAGCATAATCATAGTAACTAATACAGATAAAAGGGTGGTACTTGTTTTTTTAAATTTCCTTCTCTGCATTACTGTGAGCATAGTTCTCTTATTTTAGGTGAGAAATGACAGTCTGGAATAGAATACAGTTGACCCTCCACATTAGTGGATTTAACTTTTACAGACTTGATTATTTGCGAGGTTCCTCAACCCCTGCCCTGCTACCTCAGGTGCTTTTTTCTTCCAGGGAAACCTTCCCTCTCGGAGGCTCTGATCAGGCTGTGCAGCCCTATAGAAAGCTGCCTCCGGTCCTCCTCCTTCTCCACCACCAAGCATTGCCTAGTCAGCTAAAGATGGCTTGCAGCCCAATTTCTTGGCACCACAAAACCTCTCCTGATGCCACATACACCCAAGGAAGGAGATGGGTGAGAGAGAGGAAATACAGGGCCATCATGTTGACCCACCCACTTTCCCTCTTGTTTCCCAGGTTTGGATTCTGAGTGTCCATTCTCCCCACCATGACTTGGCTCCCTCCCCACAGGCACACACACACATTTTGACATTTGCAATTTTTCCACTTTTGTGAGAGTCCTGCACCCCTTACCCTAACAAATGTGGGGGGCTGACTGTATGCTCGAAACAGATAAGAAGAATAAACTTGAGCTGACAAGAATTCAGAATTGCCTTTGTGGGGCTTAGTTCCTCATGCTTTAAAGGTTTCAAAACTCCTGGAATAACCAGTTTGGAGACAGTAAGCTCTGACAACATCTTACTTGCTCAACCTGTAGAAGAACAAACCAAGCCGGTTTTCTAGTTTAATCAACCAGGTAGACTCTGAGTAAAGCAAAAATGCCTTAACACAAGGAAGAGACTTCCAGCCAATTGCATTTGCAGCTATAAGAAGGGGATGCCATGATTTCTTTAGCTGCTGCACACATGACATCATATTTATTTGGGGGGAGGATATCAGTGTAGGGGAGAAAATATGCACTTGTTACACATAAAGATTTCTGAGTGCCTATTTGGTGGCTCTTATGCATGTACATCACTTGATTTGTCTCTCTGTGATTAACGTAGGAAATTTTAATGCTGAAGGGGACTGGGTCTGAGGAGATGAGAACTATTGTTTCTGTGATGTTGTATCTATGGTTGCTGCTTTACACATGCACATCATTGCTTGATGCTGCTCTCCTTATCTGATCAACATGTATGAACTAGTCCTAATTTACCACAAATTCATCCTTAAAGACACCGCAACTGGTGGTATTCTGTAATGTTGACAATTAATGGTCTAGTCCCATTTGTTCCACACAATTGTTTTCTGAAAAAATGTGACACTTCTTCATTCAAATTAATAAGACAGACTTCAGTTGTAATCCAGAACCAGTTTGTTTTTAGTGTGTGCAAGGATAAAAATTGGTGAGGCAACAGGCATCCATCTAAGAATAGGCAATTCTGCTCCGCAAAAGTACTATGATTGATTAAACATTCCAATCACAGAGAATGGGAGAAAATGGCAGAATTACCCATCTCGGATGGAGGCTGATTAGAAACAGGTACAGCTAAAACGTTAAAAGATTCAGACACACACAGCTAGCTCTCTCTTTCGTAGACTGTTGCTGTGAAACATGTTTTCATATACCTACCCCACATGCACGTATACATTTAATTTTTATCCTATCTTTCCACTAAAAGAGCACATAAGGAGCTAACAATATTCTTAGAAAATAATTTGACAATTGAAATTATCACAAGAAAACAATTTAAACAATAGAACAATTACAATCAGTAATTAATAATTACTGATAAACAATTAAATAATTATTTAATAAATAAATAAATAAATAACATGACTTAAAAGGCCAGTATGAGGAGATGTGGCTTCACACTCTTGCTCTCTTTTTACTTCTTTTCCTTTGCCAGTTCTACCTATATTTGTCTTCTCTCTTCTTCCACATCTTCTTTTTCTCATTCTTACCCTTTTCTCCTTCTACCCTTAGCTGCACTCGTGATCTCCTTCCCTCCTCCCATCTCTCCAACTCTTTCTCCCCTCCCCTAGAAACACTGAAAGCATGACTGGGATATATTGTATTCTCAGAATATTAAAGTTGCAAGTCTATTTAAACACAAGAGACCTTGCTTCTGAGTAGACATGCATAGGACAATCTTGTTCTGTTGGAAAATCATCATCTCCTCCTCCTCCTCCTCCTCCAAGTATTTGGTGAAAAGCAGTAGAAGGCTGGAGGTAAGGTAAGGGTAAGGGTAAAGGAAGATTCCACAATCTGATCATTTAAAAAGTGGTCAGTGAGAAGAACTGGTTAAGAGGAATAAACCATTAAAAACAGAGTTTGGAAATCTTTTTTGGAAATCTTTCTTTCTGTCTGAAAAAGTTCCTTGGTTGGCTTATAGGTCCCATATGTTTAATCAATGCTTTCGGAAGTGTTTCAGAAGGGGTTCCAAAAGCAGTGCTTGGTAAGGTGTTAAAAACAAAGAAGGGAAAAACTGGACTTTTCTCTGTTCAAGGTAGACCTGTTATCACCGTGAACTGGCCTGGCCTTTGGTAACCTTTAGATATCATTTTGATATCACAATTTGGCCCTGCTCTGCCACCAGCCAAGTGTTTGTGAGGCCACCGAACAAGCGCGAAGCTAGGCATGGCTATTACTTGCTGAGTCACATTTGTTTACCAAGGCAAGCCAGATACTGCCAGATCTGCTTTAGGGGACCTCCCGAAACAAACATCTTCATTACAGATGCGTACTAAAACAAAAAGACCTCTGCCCTGAGGGGGCACCCTGGCGAGCTAAGTGCTTAACTGCCAAGCTAGCCGCATCTACATACTGGCCATACTATTGTCAATTCGGATCCTAACTCAATCATGTAAATTCTGACCTTTCGGAGACATTGTCTCCAGCCCAAAACTCATTGTTTTTGCCCAAGATCAGACTAGCCCACGGTCATTCCTTCCCCTATAAAAATCCCCAGTTCCGAGAGCTACTCGGACTGCTCGGAACGCTCAGATCTCTCGCTGGAACGTTTGGATTTCCATCCCGCCTTACTGCCGCTGCGAGCTCCCTTCGGCCGCCACGCCGGGTTTTCTTCTCTCTTCAGTTGGGTTTCCCCAGGACTGTGAGACTGGTGACGTATCACCCATTCCCCCAAAGCTCTATTTCTTCTTTCTAGTTAGCCAGCGTGTTTGTGTTTTTCTTAACAATTGCTTAATAAATATTACTGCTATTTTGAACTATTTTGCCTGCTCACTGACCCGACGCTGTATACATAGGGTAAAAGATCCCCGCTATGTTACCCTGCCTCTCGTTAGCCAAGAGAGTGCTCCAGCTAATTTCTCTATCTTGTTATATTTGCTTTGGTTATTTGGGCGTCCCTCCCGGGACCCCCAAGTCACAGGGTAACAGAGTGGTGGAGCAACGCGGGCAACCCTTGTACCCCTAATTTGAAAAAGGAGTCACGAACCTCCTCAAATCGGGCGGTACTGACTTAGGGAACGGTCAGTGAGTTGTTTTAGAACACCGGTAGGCAGGCTAGTGTGTGTGTGTGACTTCTGTGTGTATGTACAGTATTTCTATCGGGTGGATATCTGTACCCCTCTTTTGTCTTGTCCTGGGAACCACCTCCCCATCTTGGGTCTATCGTGGGCTGGGATTGTACGTGTTTTAGGCCTAGCACGTCAGGAATAGTCTACACACATTCAGTGCCTTAGCGGCAAGGCACATAGTACAGAAGAAGCAGCCCCACTAATTTTGTTGTTCCCTTGTGAGTCCCCCTTGGTTCTTGGTTTGGTTTGTGTTGGAGAAGGTGCGGGTGGTGAGTCCTGACTTCTCAAGTTTTTGGGTGCATCCTGATTTGCTGGCTAGTTAGGAGCAGGTGGTGAGTCCTGACCTAGCTGTGGGGTTTAGCGGTTTAGCCCGAGGTAGAGGAGGCGCCCCTCACCCAGAAAACCACTTAGGAACGGTTCAGTTTTGGGTTCTTTGTCCCTTTTTCCCCGCTGCTTGGCCAGGCAGCATAGTAAGTCCCATTGGGTTCATTATCCCCCCTTCAGTGAAAGGGCCTCCTGGGCCTCGTGTGGCCTCCCCATCCCTGAACCGTTGGCCTTGTCATTTTGTCGTCAGTGCTGTCGAGGTGCAGAACCAGGCCTGAGCGTACAAAAGTGACCTTTGTTTGGGCAGGCTGGAGATTGGTTCCTTTCCCTCTTCCGTAGAGAAGTTCCGCAGAGTTCATTTCCCTTAGCTCCCCCAGGGTTCTAGGTGATCCTGCCCGTCCCTCCAGGTCCTGGTCCCATATTGTGTAGGAATTTTGTTGTGCTGTGTTTGTGTAGGGAGTTGTTGTGTTGTTTTGGTAGAGATGGCTAAGGAGAGCCCCGTTGTAGTTAAGGACCTCATGTGTGAGGAGGAGGTCCATGGGAAACTGGAGAGATGGGTTTTGGGTAAAGGAAAGTGCCCCTGGAAGGACTCTGTCTTCCAGGTGGCTGACCCCTTTGCCTCTCTCCGAAAAGCGTATGCCCTGGCGCATAAATCAAAGAACCCATTTGGGCCTTCAAAGGATTCGTTGGCAGCTTGGGGACTTTGGCTTGCAGCCAGAGACGCTAGTAGTGCCCTAGTTGAGACCTGTGGGAGGCTAGCAGAACTGGAAAAGGAGAATGCCCGGCTTCATGCCGAGATCAAGACCTTGCGAGCAGACAAGGTAACTTTTGCGTCCGTTGCACAGGCCTCAGCACAGAAGCTTAGTGATGTCACCCTAGTCGCCCAGACTTGGGAAGAGAAAGCCCATGCCTTAGAGGCTGAGCTTGATCATGCCCAAGCTGTGGCCACGTTTATGGTTGGTCAGGTCAAAGAACAGCGAGAGGCTGTTAGTCATGCAGCCTGCCATAAGCAGATTGCTGCCTTGGAAAGTCAGTTCCAGACATGTAAAGCCCTAATTTTGGCGGTGTGTCCGGAGCTGCTCCCGAGTTTTGCCCAAGACTTGCCTGTGGACATGTTGCCAGCAGACGCTCTAGCTTCCTCTTCTCACAATCCAGACTGGGATGCCCCTAAGGTGCCAGTCCACCCGGTAGAGACGCGGTCCATGACACACAGGACCATCCCCGCTATGGAAGATAGTGCAGAAACCCAGGAGACACAGGTCACCGAGACTAGGGTCCCCTGGCATGCAACTGAGGCGAAGGCAATTGCAGACCAGTTAGGTCCCTTGAACAGGTCCACTGGCATCAGGTGGCTAAATGCGGTGACACACTCTCACCCGACAGCCAATGGCCAGGACCTGACCCAATTGGCCTGCTTTTGCATGTCCCCTTCGGAGCTCCCTACCCTTGAATCGGCCATGGCGGCTCGAGGCCTGGTTAGGCTCGAGGCACACGACTGGATGCAAGAGGTAGTGAAGATCCTTTGGGCCGGACAGAGTGCAAGTGTGCTGTATGTCATGGAGCAGCAGGGTCCTCGTGAGAACCCTGAGGCTTTCGTGGCACGGAAGCAGCTACTCGCCATTCTGGCTGAAAAGGTACCCCTGACGGCTCGCGGGTACAATTTTGATCACGTTGAGTTCAAGACTCTGTTGTACGGAGGCTTGAACCGCGAGACAAGATTGGCCCTGGGCTTGGTGGACCCGGCCATGACTCCATGGGAAGAGTTTGGGAACAACCTCCACAGGGTCGCCGACCTGCTACGAGAGGCTGGCTCCCTCCATCCTCCCCCAAAGGCCCATAGGAGAGACCCCGGGAATTGGGGACCCGTATTGGAGGTAACATACTCCAATTACAGACCCCATTCCCAGCATAGGAAGTCCACGCTGAATTCCGTTCCTCGAGGGAACTGGAACTTGCGCCCCGCTCCCCGACAGGACAGACAGTGGCAGGGAAGGGACTCCCATAGTCAGCCCAGTTCCCCCAAACTTCCTCCCGAGTCTTTTCCTCCCCGGGAAACGTCTGGTGGGTACGAGCCCCTGACCCAGCTGTCTCCCTTGGATAGAGCTAGGATTTGGGGATTGCTGCGCACAGCTGGGATAGACAGGACCCCATTGGATAGGAAGCCCACTTCGGAGCTTCTGGAAGCTCTGGAGAAGCATTTGTTTGTGATGGACCACCAGCCGGTCCAGGCCGTGACGAATGGCCCACCTCCGGCTGGCAGTCACTCAGCATTGGATTGGGACTGGGGTGCCCTCGGTCCCGGGATCTCTCCCAGCGAGTTGCGGCTTGGCTGAAGCCCAACAGACAGGGTAGATCCAAGGTGACAGCAGACACTGGGACCCATAGGAACAAGACTCCTGCCACCCCTCCTGCAGACTCCGGAGCAGCGCCAAAACTGCTGCTCCCGAACCTGACGAGACAGGGTGAGCCCACTCCTGACGCTATCCATTTGCCCGGATATGGGGGGGGGGACCCCAACCTAAGCCCTTCAAGGGAAACAAGTGCCCAGGGTGCACTAGAAATAGGCAGATTACACCTCCTTCTGACTTAGCCCCGAGTTTGAGTCCAGACCCCTTGGTGGTAATTGTGCTTTCCCAGTACCGAGAAGGATCGCACCAGGCTAAGACTCAGGAGGAAGCCCGTTTAGAATCAGACAAGGCATCGAGCATCACCAGCCAATGTGAGTGCCAGGAAAGGGAAAGCACACTGCCAGCAGAAGCCAGTCCCACACTTCCAAAGTTCTCCATTGTCCCTGCTCTGAGCCCCCGGCTAGAAACCAGCAGTTTCCCCCAGGATTTTCTTGAGGCCGTGGCCAGGAGAGTCCTTCCTCTCCATGCCATCTTTCAGGGGAATCTCAAGGGAGACTGGGAATTTAGGCAGCGAGAGGCTTCTGACCAGCCAGAGCCCAGGTTAGTAATGGCACTCGCCCTGGCACCCCCCAACTTGACGCCACAGACTCCCCTCTGCTCTAGTCCAGCCTGGGAGATTTCATTAATGGAGAATTCCAAATGCCACATGGAGGCAGACCTGGCTACTGCCTCCCCCTCTGTAAAGCTGTTCTGGTGCCAGCTGGCTTTTACAGTCAGTGGCACCCAATACCTTTTTGCGCTAGTGATTTTGAGAGGGGCCAAGACAGTTCTTGGTTCTGTCTCGATCACCATCCAGCCACGGGTTCTGGAGGCATGCGGATCCAAGATCAGCCTCCTCTTTGATTTGTCCAAAAGGGTATCCAGCAAGGAGTGGGTACTGCTGCTCTTCCGCATAATTTCGGAGACCTACCAAATGTCACAATTGAAGGAATGGAAGGGTCAGCTGGTTGATCCTGCATCGGTGGTCACCCCTGAGCAAGAAGATCCTGGTGTCCAACAACCCAATGTGAGCCCTCTAATTTGCCAGACTTCCTTGAGTTGCAAGGAAGTGCCAGCCCTCAGTTGGTCCGAGGCATTTGCCTCTATTTATGAGGCGTTTGACAACGGTTGAACGGCCCCTGGTTTGCGGAGCGGAGATGGAGTGGTGACTCCTCTGAGTTCCCAGTCTTTGTAAATAGTTTTGCCTGGTATATAGTTCTGCTTGCTTTGGTATTGTTTGATTTGCTTTTTCCTTGTCAGCTATTTCTTTCTTTTTCACCAGTTTGGGTGGGAGACCAGACAGTGTCTCCCGGTTCTGAGGTGGATTGGGCCTACAGAGTCAGCCCTGATACCCTGAGTAAGGGCAGGTCCAACTGGGACACCTGCCATCCCTGACTTTGAGGGATGGTCTTGTGCAGTGGCATCCCCAGGAAATACAGGCATAGCAACAAGGGTTTAACAACCCTCTCCGTAGAACCAGGTCTGACTCTGGAGTACCAACCTACAGCGCAGAATGGTTTCTGCTGTGGAGAGACCTCTCTCCCCTTTCTTTTTGCGTGCTTGGACTGTTAGGGTGAGAACAGTCTTGGCCGCTCCCTAGTTGGTAACTCAATTCGGCTGTGTATTTCAAAGGTGTATGACTACTCTCTGACGCCCCATAAGGGCCGGAGACCCACATAATTGGCAGGACGCTTGGCCCTAGTGCATTGTTTCCGATTTGCATATGTTAATAGAACATTTGCATATGTAGGCCCATCCATCCCTGGACAATCTCCAGTAGCGTCAACGTCTGCTCTGGCAACAAGCAAGCGCAGCCTATGCTTGCATTAGATTGGTTTTCTGTCTTTTAGCTGGTTTGGGGACCCTCGCCGCTAGACGGAGGCCAGAGTATAACCTAGTTCAGCTAAGGCCAGACCCCAATCTAGTCACGCTGAGCCAGTGGGTATCATTGCCATTGCAAATGGGGCTACAGTAAGAGCAGCTTATGTGTGATTGTTCTAAACAAACTCCTCAATAAAAAACTTGAGAAAGCACAGTATGCAGGCCCAAAGCTACCTCAGAAGATACCCCTGCATGGAGGCCCCCTCTACCGAGGTGTGGTCAGACTGTCTTCCACCTTAAAGTGACCAAGGGCTGGGACAGTCACCCCTGTCCCCTCCATGTTAGCACCTTTGCCTGGCATCTTGTTAAAACCTACTGAGGTTCCCATCATCCTTGGATCTCACAATTTGAACTCAGTTCCCAACAGGCTCCCTGCCGTTAATTTGCATTAAGTGTTTGCATTTGTCATAAGCCATGCCAGTCTTCTTTCCTGCAAAGCAATAGGTCAATAGCCAAGGCCATCCCCGGATCTGTCCGCTGCCCCCGAGGCACCGTGTGTGTGTGTGTGAGTCCAGCCACACCACGGTTCCAGTCAGGGAGCCAAGCCTGGAATGACGACCTGTTCCTGTTTCTGCAGTTGGGGACCCCAGCCAGCTGCTCCCCAACGAATTCATGAACTGTGCTACCCGTATTCTGGATTGCAAAGCCTGTCTCCAACTTGGACTTTTCCCTGTTGCCTATTTTACAAACTTGCTCCTGTAAAGAGCTAGCGCGCCTGGGCTACTCGACCACGGACTTGGACATTTTGTCATCCCTGCTTTATCTGGACTCTTTGCCGTGGTTCCAGTCCCATTGGAGCCACCAACATGCCTGCATTCTCCAGACTCCAAACTTTCCTGTTTCCGGGGGAGTGCAGAGACTTTGCCTATGCCTCACCTCCCCAGAATTACGGACTCCTGTTTGTATTGCCTGCATTTGGACATTGAAACTGCCCACATTATTTGCAAAACTGCCTATGGAATTTGCCCGCTTGCCTCCACTTTTGGACTGTTAATATACCTGCGTCATTTTCTTTTGGACTACCAGTTGGTCATTTAACTTGTCCACACTCAGCCCGAGCGACAGCATATGTTGGATTGTTTTTGGAATTTTCCACATTCACTCTTCATTGGATTATGTTGGGAATTGGCTCAATTTCTCCGCTTGTCTCAGTTTTCATTTGTCTATTGTTTAAGCTTGTGTATATTGCCCGCATTTGTAGCATTCACTGTTCCAGCCATCAATGCATTTGTGTTGCAAACTGTTTTTACTGCCCGCATTCTTACTAACCAGTGTTCAACCGTCATTGCATTTTTGCTGTCGTCACTGTACCTTTTGCATTTTTGTATATGTAGCTAGGGTTAGGATGTTGTTAGTTAGGGACTGCTTTTACTAGTTAGAAATGTTGTAAAATTCCTTGGTGTGATATGGTTCCGGGCTCTGTAGACCTATATTCGGTTCTAAATTCCTTTTGAAATGTTTAATTGGAACATGATCAATTTGTGTCAAATTGCCCATTTTCGGCGGGGGGGGGATTGTTATCACTGTGAACTGGCCTGGCCTTTGGTAATCTTTAGATATCATTTTGATATCACAATTTGGACCTGCTCTGCCACCAGCCAAGTGTTTGTGAGGCCACCGAACAAGCGCGAAGCTAGGCATGGCTATTACTTGCTGAGTCACATTTGTTTACCAAGGCAAGCCAGATACTGCCAGATCTGCTTTAGGGGACCTCCCGAAACAAACATCTTCATTACAGATGCGTACTAAAACAAAAAGACCTCTGCCCTGAGGGGGCACCCTGGCGAGCTAAGTGCTTAACTGCCAAGCTAGCCGCATCTACATACTGGCCATACTATTGTCAGTTCGGATCCTAACTCAATCATGTAAATTCTGACCTTTCGGAGACATTGTCTCCAGCCCAAACTCATTGTTTTTGCCCAAGACCAGACTAGCCCACGGTCATTCCTTCCCCTATAAAAATCCCCAGTTCCAAGAGCTCCTCAGACTGCTCGGAACGCTCGGATCTCTTGCTGGAACGTTTGGACTTCCATCCCGCCTTGCTGCCGCTGCGAGCTCCCCTCGGCTGCCACGCCGGGTTTTCTTCTCTCTTCAGTTGGGTTTCCCCAGGACTGCGAGACTGGTGACGTATCACCCATTCCTCCAAAGCTCTATTTCCTCTTTCTAGTTAGCCAGCGTGTTTGTGTTTTTCTTAATAATTGCTTAATAAATATTACTGCTATTTTGAACTATTTTGCCTGCTCACTGACCCGATGCTGTATACATAGGGTAAAAGATCCCCGCTACGTTACCCTGCCTCTCGTTAGCCAAGAGAGTGCTCCAACTAATTTCCCCATCTTGTTATATTTGTTTTGGTCCTCCCGGGACCCCCAAGTCACAGGGGAACATTTACAAATGTTCCACAGACCGTGGAACATTTACAGTGGAAAATATTTTCTCATGTGTGAGATTTTGTGTTTGTGTTTCTTTTTCTAAATTTGAATGTCAAGCACTGAGTAACTGTATATGATGCATAATGCTTCATGTTTAATGACATCATCAGGGATCATTTCTAAGTCTCTGGTTTTAGTCCTGAAATTCCAGGACCTTGAATGCTTTTGACCTGGACACACTACTTGTGATACGCAAATATTTCCCAACACATATTTGGGAATAATGATCTTACACTGTTCCTGAATTGACTTGAAGTATTGACAAGAGTAGAATGAATAACGTCTGCCCACACTTTCTCTCCCAGACAGCTGATTCAGAAATAAGAGGGTGTAACGGTCTTACAGCACATTTGGAAAACATTTGGCAAAAGTTTACGTTTCTGTGTGGAAAATTCAGTTCCCGCCACCCAGTACTACAATGCATGTTTTTCATTTCACCCCCTGCCTCCCACTCGATAGCAAATGGTTCCATGACTGTTGTACTATCATGAGAAGCAACTAAAGTAATGCTTGGTAAGGTAGAAGGCTGTAAGAAAAGAGGAACACTGCATTACAGGTATATAGACTCAATCAAGGAAGCCACAGCCCTGCGTCCACAAACCTGATCAGGGCAGCTGATGACAGTAGCTTGTGGGTCTCTCATTGTTAGGGTTGCCGTAAGTCAGGGATGTGAAACTCAATTTCATCTTGGGCCGCATCAGAATTATGGTTGCCCTCAAAGGGCCGCTTGTATCTGTAAGACTATATAAATGTATTTACTCTTTTATCATATTAAATAATTGTCTCTGCATTTGATTATTACTGATTTTAGTAATAACTAGCTCTTAAACTGGAAGTCTAGGAAAAATCATGGCAAGCAGATATTCAAGTGTACAACAACTGTACAATTTATTGAAAAATAAGCTTTGAAAACAAAGTTATTTTTCAATCATCAGACAAATATTTCTGCTCCCCCCATCCTCTTTCTGGCCCCTGCCCTTCTCTGTACCTGGTCAGCCCAGTCCCCACACTGCGGACCTCTGGCTGCCGGTATCGATAGGGGCCCAGCCGCCAGCACTCGTGATCTACTTCTACTTCTGACTGCTCCTCTGTCCAGCATTTGCGAGGAGTGCAGAGTGTTGCCATGGTAACCTGCGGCAACACTCTGACGGTGAGACTTGGATAGAGGAGCAGTCAGAAGTAGAAGTAGATCATGAGTGCTGGCTGCTGGGCCCCTCTTCAGAATGCCAGCAGCCGGGAACCTGCAATGTGAGGATCAGGCTTGCCACAGGAGTGCCATAGCTGCAGGAGAGGTGCAAAGGCCACATGAAACAGGCTGGCAGGCTGGATTCAGCCTGCAGGCCTTGTGTTTGACACATGTGCTGTAAGTTAAAGTCAACTTGACAGCAGTAAAAAACAAATAAATTACACTAGTTTGGACCTTAGCCTAATGGTTGAATTCAGCACTAATCAGAAATCTCTGAGCTGCCTTAGACCTTAGTTCACACAAGTAAAGTGTCAGTTTGGCTAAGGGAGTATAGCAGCAAAATATCTGTGCATTTCTATTTCCATTGAAACATAGCCAGAAGACCTAAGGAAGCAGGTTGCTCATCATGTTTCTCAACAAAGGAATACTGTTGCTATTTTTAGTGCACGTCTGTTCTGAGTCCAGCACTCTTGAACATTTTTATCACCACTCCTCAAATGAGTGCTCTTCAACATTTTTATCAGTGACTTAGGTGAGGGGGTTCTTTATCAGATCTGGAGATGACACAAAATGGGACAGGGGAGAGTAAATATAGGCATGCTTCAGTTAACAAAACTTCTGATAAAGAAGCTCTTGTTTATAAAGTTTTTAATTCCTGCCCAGCTCTGATTTCCTCCTTGTCCTCTGTTTAGCTGGAAGGATTTTTTTAAAAGCCAGCATTGACACTATATATGTGTATGTATGTGCCTTCAAATTGCCTGTTGACCTATGGCAACTCCACAAATTTCATAAGGATTTCTCATATAAAGAATATTCAGAGGTGGATTTTCCCAGCTCCCTCCTCTGAAATATAGCCTACAGTACCTGGTATTCTTTGGCAGTTTCCCATCTGAGTACTAACCACACCTCACTCTGCTTAGCTTCCAAGATCAGAGAGGTGCCTGGAAAATGGCAAAGGATGGCTGGAGAAATACAGACTTTAAATGTTAGGTTGCAGCAGCGTGTCTTCAGTAAACAGTCCTATAAAGCTTCAAGTGGCACAGGAACCTCTCCCTGTTCATTCCATGCTATTTCTGCCTCAGGTACAAAATCTTCTTTTAAAGAAATAATGCCCAGGAAAATATCTACTTTGTTAACTGGGATACACCTGTACTTCCGAAGACAAGAACAATAAAAAAAAGTTGATAGTGCAGAAACCAGTCCAAAATCATGACATTCAACAAAGATAAATGCAACATTCTAGATGTACATACATAAAAATGTGCAAGCATAGGTTGGGGAATATTTGATTTGGTAATGGTTCACTTGAAAAAGGACTTGGGGTCATAAAAGATCACAAGCTGAACATGATTCAATGGTGTGATGTGAATTCAAAAAACAGAAATGGCGTTTTTGGTGGCATCAACAGATGCTCAGTTTCCAGATAATGGGATGTAACAGTTTAGTCTGCACAAATCAGAACTCACCTGGAATACTGTGGCAGGTCTCAAGCTGCACATTAAGAAGGAGGTTTACAAGCTGGACCATGTTCAGAGGAGAGCATTAAAGACTGCCAGAGGTACGGACAGAGGTATATCGAGGTTGGGGCAAGTAGAGTACATGTCCTGGGCAGCAATGCCAGGGGGGTGCAAAAAAGCAATGCTACAAGCAGCAGAGGAGGAGGAAGCAGCCCCAGAGGTAGGGGCACGATTTCTACACTTGCCCTATGCACTGTTTATGCAAGATATGCCTCTGAAAATAAATACTGTGAGGAAGGGATGGTCCTACTGTTTGGGCAACTACGGCACTACCCAGCTAACTGCCAATGCCTTTCCCAATCAGCAGAAGGATGAAAGGTGCACTTTAGATCTTACAAAGGAGACAGTTGGG
Source organism: Iguana delicatissima (assembly GCA_948472985.1). Taxonomy (NCBI): domain Eukaryota; kingdom Metazoa; phylum Chordata; class Lepidosauria; order Squamata; family Iguanidae; genus Iguana; species Iguana delicatissima. The sequence continues at coordinate 129,514 of CAOKZL010002778.1, read as the reverse complement.
TTTCAAACCAGATGTAGTTGGTTCCATCGCTGCTGACCTTCTTGGTTTCGTCTCTAGGTGATCTTACCCTCTGCCCCATCAGTCCAAGTAGACATCATCCACTATTGCTGTAAAGAAGGATTGAAGAAATTGGGAATGTGTGTCCTGGAGAAGCATGGGGGCACAAGATATAACTCTTCTTATATCTGATAGGTTGTCACATAGAAGAGGGCAAATCCTTGTTCTTCAATGGCTCAGATGGCAGGAGTAAATCTAATATGCTTAAGTTACAAAGGCACAGATTTTAGGTGAACATTAAAGGGAAAAAAATCTTGATTGTAGAAGTGTTTTAACTATGGAACCAAACAGAGATGATTATTTCTTCCCTGGTGATCTTCAAGAAGAGGTTGGACATCATCTATTGAAGATACTTTACCTTTGGATCCCTGGTTCAGGTGCTAGACTATATGGCATACAATTCCCCTTCAACAATATGATTCTTGTGCTGCCACTGCAATTATGCCTAGGAAGGTATGAATAGGGAGAGGTGTGGCTGCTTCAAAAGCCTGGAAAAGGTGAGTGAGTAGGTGGTGATTGCATACTCGTATTTTGCAAGATATATGAGGAACGTAGCACTTTCCAGATGTCTGCCTGTACCTCCAAAGAGTGGAGAACTTACTTTCACAGTGAGAATCTGAAAGCTTCACTGAACTCCATAACAACATTAATGGGCTAAATCTACTGTTGGGATACTGTTGGGATTTTTTTAATCTGTTTTTTTAAAACAACTAAGCAGTTAGGAAACATCTTATTGCCTAGGTTAGGTCAGGAAAAGGTATTCTTACTATCTTTCATCCCAATAAAGAGTAATTATGAATCCTTAACTATTGTGACCTCCAATAACCTATAGTCAAACAATTTTTGTGATCAATCAGTAGTCCATGCTTGACCTCTATTACACACTGATCTTTCCAATCCTTTCCCCTTCCCACTAATTTTTTAAAGTGCTACCACATCTAGCATTGGCAAATCTGTATATACTATGGTATGAAGAAGCAAATCCTTCTTTCCAAACCCAGGGGTCATGTTTTAATATCAAAGGAATAGGTACTCGGCAAGAAATTGCTAATCCTACCTTTATGTACACTAGCCTTTGTTAAATGTGTCATCTGAAGTTCTTGGTCTCTGTCTGTAGCCTGGTTTACTCTTTTTTTTTTTACTAGTGATCAGGCATGAGTGATTGGATGATGATGATAATCACATTCAGAAAAAACTTATAATATTTTAGTGTTGCTTCCCTGTTGAAATACGTATCTAACAAATCCAACAAATCTGTGAAGTTAGTTTTTCAAACTATAGCTCTCAGTGTCTTCCATGCAGCACAGCCAACACAGTCCAAAAAGTAATTTTTCTAAATTCTGGAAAATTCTTTGTTTCTGTCCACAAACTTTTCTTTTTCCTATTCTTCCATTTTATTTCTATAAACATTAAGTAACACACATATCAAAATGTGCATGTGTATTTGCAAAGCTGATGTAATCACTTGAGATATCGTCAATGAAAGGAGCAGTGAGGAAACACCCCTCCTTTTGCCAAACAAAGCCCTCTCCTCCCCCAGCATTATCCAATCCTCCCTGGGCCGCTTTTGGCAGGTCACCGGCATTGTGGCCATGTGCCCTGCAGGCATCCAACATGTATATGCAGTGTGCCTGCCCATCTTTCTCAGTCTTGCCCACAGCATGAGCAACAAGTTACACTGAGTCAAGCCACCATCAGGCCACCCTCTTGTGATTTCACTTCAGGGCAACTCTGCAATTTGAACATCTTTCCTCTGTTGTCCTCCCTTCCTCCAGGCTTAGATGGAGAAACTTAGTATCTTCTACTTTTTTTCCTTTCTCTCCCTTTACCTTCTATTTTGCAATCTCTCCTTTTTGCTTAACATTGTCAGATCCAAGTTCTATAAAGGAAACACAGTTTGATGCTGAGCAGTCTGATCAGCGTGTTACTAACAAGACAATACTAAGCTTAAGGTGGGGAGGGATTGTCCCTGTCTCAGGCCATTTCCGCAATAGACTGTTATAGTGCTATTATTCCACTTTCAACATCCTGTGGAATCCTGGAGTTTGCAGTTTAGGGAGAGACCCCTCTCTAAACTGCAAACCCCAGGATTCCATAGGATGTTGAAAGTGGAATATTTAACAGTCTAGTGTGGAAATGGCCTCAGTGAATGAGGATGCGTTTCCTTTTCCATAAAACATATCCCCCTTTTTCAACAGTTTGTTGAGTGTAAAAGTGTTCAGAAGTGGGAGGGATGTCAAAGGGAATGTGTACTTATTGTCCAAGAAATCCAGGAATCACTTTTTCATGTCACTCCAGTTGCACATATTTGCAGCAGAAAGTGGATGGGGCAGTACATTTGGATGAAAGCAAAGCAACATGTTGACTAGAGATGAAAATGTTCATAAAGTTTGTTCTGTCAGGCAAGAATTCTACTATTTTCCTCCTCACTGTGAGAACATCATTGAATATTGTGCTTGAAAACTATCTGCAGTTTGGGTCTTATTCTGTGCCAAAAGATGCATTTTATTTTTCCCAGAAAACTGCCCTTTCCACACAAAAAACACACTTCCTGCACAGAAAACAGCATTTTCTACACAGAAATATTATTTATTGTGCAGATAATGCTGTTTTTGTGCAGCATTTTTCACACAGAATAGGTCCCCAAGTGTGAAGACTGTCACTCATCTAGGATTCTCCTTGTAAGGGTTTCCTCACACATGAGATTCTCAATATTAGAAATATATTCTAATAATCTTTCTATTCTTAGAATTGACCTCCATATTTGGGTGCACATCTCTGCCTGCATTCTGTGGCAATCACATGTTATGTCTATCTTTTGGATCCTATTACATTCTTCCCCACTCCCACAACTATACAAATGTGCTTTATACCTGAGGCCTTAATAGCACTTGATACTGCATCTGAAAAAGTGGATTTATATCCACAAAAGTCCAGGCTAAAAATGAAAGCCAGTTAGTCTTAACAGGACTGACACATTTTTTTCCTCCCCTCTCTTCCTCTTTTTTATACTACGTCTATGTTCCTCTAGGGCCAAACTGAGGTTCAAGTCTGATGATGCTGCACCAATGGCTGGTAAACCTGCAAGTGCAGTCCATAAGAAGAGCCTTGTTGGATTAGACCTCAGGCCTCTCTAGTCTAGGATTCCACTCCTAAAGAGGCTTATAGCAAGCACACAAGCAGGACACGAATATAGTAGCAAAGCGCCCCCACCCCAATGTTCCACAGCAACTGAGGTACAAAGGGATATTGTCTCTGATTTTGGAGGCACCACAGGACAGAGCAAATTGTCTGGATTGCCTTGGCAATGGGCACAGTTTTCCTCCCCCCAACACACACCTGCAGAGAAACAGGAATGTGAGGGCTGAGTTTAGTTTGCTCTCAGTCAGAGAAGCCAAAACTGTCTGGCTAAGCAGCCCAGTGAAATCAGAGTATGATATACGGGCACCATGGTAAAGTCACCGCTAGTTTAAAAAAAAAACTCACAATATAATACCCAGGACAAAAACAAAAGCTGCTAATATAGAAGCAATCTATAGAGACAGTGTAGTGTAGTGGTTTGAGCATTGGACAATGACTCTGGAAACCAGGGTTCAAATCCTCACTTGGTTATGGAAAGCCAGTGGACGACCTTGAGCAAGTCACACTCTTTCAGCCTCAGAGGAAGGCAAAAGCAAACCTCCTCGGACTGTATCGTATCAAGAAACCACCATGACAGGTTTGCCTTAGGGTCACCATAAGTTGGAAACAACTGGAAGGCACACAACAGTAGGAGCAATCTAGGGAATCAGTGAAACAGCCATTTGTGTTGAAAACCAATCACAAAATTAAGCTCTGAATTATTTAGCTAGACACCTGCCTGGTGTGCCAGTTCTGTATCATGCACAGAGATGTGTGGGTCCTATTTATAGGGTATATATTTTTTAGAATCTTTTTGTAGTCAGCTGCAGATGGGGGACAGGGCTGAATTTTTAGTTCTCATTTTTCTCCAGTGATAGTCCAAGAGCCACCAGGGCGCTTAAGCTCACTTTCAAATGGGCTTCAGCACTCACTTTGAAGTGGACTTCAAGTGGGTCACCCAGTTTCTCCCTGCTCCTCCATCACCATTACATTCCCTCTCTTCTCCCATAGTCTTTCAGTTGGATCCAGGATAATAAGGGTTCCTCATTTAGGGCTGGAAAACTGGAGAATGCTCTTGTACCTTTAACTGTTGTACAGAAGCTGGAATTTCAGCTTATTGTGCAACCAGGGAAGAAGCAAGAGCTGACTAAAAACCCTTTTCTACCAACCATTAAAGGGACAGCAGCCCCTGAGAGTTAACTTTGCAAAAATCTGGAAAACAAAAATTACTCCAGATACAGACCAATGGTTACTAAGAATAACAGAAATGAAAGACTATGACTTACTTACCCATCACATAGACAGAAAACAAATTAACAAATTGGAAGAAGATTGGAAACCCATGATAACGTACATAAACAAGAGATGAGGTGTTAAGATTTAAGATTATAAGCAAAATGTATAGGAAAGTGTATATTCCAAACACTATTACATACTTACTGATTCTATAAGCCACAAAATATGTTTTGTACATGGAGAATCCAAATGTATATAGATCCCAAGTTTGGTGCAATTAGTTCCTTACTTTGTGTAAAATGTGTTTAGATACTTAAGATAGAAACATTATGTAAGAATCTACAGGGAGAAAAAAAAAGGGTGAATTCAAACTAGAGACTACATCTCAACTAAAGACAAATAGGGAGTTTGGAGTAAAAAGAAAAATGTGTGCGAACATTGTTCTTGGTTGATGGCACAAGGAAGTCGATAACTATGGTACTGTAACTATGTTTTTCCTCTATTGTTTCCTTCTTTTCTTATGTATTACCCCTCTGTTTTTTCTTTTTTTATTATGTGAAATATTGTTTTTTCAATTACTTGTCTTTTTTATGCAACAGATTTGTATTGGGTCTTTTTTTCTTCTTTTTCTTTTTAATAAAAGAGATCATTAAAAAAAAAGAACAGCAGCCCTTTCCAATTTTTGCTCGGGCAATCCTATGCATGCCCGAAAGTGGAACAGAAAGCAAAATGTAGTATTATACGAGACTGGAGTGGAGAAAAGGGAAAGAGAAAGGCAGATAGAAAACTGACAACAGATGGAAAAAGTGATTGGCTGAATGTGAGGGAAGGAAGAGGAAGAGCTGGAAGAAAAGAGGTGGAAAAGGCAACTGGACTTAAAAAGAATAGAAGTACTTAAGGATGCAGCCACAGTGGCTGTGACCTCCTCTGTCTCAGGAGAATAACCTTGTCTTATGCAGTGGCACCAGGAACTAGACAGCCTGTGCGTGTGTGTCTGAATGGGAAAGCAGAAAATGGAACTGAACAAAGGGGGCTGGCAGAAGTCTCTGCTGGGAAGAGGCAGAGGATGGTCATCTCTTCTGAAAGAAAAGGCTGGAGATGGGCTTTGAAAATAATTAGAAAGCAAACTAATTCAAAATCATAATATCCTTAGAAACGAGAGAAAGAAATCAGAGAGAGAAGCTGTTATAGAAGGAAGTGTATATAAAGGAGGCAAGAGAGAAGAAGAAATTGGCTGTTTTGTGGGGTGGAGAGTAGTACAAAAGAGAAACGGGGAAGAAATGGCAGATGAGCAAAAACGCTTTGGGAAGTACTTGTAGGGGAGGATTAATATACAATAAAACATATTCTGCATGTAGAGTTTCTTAATTAGCAAATTTGGCCTAAGATATAGAAGCTGAATCATGATAACTCAAGAACCAATATCTTTACTTAATTTGAGGAAAGCTGAACTATGGGACTGCCTATCACAAGGAAATAATGGTGGCAAATAATTCAGCAATTTTCAAGGAGAGATTATATATATGTACAGATTTATATCAGTCATTGCAGTAGATACCAAACTCCATTCCCCATCTGTTGTAGTTTTATGATTAGCTCTGTCTTCTACTATAATTTTTGGCTAGTGGGCTTCAGTAATGTTCAGGTCTGTCTATTCATCCTGAAGGTAGAAAATTTGAGAATCCCTGTTCTATCCCAGTCAAAAGACTCAAGGGAAATTAAGAACACTCAGTCAGCGCTCTTAACAAAAGATATACCTAGTAACTTCCCAGCCTATTATTACAGAAAGCTTTCAACAGTCCTGTTGGCTCTATGTAGCTTCTCCATTCTCTTCATCTTCAAGAAAGGCCAAGAAAAAGTATGGGGATATGGAGAGTAAGGCCATTTCCACCCTACACTATTATAATGCTATTATTTCACTTTCAACATCCTGTGGAATTCTGGGGTTTGTTGTTTACTGAGGCCAAAGAACTCTCTGGCTGAGAAATCTCAATTCCCCTCCCTAAACTGCAAACCCCAGAATTCCATAGGATGTTGAAAGCGGAACAATAGCACTATAACAGTGTAGAGTGGAAATGGTCTAAGTTGTTAAGTCAACACCGTTTGCAACATTGCATAATATTGTTGTTGTTATGATTTTCTCTGCCTTCAAGTTGTCCCTGACTTATGGCAACCCTAATCCTATCACAGGTTTTTCTGGGGCTGAGAGTATGTGATGCACCCAAAGTCGCCCAGTGGGTTTCCATGGCAAAGTAGAAAATCAAACCATAGCCCACAAGGTTGTAGTCTGACACTCAAACCACTATACCACTCTGGCTCACAAAATTACTAATTACAAAATATGACTGTTAAGACATGAGCCTTAGCTTCTAATTTCCTGGCTCTGCAAGCCTTGGGTGAAAATGAAATTGCCTTAACTCTGGTCAGGACCATAAACTGTGGCTGTATTTCTATTCTGATTTACAGTCCTCCCTCCACATTCATGGGTTTGACCTTCAGAAATTTGATTACTCATGAGTGCACATGCCTCCCCGCTCATCCTCTTGTATTTTGCCAGGTGTGGAAAAGGAAGGCAAGCACACCCAGGAAAAAGGCAAAGGAATGGAGGGGAAGGCACACGTGTGTGTTCTTCCCTCTGAGTTCCCCCCTCTATTCCCATGCACAGAGAATGTTCACTGAAGCAAAACATAAGACAATGGGGGGCGGGATCCCTGGAAGGGAATGAAGGGGGAATGTGATGGGAGTTATTTGCGGTTTTTCCACTTTCGCAAGGGCTCTTTTCCCTGAACCCTTGCAAAAATAAAATTTACTAGACAGTAAGCTCCATTAAACAAAATGTGATTAATATTTGAATAACAAAATACGCATAGCAAAACAGAAGCTCAGCAAGCAATGTTCTGCTCCATCTTTCCTAAGAAGCTAAGGTGGAATAGGCACCATACTAAATAATTAAATAAAATGCTCCCAGCCTGGTTACACAGGGTAGCACTCTGTTAGTGATATGCACATATAAGTATGGCTTGTACATGCGGATCTTTTTGGACAGGGTTTGTTCTCCAATCCTTCATGATTCTTCCAAAATGCCTCCACGCCCAGCAGCTGTCAAGCCAAAAGCAGGGCACTGTTACTGACCCGTGAGGAAGGGAAATAATGGTGAGAAAGGGGAATGACAATGCAGTTGATCTGGGTTCTCAGGAGGAAGAAAAAGAAGGAGAACTCTATCTATGAGGACACCCTCATTTCTTCACCCCACTGAACCAAGACCAGCTGCTGCTACATCATCTGAATTGTCTCCTCCTTCCACCCCTTCCCAACCATAAGCAACAGCAGGTCCTTTTTCAGGCAGAAGAGAAGGCATGGAACGGTGGAGATAGTGCTTTATGGCCTATCATCTTGATATAGTTGCAGACTGTTCCTGTCACATCTTGTAACAGCAAGCATTTGCAAGGGCATACTACCAATACAATCACCCTGCAATATTTCCAGTATATAGATTGTTCTGGAACATGTCTGTGTGTGCATTTATGTGCACATATGTGTGCTTGTACACAATTAGCTAGGTGGATGTGTACATACAAATCTATGCTTAGAAAATCTTATTTTTGAATGAAACTGCACAGGACTGGTGAATGCCCTTTTCTTTTCATCTGCTTTGCTCTCCTAATCAAGGATCTGTCAGCCAGAATGACTCCCTCAGTCTTCAAAATTTACCCCACTGTAGTCTTATTTGACAGTTTACCATTTCCATTTCTCTACTGTCAGACTGCTTACAGAATTGTACAGAGCATGCTTGACTGGCATAATAAAACAATCCCATTGACTAGAACATACTGAGCCAACTCACACCTAATTTAAAACGACAGTATCATAAAGAAGGAGAAATCTGTATATATCCTGGATAATTCTGTGATTCTCTGTGGAGAAAACTCTTAGAAGTAGTTCAAGACATTTAGTTAGTTGAGCTGGAGGGGCAGGAAGCAAGCTGCATGTGGATCAGCTACTCACCCCAAAAGTAGAATAATCTGGAAAAGAAGGAGACTATCTCACCTAATCTTAACTATCTAGGTTTTTTACTGTGGGTTAGTAATGAACAAAATTAATTTTCAATGTGTTCAGTTTACATAAAGGACAATGGGCAATTATCAAATGATGTAAGGACCAATTTGTTAATTTGATAAAGCCAACTAGATTTATTCCAGATAACAATCTTCTACACACAGTTTTATTGTCCATCATCTAGCAAATTAATCAATAACAATCAGGAAATCACATGCTACAATTGTATTCACCTATACAGTTCTACTTTATGCTACCTTAGTTGTTCTTCAGTAAGCTCAGTAAAATTAATATGCACAAATCAGGGCCTCCTTAGTTTCAGATCCTCATTTTTGGAATTCCCTTTCAAATAAACAACATTTTGCCTCTTCAACACTGACTTTTACTTTGAAAGTCTATTTCTGATACATTCAATGTGTAACTTCTGGATATCTGATCCAATACAGTCACCTTTAATTTGTACAAGATTCCTTACTTTTGTCTGTATGTTCTTTTGGAAGAGTATAGCTCCAAAACCAAGCTTGTATTTTTTTTTAATAAATAACTAGTGTATATACCCAGCATTGCATGGGATTTTATTTTCTCATAGGTAAAACTTGTTAGAAAGGTTTGAGATCCTGTGTCTCTAATTCTCCAAACTGTCTTGTCCAGTAGCTGTAAGTTTTCCCCATATTCCCCAATCCAATCTGTATTCAGAGTTCTTAACATACAGAGGTTGGATTCCTGAGGGAAAATACTGTCTTCCTCCTTGCTGCTAGGCCTTGTCTCCATAGCAACTGGCCTATCCAAGACAAACACAGTTGACTGAGGCCCAAGAACTTTCTGGTTGAGAATTCTACAGGCACTTCCCTAAACTGCAAACCCCAGGATTCCATAGAATCTTCTTAGGCAGCCAATCATATGAGGTCTTCCCCTGACACAGCCAAATAAACTATGACTTTTATATAGTAGATACATGAATAAGCGGTAGAATTCGAACCTGAATTGTATACATTGAGCGAGAGGGATATTTTCGAAAATGCTGGACTATGATTAACCTGTTTTAAAAAGTATTTATTAATTTCTCTCCCAAAATACAACTGCCAGTTACATTTTAAAGCAAGAGAGAAACTATAAGAGAAAACCCAAACAACATGCTAAATTACCCTGACCAATGCTTAAGTTCAATTCCGGCCCCGCACCCCGCCTATCCGTTTTTTAAAACGTTTGCAAAGGAAAGTTGGAGGGCAGGAAGAAGACTACAAGTCCCATAAGCCTTTGCAACGCTCTCCCGGCACACCCAGGAAGGCCGGGTTCTGCCCTGGAGAGGCGAGGAGCCAATGGGCGAAATCAGGCAGCGCTCAGGCAAGCGGCACGTGGAGGAAAGGCTGCCCTATGGCAGGGCTGGAGCGCATCTAGCCATATGAGAAGAGGCTGAGGAGGAGGAGGAGGAGAGGAGAGGAGAGGGTGAGAAAAGCAGGCGAGCGAGCAGAGAAGGAGGAGAGGCGAAGGAGACTTGGACAAAAGCAGCGAGGCGGCAGCAGCAGCTTCTGGAGTTGGGCAAGGACGGGTCGAGAAGGGCAAGGTAAGGGCGGCGAGGGAGAACAGGGTGCACCTTTCCTCGATGTACTTTTCAAAATGTATCCTTGTGAGCGGCTTCCACACGGATGTGATGGAGCGATGACTGCATCCCTAGGGGTCCGCCTTCCCAAACTAACTGTCGTTTTCAGCACACGTATCCTTGATCGGGACGACGTGAGGCCCTCTCCACCAAAGTTTTTATTCCTTTAGTATTTTATTTGTCTCGCCCAGCTTCTCCCAATATGGGACCCAAAGTATTCCCTCTCCCCCCACACATAATAACTTACCAATTACGGTTGGGGAAATCGTCAACTATTTAAGGTTGTTGCTTGACTTTACATCTTTGCTTGGTAAAATTGTGTGAAGGGCAGTGTTGCTTGGGGGCCCGGTCGTGTAAATAACTACTATTGCCTTTCTTATGTTCAGCACCAGTAATACTTTTCCTTCTACCGAACAAGAACTAGCCTGTCCCTCTTCCCTCCGCCCGCGCTCCTCTCTCCAACCCACAAGAGGTTGCTAAACTGTGTTATTACAGAGAAGGTATTGCAGAGAAGGCTGGAAGTCTCTCTTCTTTCCGAATCCCTTGGTAGATGTTGAAAAGAGAAAGAGAAAGGGAGAAGAGGAAGGGGCCTAAAATAACCTGAAACCACCACCACACCAGTCATGCTGTGGGGGGAAAAATGTCCCTTTTGGATATGAGTTTAGGCTAAACTTGATAAACAAGGGGTTCCCTCCCTTCTTTTTTCCTGAAAAAGGCTGCAACTGGATATTGATGTAAGCAGTAGTTCACACACTGCGTCGTTACATTCCTGGAGGTCCTAGCTACTAAGACCATTTCCGCACTAGACTGTTACAGTGCTATTTTTCCCCTTTCAACATCCCCTAACCTGCAAACCCCAGGATTCTATAGAATGTTGAAAGCGGAATAGTAGCACTATAACAGTCTAGTGCAGAAATGGCTTAAGTATGGGGGTGAGTGCTGCCTTTAGGGAGCTATCAATAGGTTAAACCAACTGTGGATGTAGTTCTTAGCCTTTGGGGTCAAAATGGAGCAAATTGCTCTCAGGACAGGCAAGAGGGAGAAGTTGGCTTAGATTTCTTGAAGGCATCCATTTGGGCATTGTGGGGAAAGAGATCTCTTTTAGGCTGAAATGGGGGAAAAAAGTTCCTAAAGGAGGAGGAAAACTTGCTTCTCCTAAACTTTAGCACAGCATTCAAAATATAGTTGGAGTGTTACGGAACAGTGAATCATCTCTCATCTCAGCTTTCCTATCTTTATATCAGGACTTTTGTTTCTGCTGTTTTTCATATGTTTTGGGATGTAAGGATAGGCAGATTTTAGGCTTGCAGGATTTCTGTTTTGATTTTCCTAAACCAAGTCCACCAAAGGGACCCAGGAATAAAATAGTGGCCCAGGTGGGCAAATGTTTGCTAAGACTTGAACATCAGAGTGGCTAGAGATTTTGTTTGGGCCAAGAATTTGTGACCAATACCAGGACCAAGCTCACAAGTCCTTTCTCACATCGCTTGCTGGTTTTTCTTTTTCCAGCAAACTGATTGCGGTGGGGGGCAATTGAGTTGCCGCTGTGTTAAGATTGCTGAAGATATGTTGCTACCTGAAGCAGAGCAGAAGGTGGTGCTTCTCCCCTCCAAGTCAAGATGTTTAATACCCAGTCTTAACCAGGTCACCTTAGTACCTGAGACAGAAAATCCCACAAATGCTTCTGTTGTTCTCTTTAAAATAATAATCAATGATTCTCTTAAAAATAGTAATAAGTCAGATAACCAACAATTTGCTGCCTTTTTATCAGACTTCAGATCAGCTGCTGGAGACAGTTGCTTCACTCTGCCTAGTGGCTGCACTGGCCATGGAAGTCAGAAATGCTTGCAAACTACTTAGATTTAGAAGTACATCTCATTCTTCTGCTAGCCCACTCTGTTTATCTTAGATGTGTTGGCAGTAGCTTAAGCAACAGAGCGAAGAGGCTAGGACTCCTCACTTAAAATGTATATTTCTAGATGCACTATATGGAGTAGTGGTTTAAATGTTAGATTAGGACTCTGGAAACCAGGGTTGAAATCCCCACTAGCTATGGAAACTTACTGGGTGACCTTGGACTTTTCAAGCTCTCATCTTCATACAAATACAATGGCAAACAGCCAAATCTGATCAAGAAAACACTATAGGGTTACTTAGGATTGCTGCAAGTTGGAAACGAGGTAAAGATACACAACAACAATACATTTCAGTACTTAGTGAGAGAGCTGAACATTTTTGTCTTGACAAAATATCAAGCTGCCTTATAATGAGTCAGAACAATGGCTCAGTGTCACTAGCTACAAAAATTATTTCTCAATCTACAACAGCAGTTGACTATATCTGCTCAAGTGTCAGAAAGTTAGAAGGACTTGTCCTCATCAGATCAGTTGGCCACTGAAGTGCTCAAAGGAGAGGTTCCCCTGTAAGGATGTGTTCCAGAGCCACAGTGGTGAATGTTTTGCCTCTAGTACAGATGCTAAAACATATACCATGTGTGGTTTTAAAGCTGATTTCTGGTGAAAATGTTAATCTCGCCACTGTTATTTATTTCTGTAGAAAAGAAGAAGAGGGAAAAAAATGTGGCTGCAACTTTAAGACTGTTTTTTTATTTTTTGCATGAGCTTTCATGGATATAAACACAGTTTTTTGGATGCAGTATCAAACATCTCAAGAAATGGATTTATACTCACAAAAGCACATGCAGAAATAAAAACCAGTTAGTTTTAAAGATACTGTCACATTTCTTTTTCTCCTCCTCCTCCTTTCTTTTTGTGCAGGAAGAGATTAACACAGCGACTTTGAAAATTAGCACAATGTATTTCTGTGTATCCTTGGGAAAACCCGATAGGAAAGAGAGGCTGATAACTCTACCAGTCAGGTTGGTCTGTTTGAAAGATTGGCTGTAGCTATCAGGTGCTCTATTTGGGAAATATAAGTAACTTTTACCCCATTAGGAAACAGCCACTATTCTACTTAAATGACATAGATGTTCCTGAGGAATGTTTTGTGGCTGTAGAAGAAGAGAGACCTTCAATCTTTTTCTTTGTTCAGTCTTCTCATATGGCTAAATAATTGTATAATGGGGCTGCAAGATACCATAAGATAAGTGCATCTTACACAGCATCAGCCACACAGCACCTCTCCAAAAATCAATCCCCAGCTTTCCTTTTGTGCGAGTATCATCCTTGTTTATACTGTGAGTTTGCAGCTTTTTGCCACGGTCTGGTGCATTTAAATACTCCAGTTCCATGACCATAGATGTTGTGGGAAGTATTGTTGCAGTGTATAAATCGTGGAATTCACATTGTGTTGCTAGAGGGCTCCTTTACTGCCTCATTTTTAAAAAAGGCACAAAGTGGATTCTAAAGCACTGCCTTCTTCTTGCTGGATGTTGGCTCCATGCCAGCATAGTCTAGAAATGCTGGAGGCTCCTGCTTCTGTTTCTTAACTGGAATTGGAGCGAATCATACTGTAGATCATAGTTCTCTGTGCAGATGGGTCTCTGAGCAAATATCAGCAGTTTAGTTATGCAAAAGGTTTTCTATAGGTGATTTTTCTCTCTCCTTCTCTCTTTAAAATAAGCATGTAGAGCACAGATGGGTAAGCACAGAAGGTCATTTTTGGCCTCCTAACCCTCTTCAAGCTGCACCTTCTTCATTTTCCCAGAGCTGGAAATGACATTCCAAAAACTGCAAGCTGCTTCTGGGCAGTTTTGGAGGTGATTTTCTGCTGTTCTGTAGTGCTTGAACATTGAATCATGATCATTTCAATAATATTTTGGCCTAAATTTGGGGTCATTTGTTTAAAATAAATGACCTCAGGGTCAGGGGTCGATGGCACCCAAGGACCACACGGGAACTCCCAGGGCCACATGTAGCCCAGGGGTCAAATAATTCCAACCCCTAAAGTAGACTGTAATTCAGTTCCTTTATAATTCTGATTTGTTGTTCCTTCCCACCACGTCATACCTTCAGACTAAACAGAGGTTGACTGCAGGCATGGCTTGTATTTCAAAAGAGAGATTACAAACCCAGCCAAGTTTAGGCCTCATATAGGCTTTAATGAATCAAAATAGGCTGTACTTATCTTATCAGGCACCTACCTGTTTACTGTACTTCTGCCAATGAGTGAGTCTTGGCTGGGTGAAAGAATGCATCATGCCCCTACTCTATAAATCAAGAATATGGCTTGGCCCAAGGAAACTGTGCAGGATTTCATTGCCATATATTCAATTTGCCTGCCTTCTAAAGGTGGTAAGCAAGCATTTTTATAATTTTTTTTAAAGAACCTTTTAAAACCTTGGACATTTCTGTAGTGTAATACTTCCTGTATCACTGTGAACTATAGCACCTTTCCACCTCTTTTGTCATTGTCTTTTCAATTCATTTCCCCTGTCATCCAGAAGAAAAATAAATGTCAAAGAGCTCCATAGCAAAGGAGAGGAAAACCATCAACAATTATTTCTTTGTGAGTTCTGGCTCCTTGAGTTATGTAGATTTCCAGTTTAGATTCCTGGGGGCATGGCACAGGAAGTATGGGCCTTGTGTCTGTATACCTCCTATTCCTATACCCAAAAAATGGAGTGTAATGGGATAGATTCTTTTTTTAAAAAGGTGTATAGCACTCATGATAGATACAGTGGCTTTATAATTTCCAAGTATGATGCTTTCTTTGACCTTGAGCAAAACTGTGCATTTCTCCCTTATCCTTCACATTACTTGTGAACAATACAGTGTGCATGTGACTGTTAATAGCTGTCTTGTCGTCCTGTAATGTGATGTTGTGGTTAGAGGATTGGACTACAATCCTCGAGACAGGGTTCAGTTCCCTGCTCTGCCGTGGAAACTCACTGCTGATCCCGGACTTGTCTCCCATTCTCAGCCCCAGAAAACCCTGTGATGGGGTCACCTTAGGGTCACCATAAGTTGGAAATAGCTTGAAGGCACAAAACAAGCACAAATTTCCTTTGTAGCATAGGGGTGTTGAAACTGTGACTGGATTACAATTCCCATCATCCCAACCACCTCTGGGAAATGCTGGCTAGTGCTTACGGGAGTTGTTGGGTTTCTACAAGTTGTTTCCAACTTAAGGTGATCCAAAGGCAAACCTATATTCTGAAAGGGTTTGCCTTGCCTTGTTCTGAGGCTGAGTGTATGCGACTTGCCCAAGGTCTCTCAGTAATCTTGCAGAAGTCACACTCTCTCAACCTAAGGGGAGTTGCAGTACTCCCTCCACATTCACTAGGGCTAGGGGCACAAGACCCCCATAAAAGTGGAAAGAATGTGAATACCGTAACTCTAGGCCCTCTCAAACCATGTTTAACACACAAGAAAAGTATGATCACTATATTCAACCCACCACAAATTCCTTTGAGGCATCAGGGTTCCCTTACAAGGCAGAAGTGGATGGTTGGTGGGGGATTACTGCCACCTCCACTGTTGTCCCACACCGTTTTTAATAGGGACTTAAAAGCCTTGTTTTCAGTTTCTCAGCCTCATGAGACTTGCAGTCCCTATTAAAAATGACATAGGGAAGCAGCAAAGGTGACAGCAAATAATCCATGAATAATCAAATCCACAAATGTGGAAGGCTGACTGTATTATGAGAAGTGCCAATTCCTTCTCTGTTCCTGCTGTAGAGTATGAGCTAAAAGACTACTGAAGCCTTGCTGTGCTTTCCTGGTAAATGGGATTAAAAGTTTGTGACATTTTTTTTTCATTTGCTTGCTTTGGATGTGGTGGCCTAGACATCTTTCACTAGTGTTGCAAAATTTTTCTGCCTGGGTTGCTCTTTGAGAATGAAAGGAGTAGGGTTGCGTGAAGCCAATAGCAGATTGTGCTGGGCTTAATATGTAATTGTATTCATTTCATCTGGATTGTAATCTGAATCCTTAAGAAATATGATATGTTGCATGTTAAATCCTGATGACTGTGGGGTAAAGCAGGCTTTAGATCTCAGTTTAAAAAACATGTATGTAAATTTAGGTTCAGTGTGATTAACAGAATACAGTACTGGAGCGGGGAGAAGGAGAGAGAAAGAAATCTAGACTTAGTCATCCTTAGAAATTAATGTGGCTTAAGTTAATCATATTTAAAATCCCAATGATTTGTATGGTTCACTCTCTAAGCACCCCACAGAATTTTAATTCTTTTTTTAAAGTGGTCTAATATGTAATTTAAAGATACTGTAAGATGTGCATATGATAGAACTTTTTATCAAACAAAATAAGCATTAATTTAGAGCAGTGATTTTAAGCTGCTTCCCCACGAACTTGTCCACTTTTCCCAGCACAATCCTATACATGCTTACTCAGAAGTAAAACCATTGACATCAGTGGGATTTATTCCCAAGTAGATGAGCCTGAGAATGTAGCCTCAGGGTATCTGTGTGATCATCATTTGTTCATTTTTAATTTATTGATTTTTCTTTTATGGTTTATAAACTAGTTGAGCTATAGTGTGGAGAAAAATGGAATAAAGTTTCTGGAAATATATTCTTTAGATAGCTCAAGTTCCAATGGCCTAACTGTTCTCCATCTCATTTTAGTAAACTGTTCATTTTCTTTATTGTGCTCTCTTGACCTTCTGTTTGGCTTCACTCTGGAAGATGCGGCTTCAAGTGTGGGCAGCAAGGTTCCAAAGAAAAACTCTGCTTTGATTAAAAGAGAAGTGCTGCAACCTGAGTTTTAAATGGCCTGGCCTGTGATTTCTTCCTCGCTGAATTATTCTTTAAGCCCCCTCCCCCAATAGGGTGTGTATGTGTATATCTTCAAGTTGCCTGTTGACTTATGGTGATCCCATGAATTTTATTGGGTTTTCTAAGGCAAGGAGTACTCAGAAGTGGTTTTGCCAGTTCCTTTCCCCATATTCTATGTAAAAACAGCCTGACAGGTAATGCAGGCATACTTTTTCTTTTATATTTTTATCATTCTTAGATGTCATGATATATCTAGAGAACAAAGAGTTGTTCTGGAAGGGTGTTTCTTTAAAGCGCTGTTTAAAAACATGTAGGTTGAACATTACTTTTTAAACCCTCTTCCTACTAATTTGATACAGAATATGCTTTATTGTTGCTGCAGATCAGGCTACTTTGAAGCAGAGCTTGGAAACAGTACTTTGGGAACTAAAAAGCCAAAATTTGGGAAATCATACTTTAAAAAAAAAAGGGTGAGGATATTTCTGAATTCAGCTTTGAAGCCGGTTTCCAGGCATCTCATTGAAAATCTGAGAGCTCAATAGCTGAGTGTATCTTTTGCATTTGAGAAGCCTCAGGTTTTGTCCCCGACGCCACCAGTCAAAAGGAAGATTAGTAGCAGGGTGGAGAAGATTCTTTCTTGGTGCTTGTTGATAGGCAATCCTAGGCTGTGTAGGCAGACTTGAGTATCAGACTGCTCGGATATTTTGTAACAATTTCCCAAGCAGTAATCTGGTTAGTTCTTGGAGCAAGCACAGTTCGTGCTGTAATAAAGCCGTGATAGCATGATGCTCTAAAAGCTCTTGCTACAACATGTTTATTCAGTCTTAAGGTGCTGCAAGATTCTTGATAGTTTTCATCTTTTTTGTACAACTTGTGGAACCATCTTATTGCTATGTACGACTTAGGGCAGAAGCAGATTCACTGACTGGAAACAGAAATCAAATGGAGCTGCCAGTGTTGTGGCTCAGGAGGGGAGTATTTTATTGCTGGAACAGTCTGTCTATGCTATGAATTGCATTTGGCCACAGCAGACTTCTAGATGTCATGGAAGACTACACCAGCAAGCAGAGGTCCTCCCTGCTTTATCATAGAGCGTTCTCAACCAGGCAAAACACACTGCTTTTATCATCTTGTATGTGTCGATTTTTCTGCCTACCTAGATCTCTTTGTTCTAGAAATATGCAAGTTAAAGAGGAAGAAACCCAAATGGGTTGACACTTACTTACCTCTTCTCCTGAGGGTATTTATTCATTGGCCACAAGTAAATGGCTCTTTAGTAACCAAATTTATGCTTTCCTCCTGTAATGTCCCTTCAAGTTGACTTTGACATATCAAAACCCTACTCAAGGGTTTTCTCTGCAAGATTTATTCACTGAGGCTTGCCATTGCCATCATCTTAGGCTGCAAAAGTGTGACTTGCCCAGGGTCAACCAGTGGATTTCCATGGCTGAGTCAGGATTTGAACTTTGGTCTCTCAGAGTCCTAGTCAAACATCTGCATCACACTGGCTCTCATAACGTGTATTTATGTGCACCACCTGAAATACATGGTAAAATTCCCCTTATTCACTGACCTTAGGGTTGGGGAAGTATTACATTCCATGATTTTAGGGAAAGGTTGTGATTTGCATCAGTATTGGGCAATATTTAATGTACAAACCTTTTTGCAACCTAGAAGCCTATTTGCAAGCCAGAATCCTGTTCCCGCTATTTGTAGAGGAGTGAATGTGACGGAGGAAGCAGGACTGCTGACGTAGCCTTGCCTTGGCTGTACTGGCCTCTTGTTTGTTTGCACAAGGCACCTTGCCAGCTGTTACACCTGTCTTCTTCTTTGTGGATCTGAAACCCCACTGTGAATGGCAGCTGTTCTGCCTGAGACCAGGAAAGCGGAACAAGGATATGTAACCTTTCTTGAATGCTTGACAGCCACTCAAGGAAGGCTTTGAATAATAACAGTCCAAGTGGCTTTTTCTGCATGTGATTTGCATTTTTTTAAAAAAAATCTTTTTGTTTGATGAGCACCAAGGGGGTGTTGCTGGGGAATGATGCAGCTTATTCATTTATGGCATCAGCAGCTACAGTGTTCCTCAAGTCTATTTCTCATTTTGCTTATTAGAAGTATGTGGATGTCATTCTAGAAACTCGGATCATCCATCATGTGTGGACCCACTTCTGGTGTACCTAAGCAGAATATTTTTTCCCCTTTATGACTTGCATTCAGAGAAATGTTTCACTGCCAGTGTTTGCATTTTCTTTATTCAGTCAGAACCTTTAGAACATTTTGTGTCTGTGAGTCAACAAAAGCAATCTGTCATCCGTTCTGATGAGTACCAGAGGGAGGAACGTTATCGCAGAATGATGGGCCATTTGAACTGGTCTTTGCTTATTCAGCAAACGAAAAACAACAAGGAAGATGTTTATAAAGGTGCTTCATTTGCATTTTAAAAAAAAATGCTGTGCCAGCAACTGAACACACAAAACTAAAAGAAATTATGCAGTCTATTGGTTAGAATATTGAACTAGAACTTGAGAGATCCAGATTCTAGTCCCCACTCATCCATGAAGATCAGTAGGTGGTCTTGGACCAGTCACGTATTTCCCAACCATTACAGTTTGATTTAGCTCAGAGAGGTGTTGTGTGGATAACATGAGGCAGTACAGAGATGCATACACTGCCCGAGCCCCTTGGTGGACAGATGAGGGAGAAATGTAAGTAATAAATAAATGAAATGAGAACTTCAGAAACCAAATGAGAAGGATTTCCATATGTCTACACATCAAAATAGACTGCTGGCCTAACAGAAGTAGCATTGGGTTTCGGGGAGGGAGCAGTACTCATATTGGGATAATGGTGCAGAGCAAAAGGTTTAAACTGCCTCTTTCTTAGTGCCATTCCTCCCATCAGCACTAGACGTTCCAATGACAAATCTCTTTGTTTTCAAACATTATGGCTTCAGAAGTCTTGTGCAGCTTGTGCACTGAGGCTTACTTGGTACTAAAATCCTGCTGCTTCTTCAGGTCAAAACAGAAAGCTGGATTTCGTGGCAGCCAGCAGCCCTGATAGGTGATCTGTATTCAAATGTTTCCCAAGTTATACAAGATTGATTTCAGTGCCCTATGAAATTCTTGCTCCCCATAGTTAGCATAAAGGATCATACATTATGTAAAAATAAGGAATTATACAGGTTGACAGTGAGCTACTGGATCCCTGCAATATAAGTTAGCATGGCTTTTCTTGATGCCCAAAGATTAGAACTCAGACCCAAAGCATTTCCAAAGAAACCGCTCTAAACCATGGGCTGGGCTGTGTCCCTTGTATTTCCATTTTGCAATGAATTCTAGAGGTAACAGTGACAGGTTCGACTATGCTCAGACATTGCAGAGATCATATCAAACCATAATTGGCAAATCCAGTAATACTGGCTGACTGCAAGCCACAGTTTGCTAAGTGAGAAACCAGCTGACCATAATTAAGCTTCCCTGTGTCTGATCTCTGAAATGAGAAAATGATCCATGTGGTGTGTGTATAAATATACACAGATAAAACACAGAATATTCGCTATACTTCCATCCTACTGTTTATCCAAGGACCAAATCATCTCTCTGTATGCTTCTTTAATGTAAGTATTTATTTATTTTTTAAAAAATGCAGGTAGCAGCCATCTTCATGGGAAAGCCATTTCCTCCGGGGGAGACAAGGAAGCTTTTATGTTTGAAATAGTATTTATTATTGAAAATATGGTATGCTTTCTTCAAAATTGCTGTAGAAATATATGCAGATATTAACCAGTTTAAATCAACTCATTATGTAAAGATTAAAAAACAGTTGAACTGGCTGTCATGTTGAAGCACCATTAATTTAAAAAGTATAAAATCATTTTAAAACAACAATAAATATAAAAATACAGCAACATTCCCATAAAGAGACTCTTTATCAGATATCTGTTTAATAAATGAAAATAAATAAAAGGTCTTTATCTTACATAAAAGCATTCTTATTGAGAAATAAACACCATTGAACTCAGTGAGTCTCTCTCTTGAGCGTGCATACTTAGGAACAGTGAGTAATATTTATTTAATTTGGTGCATCCCTATATTTTAACTTGTAAGATTTGTCCCTGTGTCCCCGTCCCATATATCTAGTTGGGGCCCTTTTTAATCCATTAGAACTTTTTAGTTGTAATTATGTGTTCTGCATGCAATATTGAGAGATTGTTCATGGCTCTAAATGAATACAGAAAACAGAGGCTTTTGCCTGGCCTTTTTCCCCCTTCCCTGCAAAATGCTTGTCAAGCTCTTTGGTTCCTTGGAGTTTTTTAGATCTTATTTCTCTTGTCATGCTCCCTGTCTATTCTGTCTTATTCGGAGCAGAACACGACAGCATCATCTAAGAAGACTGATATGACGTTCATTCAGAAATCTTAAAAGCTAGGTCTCTTAGGTATTCAGAAAAAATGAAGCCTTGGCCAGTTTTTCATGACTGTTCCTGAAACAGAAATATATGTCCATCGTCTTCGGAGTTAGGGATTTTGATTATGGATTGTGTGTGTAGTCCATTCTTTCCAACAGCTTCTTGAAGATCACCTCATCTCTCCACATAACAACTGCATTTGTTAGTCTTTGAGAAAACTGATTGTTAATGAATAGACCCTGATTATGGATGCTCCCCACACAGTGGCTCAGTATGACTAGAACGGATGGGAAGTTTCTCCAGAAAAGCAATTTGCATCCACAAATGTGTTCATTTTGTGGGTGCCAATTTAGAGACTGCCAGACAGGCACAGCTACTGTCAGGCTGTGAAGGTGAGCAGCGCAGGCAGAAATATCATGCTGCTGTTTTCAGGGGGGCAATTACAGTGTGATCAAGGGCAATTTTTCAGCCCACCTACACTTCTGGTGGGGAATGCTGTACTGCCAAAAAAAGAGACTAAGTTATATAATTTCCAGTTTCATTTTTCAGCCCATTTTCTTACTTGTTTTGTATTGGGATTTTGGGGGAGAGTCAGGGATGGGTGGGAGCAAAACTGACGTGTGTGTGTGTGCGCGAGCACGCATGCATACACCCACACATTCAGGTCACCTGATGACTTATGGCAACCCCATGCATTTCATAGGGTTTTCTTAAACTAGGAATGTTCAGAAGTGATGTTGCCAGTTCCTTCCTCTGAAATATAGCCTAAGGGACCTGGTATTTTTGGTGGTCATCCATCCAGGTACTGATGAGAAGTGATCCTGTTTGGCTTCCAAGATCAGACAGGAACTGGTGTCTTATTTAGGTGGTTCTGTTACTTGGACCTTAAACACATCTCCTTGCCTCCAGTGTTTTCATTCTGAGTGTCTAAGAACTGTGTTTGTATTTTAGAGGTACGGGGGAGGAATGGTTAGTGGGCCTTTGTGCCTGTAGTTGGTGCAACCTGTTGGTTGGTGTGCACTAATAACCATTAAAGTATTAGCCAGAATGGGAATGTCCACCTGCAGTTTGCTGTTTGAGGTCTCTTTTGACTGTCTGTAAAGAGAAGATGGGTTAGTATATAGTTAAGTGTATTGTGATAGAGCTGCCTCCCACTCAAATACCTAAATCATTGGCTTTGATAAAGCTTTACTTATTTATTAGACCAGTAATTCTTAAAACTCTATGCTGTAGAAGAACTGGGACAAATTAATTAAGCTCATTCAGGCTGCAATCCTACACGTGTTTCTGGGCGTCCCATGTAATTTAATAGTACTTGCTTCAGAACAGTTTTTCATAGGATTGCACCGTGTGTCCTCTACCCATCCCCAGTTCTGGAAGTTGACTCAACTGCTCTTAGATTTGGTTCAGTCTTCACTGTGGTGAGGTATTCCTTTCACATAAGAAGAGCCATGCTGGGTCAGGACCAGAAGCCATCTATTCCAACATCCTGTTCTCCTAGTAGCCTGTGGGAAGCTCACAAACAGAAATTAGATGTGAAAGCATTCTCTTGCTTGAACTCCCTGGTAACTGGCAGTGAGAGGTAGACTACCTTTGGATCAACAGGTAACGTTTAGCCAGTATAACTACTGGCTGTTTATAGCTTTATTCTCTATAAATTAGTCTAATCTGCTTTTAAAGTACATCCGAATTTGTATACCTTTATGCATGGGTTACTACGACATTATATCACACTTCAATAGAAAAATGGTATAGAAGTGCCTGTCTTCAGAGAAGGGGCAGCCAAAAGAATGACTCATGCCTGACAAAGGTGAGCTTCTCAGTGGACAAGTAGTTTTTTTCCCCTTAATATCCTCTAAAAGTAAAGTATGGTCATTTCCACACTAGACTGTTACAGTGCTATTATTCCACTTTCAACATCCCATGGAATCCTGGGGTTTGCAGTTTAGGGAGAGGCCCCAAAGGATTCCATCGAATGTTGAAAGTGGAATAATACCACTATAACAATCTAGTGTGGAAATGGCCTATGTGTCCTTAAAATTCAGAGTAAAGCACACTACTGTCAGTAGGTGTTTGAGAAACACTGTATTAGGCCTATTGTTGTAGAAGTACACAGTTATTTTGGGTTATGCAGAACTCTTTTGTCTGAAATCTGTTAGAACCCATGAAAAAACACTAGTATGTAGTTCCAAGAGCTGCTTGATTTCATACAACTGGAAGCCTGTCAGGCTTTGAATCCCTGCTCAGCCGTGGAAACTCAGTGGGTGACCTAGGACAAGT
Organism: Iguana delicatissima; assembly: GCA_948472985.1. Lineage (NCBI taxonomy): Eukaryota > Metazoa > Chordata > Lepidosauria > Squamata > Iguanidae > Iguana > Iguana delicatissima. The sequence goes on along the minus strand of CAOKZL010002778.1, from coordinate 106,059 downwards.
CATTGTCTCTCAGCCTTGGAGGGCAGCAAAGGCAACCCCCTCCTGAACAAATCATGCCAAGAAAACCTCAGAATAGGTTCACCTTAGGGTTGTCTTAAGTCAGAAACAACTTGGAGGCACACAAGAACAACAAATTTAGAATTCTGATCCAGAGATCTCTAGTGCCTCCCTAAACTGCAAATCCCAGGATTCCATAGAATGCAGCTATGACAGTTAAAGTGGAGCCATAGTCCTACATTTGTTTATTTCGAAAGGGTCCTTATTCTAGGTCTGCCTGCAGACTTCTTTGGAAAATGACAATACAAAACCAGCTTTTATCTTCAAAATGTTTTGTGAGTGATGGGTTTGTGCTCTGTGTGTAGAGATTTTCCTCTTGACATCCCTTTGGGGTTTCTTTTATTAAGACTCTAAAATGCAGCCACACCACTTCATTACAAAGCTAGCTCTGGGCATTTTGTAGAAACAAGTGCTTGATGGGTGTCCCTGGGGCTTTGGTAGTTGTTGAGAGAGTGAGTGCAACTGTGACTCAACAGATTGCTAATGTAAATTTAGGTCCTGCTTGAGGCAATAAGTGGTAGTGGCAGCATTTCATTTAAGAATGGGAAGGACAGCAGAACTTTTCATGGATGCCTTGACTTTTCTGATTAGTTAGAGCAAGGTGGTCTGCATGATATGGAAATAACTTAGCAGTGGCATGTTGAACAGTGAGAGATAAAAGGAATTAAATGTTTTACAAACCACCTCAGTCATGCTCACTTTCTCATCCTAACTATACAGAGAATTTCAGTCTGGTTGATCATAGAATCATAGAAATGTAGAGTTGGAAGAGACCACAAGGGCCATCCAGTCCAACCCCCTGCCATGCAGGAAAACCCTCAAAGCACTCCCGACAAGTGGCCATCCAGCCTCCGCTTAAAAACCTCCAAAGAAGGAGACTCCACCACACTCTGTGGCAGCACATTCCACTGCCGGACAGCCCTGACTGTCAGGAAATTCCTCCTGAGGTTCAGGCAGAATCTCCCCTCCTGCAGCTTGCATCCATTGCTCCTTGTCCTGGTCTCAAGAGCAGGAGAAAACAAGCCCACTCCCTCCTCGACATGACATCCCTTCACTGGCAGGGCCTTCATCACTGGTCTCTGAAGAAAGAGGAAAATCCCATCCACTCCACCTTCTCAATCCTGTGCATTTCGCTGTCCCAATTAGTGCTTAGAAAAGTTACCTTTTGGAACTACAGCTCCCCAAACCCAGCATGGAGCCATGTTGGCTGGTGACTTCTGCAGTTGTGGCCTGAAAATGTTACTTTCTCAGACTTTGGTCCTACATGCCTCTCCACATCCTTTCTGTCTTGTTGTGTGGGGAGCTACACAGGAATAGCTCTTTAAAAGATCATGGAGTACAGAGACGTCTGTTTTCTCATATTCCCATTTTCTCTTTTTAAATGAGAAATCTCTCCCCCCGCCCCACAACTATGGCAATGCCTTCTTGAATAGCTGGTGCAGACCAGAAGCTGCCAGTGTGTGTGTGTCACTTGCATCACCTTGAAAGAAAGCTCATCTGTCTTTGGTCACATGCTGATGCAAGTGACAGCTCAGGATAGAGTTCATGTACCTAGTCTGGATGTGTTGGTACTACAAACAAATGTACCCAAGGAGATGTTACCTTTCCATTTATCATCTGGGAAAGTGACACTGCCAGGAGACACCCAGTGACTGAAAACACTCTCATGACTGAATCCTTCTTCATTCCTGTGCTCCAAAATTTAAACTTGTGCTCTGTGAAAACAAGCAGGTACCCTGCTGTTAATGCCAAGGTGAGGAACCTTTGGCCCTCTAGATCAGGGCTTTCCAAACGGTGTACCATGATGGATGAGTGTATTGCTTGAAGTGTGTAGGTGTGTCGTCTACAATCTTGGAAATCTTATATTATTTATGATCTTATATTATTTATAAATCATATATTTTAAAAAATATATGAAGGGTTTTCATGAGATATGTTGTGTCCCCATACATTTTGTTATTACAATTTATGTATGTGTCTGTATCTCTTATAAGGGGTTAGTTTAACCTCCGGTTTGCTAGTAAAACTGAATTACAGTGTCGCGAAATGATGCACTTGTAAAAAGTGTGTCACCAACATGAAAAATTTGGAAAGCTCTGCTCTATATGTTGTGGACTGCAGTTCACACAGTCCTTTGCTACTGGCTCAATTGGCATGGGTTGATAGGAGCTGCAGGCAAAAACAACTAGATCAGAGGTGAGGATTGTGTTGTCAAAGAGCAGCTCCCAGCATAGCTAACCATTAACTGTGCTGGTTGTTGGAAGCTCCACTTCAACAGTTTTTGCAGGGCTGCATAATTCCCATCACTGATATAGAGGGCCAAAGTTTTCCAGTCTTAGAGCGCCTTCTGTGTGGGGTGCTATTCTCAGTGTCTCCTCTGAATGAAGGAGAAGAGACTCCAGTCTCCAGTCAGAACAGCAAGTGATGCTAAAGCCTCCCGCTGAGAGCGGATAGCTATCCTGTGGCTGTTCACCCAGAATAGCCAAATGGCTCAATAACAGAGATGCTGCAGAAGTACCTCCTTTTGTGGTAACACTATATATCGTGCTGACATGCAGCAGGCATCTTGGGGATTACAGAAACCTTGATTCTTTAACTTCTCATGGGGTAACTGGAAGGCACCCAGTTTGGAAATTGCTTACTTCTGAACTTCAGCTTCCATTGCAAAGGCACATTGGCTTATACTGCAAATATAACAAACGCATTCTTCTCCAAAACATCCCCCGCAACTGGCTTCATCTGTTCCCCACTTCTGCTTCCTGCAACTTTAGCAGTTGATTGAAAGGCTCTTCAATCAAGGCACTCTTCAGCTTGATTGCTTTTCTTATTGTGTCCTTATTGCTCTCCTGCTACGCTGTGAAGTCGTGTGTATGTGTGTGTGTGTGCACGCGCATACACGCGTGCACACACCTTTAAGTTGCCTGTTGACTTATGGCAACCCCTTGAATTTTTCATAGGATTTTCTTAGGCAAAGAGTACTCAGGGTTGTGCCAGTTCCTTCCTCTGCAATATAGCCTACAGCACCTGGTATTTGCTGGTGGTCTTTCATTCAAATACCAACCAGGGCTGACCCTGCTTAGCTTCCAAGATTAGATGAGATGCCTTTAGGATATTTAGGCTTGCAGGCTTAAAAAATGGAAAGGAGAAAACTCCTGTTTTGTGCATACTCTTTTCTGTAATCCACAAATCATAAAATCATAGAAATGTAGAGTTGGAAGAGACCACACGGGCCATCCAGTCCAATCCCCTGCTATGCAGGAACACCCTCAAAGCATTCCCGACAGATGGCCATCTAGCCTCTGCTTAAAAACATCCAAGGAAGGAGACTCCACTACACTCCGAGGCAGCATATTCCACTGCCGGACAGCCCTGACCGTCAGGAAGTTCTTCTTGAGGTTCAAGTGGAATCTCCTTTCCTGCAGCTTGAATCCATTGCTCCTTGTCCTGGTCTCTGGAGCAGCAGAAAACAAGCCCTCTCCTTCCTCTACATGGCATCCCTTCAAATATTTAAACATAGCTATCATGTCCCCTCTTAACCTTCTCTTCTGCAGACTAAACATCTCCAGCTCTCTAAGTCTATCCTCATAGGGCATGTCTTCCAGGCCTCTCACCATTTTGGTCACCCTTCTCTGGACTTGCTCCAGCTTGACCATGTCCTTCTTGAATTGGGGTGCCCAGAACTGGACACAGTATTCAAGATGAGGTCTAACCAAAGCAGAGTAGAGTGGTACCAGTACCTCCCTCAATCTAGACACCATACTCCTATTGATGCAGCCGAGAATTGCATTGGCTTTCTTGGCTACTGCATCACACTGCTGACTCATGTTCAGCTTGTGGTCTGTTAAGACTCCTAGGTCCCTTTCACATGTACTGCTATCCAGCCACTTGTCCCCCATCCTATATTTCTGTATTCCATTTTTTCTACCTAAGTGTAGAACCTTACACTTCCCTCTGTTGAATTTCATCTTGTTAGCCTTGGCCCAGCTCTCCAATCTGTCCAGGTCATTTTGCATTTTGATCCTGTCCTCTGGTGTATTAGCAACCCCTCCAATTTGGTGTCATCTGCGAATTTGATGAGCATGCCCTCTATTCCTTCATCCAAGTCGTTGATAAAAATATTGAACAGCACTGGGCCAAGGACAGAACCCTGTGGCACCCCACTAGTCACTTCTCTCCAGGATGAGAAGCAGCCATTCGTGATCACTCTTTGGGTTCGGTCAGTCAACCAATTACAAATCCAACTAACAGTAGCCCTGTCCAGCCCGCATTTTACTAGTTTCTTTGCAAGAATGTCATGGGGAACTTTGTCAAAGGCCTTACTGAAATCGAGGTATGCTATATACACAGCATTCAAGCTAGTAACTCTATCATAAAAAGAGATAAGATTAGTCTGGCATGACTTATTTTTGAGAAATCCATGTTGACTTCTCGTGATTATCGCCTTGCTTTCTAAGTGATTAGAAACTGACCGCTTAACGATCTGCTCCAGGATCTTTCCGGGTACTGATGTCAGGCTGACTGGGCGATAATTATTTGGGTCCTCTTTTTTCCCCTTCTTGAAGATGGGGACAACATTTGCTCTCTTCCAGTCTGCTGGAACTTCTCCTGTCCTCCAAGATTTCTCAAAGATTATAGCAAGCGGTTCCGAAATGACCTCTGCCAGCTCTTTTAATATCCTAGGATGCAATTCATCTGGCCCTGGAGACTTGAATTCATCCAGTGTGGCCAGGTATTCCTGTACCACCTCTCTACCTATTACGTGCCTCATTTCCCCTGATACCTCACCTGCTCCCCTACTGCCAGGTTGAGTGCTTGTATCCTTCTGGGGAAAAACTGAGACAAAGAAGGTGTTAAGTAGTTCTGCCTTTCCCTTCCCCCTGTGAGTAATTCTCCGTCTTCTCTGCACAGCGACCCTATCGTCTCCTTCTTTTTCCTTTTGCTGCGAACGTATTTAAAAAAGCCCTTTTTATTGTTTTTAATGTCTCTGGCCAGCCTAAGTTCGTTCTGTGCTTTAGCCTTTCTGACCTCCTCCCTACATCTCTGGGCCACTTGCTTAAATTCTTCTTTGGTGGTTTCCCCCTTCTTCCATTTCCTATACATGTTTCTCTTAACACTGAGCTCAGCTGAGAGTTCTTTAGTCAACCATTCTGGTTTCTTCAGATGCCTTCCATTTTTCCTCCTTATTGGCACAGTTTTAGACTGTGCCTTCAGTATCTCCCTTTTAAGGAACTCCCATGCCTCCTGAAGTCCTTTCCCTTTCACTATTCTTGACCACGGAATTCCAGCCAGCAGCTCCCTAAGTTTACAGAAGTCCGCTTTTTTAAAATCTAAGATGAGTGTCTGGCTACCCTTATCTTCTCCTTCCCACTGAATGCCAAATTCCAATAGGGCATGGTCACTCCCCCCTAAAGATCCAACCACTTCTACCTCATTAACAAGGTCATCCCTGTTGGTCAGGATCGGATCTAGAATATTTGATCCCCTTGTGGCCTCTTCCACCTTCTGGACCATGAAGTTGTCTGCAAGGCAAGCAAGAAACTTGCTGGACCTTGCTGTCTTGGCAGAGTTTGACTGCCAGCATATATCTGAGTAATTGAAATCTCCCATTATTACTGTATCTCTCCTCCTTGAATGTGCAGTCATTTGGTTGAGGAAGGCATCATCAAAGTCCTCAGCCTGGGTTGGAGGTCTGTAGTAAACCCCCACCAGAATATCCCTATTGTTTCTCGCTCCCTTAATTCTTACCCAGATGCTCTCGACCTGGCTTTCTGGGTTTAAGTCACGGATCTCTTCACAAGTAAAAACATCCTTGACATACAAGGCTCCTCCTCCTCCTCCTTTCTTGTTTGGTCTATTTTTACAAAATAGGCTATCACCCTCTATTCCTATATTCCAAACATGAGACTCATCCCACCAGGTCTCGGTGATGCCTATCAAATCGTAAAACATTTTAAAACATTTTAAAAGGCTATACCAGAAAGTATATTTAAAACCCTTTTTTCAGCCACTTATATTCGGAAGGACCTGGGTAAGTCCCTGGCTATACCTGAAAAGGAAATCTCCTATAGCTGAAATTTCCTATATGTACACCTCTAGCAATTTCTGTGCTTTGGTTTTTTCCCATTTGCAGAACTGAAATAAAGGCTACACAGGGCCCTTCAGAAAGCAAATTTTGGTTTTCTTGTTTGAGTGCTGCCATTCTAATTATTTATTAGTTAGCTACTTCCAGTTACTTTTGAGGTAGCACAAAGTTTCTTAAGAAAAATAATGGGAACATATGAAACTTTGGCTTGTTTAGTCTGGTACAGTTTTGACTAGCGGTGGCTTTCCAAAGAAGATATCTTTCCTAATCCTGCTACTACATTTTTTAAAACTGGGAATTGACCCTGTTTGCAAATTGACCCTATACTTTACCACTGTGCTGAGGCCCCTCCTTTTTAAAAAAAAATCAAGTTGTATGGTGTTTCTGGGAGCCAATATGGTGCAGGGTTTTAAATGCTGGATCAGGACTCTGTAGACCAGGGTTAAAATCCCCGCTCAGTAATGAAAACCCACTGGGTGACCATAGGCAAGTCACACTCTCTCAGCCTCAGAGGGAGGCAACAGCAACACCCTTTGGAACAAATCCTTCCAAGGAAACCCGTGATAGGCACCTTAGGGTCATTATAAGTCAGAAGTGACTTGGAGGTGCATAACCACAGTATTTCTATGCATGAAAGTGGTAGGCTAGCCAATCTGGCTCTGTTCAAGTCACAGACATTTTCACTAACAAAATGTGTGCTTGAAACAAGATCATGGTAAATGGCTCAAGTAGACCTGGGTATGTTAAAGATAAGATTGTTAGTAGTATCTCTTTTGCTGTGAAGGCATAGCCTGAAGAGCAGTGACCTATAGGTAGATTTCGATCAACTAATAGATTGGTCACGGGTTTCAAACTCTTAGTCGTAGACCGGTACTGGTAACATAGGCCATTTCCGCACTGGACTGTTATAGCGCATTATTCCACTTGCAACATCCTATGGAATCTTGGGGTTTGCAGTTTCAGGAGGGGCCATCTGGCCCCTCCCAAAACTGCAAACCCCAGGATTCCATAGAATGTTGCAAGTGGAATAATAGCGCTATAACAGTCTAGTGTGGAAATGGCCATAGTGTTTCCTTCCTCACCTTGCCTTAAATTATACTACTGAAATGAAAAGGTGGAGGGATAACTAAAGTGAATATTTTGTGTGGAAGGACTGTGAGCTCCATTCAGTTGCAGTGCTCAAAACAAGTCATTGGATTCAGAATGCTTAGTTCAACATACGTGCTCTTTGTATGTGTTTCTGACTAATGAGTTTAGAAGTTCTAGTAAAGAACCAAGAAAATTTTGCAAAGAACCGACAATGGTCTATTATTATACTAGGACTCCAGGAGACCAGGGTCTGAATCTCTGCTCAGCTGTGGAAATCTGCTGGGTGAAGTCACACTCTTTTGGCCTCAGAGCAAGGCAATGAAAACCTCCTCCAAATAAATCTTGCCAAGAAAACCCTAGGATAGGGTTGGTATAATTTGAAGGCAGGTAGTAATAACAAGAAATTTTCCAAACCTGAGGTTTACCCACTTTGGGCTGAAGTACAGAACTGGCCTCAAGTGCATGGGATTTGTAGGTAACCTGTGACTGTTTTTGCTATTGTGTGCCTTCAAGAAGTTTATATGGTGATCTTAAGGCAAACCTGTCATGCGGTTTTCTGGGACTGACAGTGTGTGACATGTCCAAGGTCACCCAATGGGTTTCCATGGCCAAGTGGGGAATCAGACCCTGATCTTCAGGGTCATAGTCCGATGCTGAAAGCACTACACCATGTTGGCTTATAATATCATACTACTTATAAAATATGTCTTTAAAGATATGAGCCTTGTCTTCTAATTTCCTGACATTGCAGATCTTGAGCCAAAATGAAATAGCCTTAACTTTGATCTGACTTTGCGATGCACCCAAGGCCCTGTGATAGGGACTGAAAGTACAGTAAAACCGAAGGATCTTCATGTTATCACCCAGAGCCGCCGCCACCACTAGTTTTTTAAAATAGACACATTTGACAATGCAATACTGTTGCCATAAAGACATACCTCTGTTAATGAAGCCTCCAAGAACTTTAGAAGGGTTTTGGGTGGGCACACATAGCTGCTGACCAGACAGGAGACTTAACTTTTTAGATTACTTATAAAAGGTTTACTGGAAATAAAACATGCTTCCTTACAGCAGTGAGCAGATAAAGTCTGCTAGTGGACAGAATGTGAGAGACAGACAGAGACAGGAAATAGCTAAAGGGAGTCCCCCAAAATCCTTCCCAGATCAGTACAGGTTTTCAGGAACGCAGGCCTGAACAGAAAAAAAAAAAGAGGTAAAACAGATGTCTCTGCATTTTGGAAGATGCCTTCAAGTGGTCTTTAAAAGGTTCAAAATGTTTTTTGTTTACTGATGCAAGGCTTCCCCTGACCTGGTTCTTCCATTTCACATGTGCATATTTTGTTAATTTTGAATAAAAAGTTTGCTGAAATACATTGCATTGCTCTTCCCTTTTCTGGTATAGGAAGCTCTCCTTGCTTTTTCCATGTAGTTGCTACTTCTGGTACCAAATTTGCTGTTAGAAAAGTAATGTGCTGTACTCTACTGTAATGTACCTCATTAACTGAGGTATCCCTGTATATGCATGATAGCACAATACCATTAGAGCAGCAGAGGTGTTGGTATATGAAGCCAAATAACTTTGGCTTTCTGGGCATTGATTAAATTCTTTGTCCATTTAACAGTATCTTATATTTAACAAATCAGTTTTATGCAGGTAAAAATGTCTGGAAATACTTCCAGGAGGTGAACAGGCTGTCAGAGCATCCTGTTTCTCCTCTGCCAGCTTACTAACCTTCCTTCTAGCCGCAGATATGCCACAGATCTGTGGAGAAGAAACAAAGGCCATTTCCCCCCAACGCTGTTATCGTGCTATTGTTCCACTTTCAACATCCTGCGGAAGTCTGGGGTTTGTAGTTACTGAGGCCAGTGAGCTCTCTGGCTGAGAATTCTAAATGCCCCTCCTTAAACTGCAAACCCAAGGTTTCTGTAAGATGTTGAAAGTGAAATAATTGCGCTATAATAGTGTATGTGGAAATGCAGAACCCTCCATCTCTACTTCATTGACCTATTGGACTTGTACTCCAATTAAAAAAAAACCCACTACTTTTTGGAGAAAGCAAACAAGCAAGAAAATAATTGCAGGCTAGAAATTTCTGTAGACTTAGTAACAAAGCTGCTTTGAGATATGAATCATTCTATAGACTTTGATATCTTTCCCTTCCCTTTTGTACATAAAAATTGGGGGGTTTTTTTGCCCATTTACAGATATGTTTTATGAATGCTAAGATGTTTTTTCCAGTCATAATGTTGTGGAAAAATTTAGATTTTTGCCTATATATACATTTTCTGTGTAAGAAATTTCACTTCAAAACTGAAGAATGACAAGATATGAGAAGCTGAACAAGAATCTTTCTGTCTGTCATTTACCTGGGAGCAAGTGCTGTTGAACTCAGTGGTGCTCGTTTCAAATTGAAGCTTCAGGTTGAACTTCACATGTAGGTTCAGCATGCAAACACCATGAATTTTAACAGAGGATCTTCTTCATCTTGCTGAAATACAATGTTCAATTTATCATTAGAAACAGAAACAATCTTACAAACAGGGAAGATATTTTCAGTGACACTATACGTGCTAATTGGCTCACCAGCGCCAAGATATTATCACCTGCCATCTGTTCTGTGAGCTGCAGTTGTTAGTAAGGTAATTTTCACTCCATGTTCTGCATTTTATTTCTCTCTGACTTCTCTTCAGCCATGTATGTTTATATACATCTGATGAAATGGGCTGTAATCAATGGAGTTGGGAATATTGTGGCCTTCCAGATGGTGCCTGGTTGTAACTTTCTGTGTTCTTCACCATTGGCTATGCTGGCTGGTGTTGCTGGGATTTGCAATCCAAAAACAGCTGAGGCCTGCATAACTTTTATTTCTGGCTTATGCCTTAATGCACCTATTGTTCTTTAAGGTGCCACAAGCCTGTGTTCTTGGTCCTGCAGACTAAAGCCCTTTTCGCTCTGCACAGCAATAGCACTTTGATGCCAGTTTAACTGATATGTCTATATCTTGTGGGATCCTGGAATTTGTAGTTCAATGAGATGCTAGAGCTCTCTGACAGTGAATTATAAATAACTCACAAAACTACAAATCCTAGAATTCCATAGGATAGAACTATAGCAGTTAAGCTGGTATCAAAGTGTTGCATTTAAATAGTATGAAAGAGACTCAAAATGGCTATCTCTCTGGAAATAATTTTATGCTGCTATCCTGAAGTAGGGCTCCCATCAGAGAAAAAGATAGAAGCATCCTACCACCTCTTTACCCCCCCTTTATTTTATATTGTTATTTCATCCTTCTCAGAAAAGAAAGTGTTTCTTCCTGACATTTCATCTGTAGTTTCATGGACTGCAGAACAAAAGAAAGTGTTGAGCACCCTCTCTCTTCTCTCAATATTATTTTTAATCTAAATTTCTGATAACCAGCTGATTATCTTAGATAATATACTTTAACAGGAATCTCTTGGCTACTGGTTCCCTTTCTTCCTATCTTGACCACTTTTGAATTTTGAACTAATCATCACAGACAAAAGTAAAACTTAAAAGCCTCATTATCACCTCCTTCACTTATCAGAGCTGGGAGAGCCTATTGTCATAGTTACCCTGGCATGTGGGTTTGTTGCAGCCTATTATTTAATATTTTTCTAAATGTGGAATAAGAAATCAAAACATCGCCAAGCCTGTACTTTCTGGAACTGTTAGGCTCAGAACATAATAAATTATTTGACTTTCAGCTGGACAATTTGAGGAATTTCACTGTGTTTGTGTACATATGTGTCTTTAATTCACCTTTCAATTTATGGGTACCGCATTAATTTCATAGGGCTTTCTTAAGCACAAAATACCCAGAGGTGGTTTTCCCAGTTCCTTCCTCTGAAATATAGCCTGCAGCATCTGATATTCATTGGAAGTATCCCATCCAAGTACTGCTCAGAGCTGACCCTGCTCAGCTTCCAAGATCAGATAAGCCTGGATGCCTTTAGGATATTTAAGCCAGGGATTTTATTACTGATTTAGTTATTAAAATATTTATATCACAAGTTCTTAGGGCAGGATACAGGTGAAGCTGATCTTAAAATGGTCTAAATTGAAATCACAGAGGAACTAAAAAAAGTCTAAAATAGTTGCTTCATGTTACCCCTAGTTTCACACCCAGCATGCCTCTGATCTGAATACTGTTTGGTTGTAGTAGTTCATTTGACTGGTCAACATTCTTAAATCATTAACTTTCTCAAGTAATGTCTTTTTGTTGCTGTTAGGACAACTGGAACAGAAGAAGGCCTTTGCCCTCACATCTTGCATTAGAGCTTCCCAGAGTCATTTGGTTGGCTGTTGTGGAAAACAAGACTTTGAGTGAGATAGGCTTCTGGTCTGATCCAGCAGTACTCTCCTTGGGTTCTGATTATACTTCTAGGTTCAGTTTACCATGTATGCTGCAAACAATCCAAACTGTCCCCAAATGCCATCTTACCCAGGGTTCACAGAACCAGAACTTTTAATCCATTTGTTTTGGTGGGGGGGCAAGGAGACCATGTGGTAGAACCTTCCTGAATTAGACTACTTCAGCATATATGTGAAATAGAGGAGAAAGATTTCAGCATGATATTTTTCTGATATTCTTGTATTCTCAGTGAATTTTTTTAAAAGTTCTCTTTTCTTTACCACAAGGAAGCCTATTAACTTTATACATTATGAATTTCATTTCATCAGACATGTTATAAATTGGTTCCTGGTGCAATAGCTAATATTGAAGAAGTAAAAATCTTAGAACAACAAAAATATCTCCAGTGGTAGTTCTAGCACTAAATTAATTTTCAGACAACTTTTAAAAATTACTGACTTAAACGTATCTCTTTTCATTTGTGTTAGGTAGCCATGTCTGCCAAAGCCATTTCTGAACAGACAGGAAAAGAATTCTTGTATAAATACATTTGCACGTCCTCAGCCATCCAGAACCGCTTCAAATATGCCAGAGTAACACCTAATACTGACTGGGACCGACTAATCCAAGATCATCCCTGGCTTTTAACTGAGGTGAGTGGAACAAGTTACAGTTGCTCTGCCTCTTCCTTGATCCACTGCAGAACATTTGTAATATTGGAAATGTTCCTAGCACAGAACAAAATGGTTTCACAGTAGGTTTGGAAAAACTCAAATGCACCAGATCTTGTTAAACATCAGCTCCAAGCCAGTGTGGCCAGTTATCAGCAATGATGAGAGTTACAGTCCAGCAGTATGTAGAAAGCTACATCCAACTATGATGAAGCAGAGTCCTTTGTTTTCTGTTTCTGCCCTGCCAAGCTGGGCAAGACACTTGCCTCTGAGGAAGAAAAAATTGCCCCCTATCTGATTACATCTGCCCTCATTAATCTAGTCGGTGAAATGGTTGGTCTAATCTGATTAGGTTGATCATTTGACTCTGATTGAGTGTTCTTAAACCATTCATGTTATCAGGGGAACAAAAACCTATTTATTGTTGCTGTTAGAACAAGAAAAATTATTTGCTCATCACCGATTTGATAATTATGTTAATTACCAAAGGAAATTAGTAAGCTGCTAATTTAGATTAATTTTTGTTAAAAAGTAATTTTTAAAACTTCTTTCCCCATGTTAAATAATACTGTTTATAAACATGAAAGACTTGCTAAATTATTCTCTTTTGCTTTTTATCTTGGAAGACCTGCAGACCTCACACTGCAAAAAGAACAAGAAAAAAATAGCAACTAAGTGATCACACCAAGTCTATATACTTAGCATAAATGCTCTCCTTGTTTAACATTTAGAAGAAAGATAAAATAACAGCAACATTTTTTAAAAAACTTTTTCTACTTAGCATAAATGCCTTAAAACATTTTTAAAGTGTTGCTATTATTCTGATTTGTTTTTTTTAATGCTAAGGAGAGAGAGCATTTATGCTAAATGTGGAGATCCTGCCTGTTGTAGTAGTAGAGTTCAACTAGGAATCCAGGAGACTTGGGTTTTGATCCCTCTTCAGCCATGGAAGCCCACTGGCTGACCTTGAACAAGTCATATTCTCTCAGTCTCAGGCCAATGGCGATGGCAAACCTCCCCTCTGAATAAATCTTGCTGGGAAAACCACATGAGAGGGTGACTTTAAGGTCAAAATAAGTTAGAAACGCTTGGAGGGATACAACAGAAATACTAAGTTTAAGTGTTAGCTTCTAGATGGAGTACTTTGCTTCATATAGTAAAGATGATGGGAGTTGTAAAAGCCCTGGGCAATGACCTTGCAATTGATGAGTGCTTAGATGTCTAATGTAGGAGTCTGAGCTATCAGGGTAGAGAAGGTGCAGCCTGTGGGCCTCATTTAGCCTCTGAGCTTGCTTTTTTTGGTGGTACCCAAGGGCCCTAGAGCTTCTCTGCCCCTTCATTTTTTTAAAAAAATTAATACAATCTCTCACTACAAAAAAAAACTGCATTGAAACACTCCCCAAAAGTCTGAAGATGCAGTGATTTACTGTTCCTTTCTGCCGCCAGAAGTCCCAGCCCTCAAACAAAGCAACCCCCTGGTGACCAATTTTTGGCCCTCAGAGACACTCTAGATCACCCTCTGGGGAGAGTTCTGGGGCTAAATTTGGCCCCTACCCTTCAAACAGTTGCTCAGCACTGGTGCTAGACCAGTGGTTCTCAACCTGTGGGTCCCCAGATGTTTGTGGACTTCAGCTCCCAGAAGCCCTGAGCATTGACCGTAGTGGCTGGGGCTTCTGGGAGCTGAAGTCCACAAACATCTGGGGGCCCACAGGTTGAGAACCACTGTGCTAGACAATGGAAGAAAGGATAGGAACATAGGAAGCTGTCTTATTTTGAGGCAAATCATAGCTTCACCCAGTTCACTATTGCTGCTGTGAGATTTTCTGACCATTATCCCCCCCCCGATATGAGGATTTCTTCTCCAGAAAGCCTTCTCTTGACACCAGCTGTGGGTGTTCCCCTCAGGAAATCCCACCACTGTGGCCAAATGTGGAGTTTCTACCCCTTAGCCCACCAAATGTGAAGACTTCCATGGTGCTCACTTCAATCACCAAGAGTGAGGGCTTTCTCTGATCCTCATCAATGCCACCAGCTTCAGGACTTCCTCCTGCCTTCCTTGTGTGACACCAATTCTGGAGACCATCTAAATGTCTTCAGTGTTCTTATGAGGATTTGTGCAACTTCTGTCCCCAACGGACACCATAGATACCTTGTCTGAATCCATGCTTTCAGTTAAAAAGCATTTCCAAAGGCCAAAAATGTTTGAAAACCAAAACAATTCTTACACCTTATGCAAATCTTCTCAAACATTCCATCCATCAGCATTCACTCCAACTTTCTGTTCTCTTCTCCTTTCCAATAGCTGCTTGTCTTACACTCTGTTATACAACCAGTAAATTAAATATTTCCCAATACAAGTCCATGACATCACAGTTGACACTGACTGTCAGTGGCTCTCCAGGATTTAAGGCAGAATTCTTCCTAGGCCTACACAGAAAAGCCCAGGATTGAACCAGGAACCTTCTGTGTGCAAAACATATGTTGTTCTTCATGGTCTCTGTGCCTCACACAATGGGAATCTTCGCGCATGCGCAGTAGCTTTTCGGAAAGTTCCAGAGCTGGGCAGCTTGGCGGGAACCTCTCCCTCATCCGGTACTGAGCATGATCAGTCCCGCCAAGCTAACGGTCTCTCCTCAGTTTCTTTTCGTCCGCCGACCTGTTAGCAGCTCGGAAGGCTTCCTCGCTGAGCAGTTTGCTTTGTTTCATTCTTCGACTATCTTTATGTTTTTTCCAACAAAAAGACTGTAAGAACTCTTCCCCTTTCTATGTCATCGTTGTTTAAGTTGTGTGTGTCTTGCAGTTGCAAAGTCTTCCTGTCTGACGGCCACTCCGAGTGCCTGTTCTGCCTCGGAAAGGCCCATAACATTTGGGCATGTTCTATCTGTAAAGACTTCACCTCTCAAATCCTGAAAAACAGAGCCTTGCGGTTGAAGTCTTATTGTTGGGAGCAAGCCCTTCGGATAAAGGAGCAGGTGGCTTCAAATACCACCCTTTTCACCTCCTCCATGGCTCAGCGTTCTCCTCGGGGCCACGTGCATCTGAATGTCACAGACTCTAGAAACGAACAGCCCTTGTTAGCACCCTAACTGATACTGTCATAACATTTAAAAAGTTAGGGAAGCTAAATGGGGAATCTTCATGGGATTTGAGTACCAGCAAATAATTGGAGCAAATACTACTAGAACACAGCCTCATAGTCTGAAAAACCCACAACAACCCAGTTGGTAATCAGTTGACATTGTTTGACTACTCTGTTGACTAGAGATGATAGATTGTGCCTTTTACTGATACAGAATCCTATATTCTCTGTTGGTAGAGAAACATTCATATGTACCCTTTGGGTTGGCTTTATTTCTTATTTTTTCTTTGAAAGGTTTTGGGGGCCATTCTCTCTCCCCTTTCATCCCTTATTTAATTAGGGAAATTGAATTTCAAGCAGGAGACATCCTGCTCTGTCCCCAGTTTCTTTATATGGGTTGTTCTCCTGGCCACTCTCCAGTTTAATCACATTTAGCTGGGCACGTATCGGCTGCACAATCCCATTTTTCTTGCTGATAGAAAGCAGCTATATTGGTAAGCTAATTAAATACTCTGCACTTAGTTTATGTGAGTCATTTGTTGGCATGTCTCAGCAAGGAGAGTACATAGGACTTTGTGAGGCTTGCCAGAAATCAGCAAGGGCTGTGGATGCTCCTTTGGTTTTGTGGTAGAATTCTTAAAAGCAGGAGCTAGAATAAGATTTTCAATTTCACAGCTACTGAAGTAAATGTTTAGGGATGTTGAAATGGGAAGGATGGGTTGGATTTAAAGTTACCAGAACTACATGCAAGTAACCAGAAAGAGAAGAATTTGCAAAAGTTAATTGAGGGAGAGGAAAGAATTAATTAGAGCAGCTTGTTGATTCATTCATTGATTCATTTAATATCCCATCTTCTTTCCAATACTGGAACCCAAAGTGACTGAAAATGTGATTAAAAAAATAAAAACAATGAAAAATCCGGTAAGTGATAGTATTAAAATTGGATGACCATGTCTGACAATAACTGTGGAGGGGCTTCATAGAGCCTTAGATCAGTTTTGCACATAAGCAAAAACAGATATTCCTTGCCATGGTTTGGCATGCCAAGAAAACCTATAAAAATTATGCGAGCTGGGCAACCCTGAGTATAATAGGGTATTTTCTACTTTTCCTGTAGTCTACTTTTGCTCTTAGTGAGCATGATGAATACAGGAGAAAGAACTCCTGTGCTATGATTGATGAAGGTCTAATTGCATCCTTGTCTTATGCTACTAGCTTCTAAGCATAGGGGCAAATATACGTACATTAAAATAAGATGCTGCATATGATCCCTAACCCCACTTTTTTTGGCCCTTTAAATTCTCTAGGTCATCCTCCAAGCTGCCAGAGCCCCTGGCAATTTTTTGCCCCAGATATTTAAAAAGTGTCCATTTTGTTCCCACCCATCCCTGACGCTCCCCCATAACCTCCTCCAAAACCAAAAGTAAGAAAATGGGATGAAACTGAAACTGAAAATGACATGACTTTTTCCTTGGGCTCTGGAAGTGCACCATGCCATCCAGAAGTGTGAGTAGTGTGAAAAGTTGTTCCTGCCCTCACTACAGTTGCCACCCCTGCCTTAAAAAGAGTGATTTGGGGTCTGTAGATACGTCACTACATTTATGTGGCTAAGTCTCTCTATGCTGAGAAAATTTAACTTGTGTGCTTAGCACTCTGACAAGAGTGGTAATTTGTTTTAAAAATTTATTTACCTTCAAGAAGGGTTTTTCAATTTGCTTTCTTTCCTTTGTAAATTTTTAGCGTCTAGTGGTGAAACCTGATCAGTTGATAAAACGACGTGGCAAGCTTGGCTTGGTGGGTGTGAATCTTGATTTGGATCAAGTGAAAACATGGCTGAAACCACGTCTTGGACAAGAAACCACTGTAAGTTAAAATCATTTTGAAGTCTGACCCATTTAAGCTGGTTATTGTGAAGCTGAAGCGCTTTTGAAGGAAGAACAGAACATAAGCTAAGGAGTTAAAAAATACAGTGAGGTTGATTTATGCCCCTGGAAGTCCTTGTGGGACAGCACAGCATTTCATAAAACATGGAAGGGGGAGAATGTGAGAGAATGGCTGATTCACGATTAATCAAATTCAGGAAGATCAAAACCGCACATATAGAAGGAGGACTGTATTATTAAATTACTTATAGAATTAAAACCATTCGAAGCATGTCCACTGAAATGATAAACGTTAATAAAACAGTACACTGTTAAAAATACTTTGTAGCCAGTCCTAACAATCTGTCAGAACAGAAAAGTTTTTACTGGCCAATGGAAGGACAGCAAAGAAGAAACCATCTTAGCCTCTCTAAGAGGGAAATTCCAAAGCCAGGGAGTAGCTGCTGAGAAGGCTGTCTCCTGTGTTCCTCCAAACACATCTTGGAAGATGGTGAGATTGAGAAAAGATCGATCCTTGAATTAAGCAGGTTCCTACTGGAAGACACAGTCCTTTAAATAAGGTTTAAAAAGTGTATGATTCTTGTTTTAGATAACTGAGCTGCTAGTTTAGAAATTTATATTTTCTTTGTTTTCCCACAGATTGCCAAAGCTAAAGGTATCTTAAAGAACTTCTTGATAGAACCTTTTGTTCCACACAAGCAGGTCAGTTTTGTTTGTACGCAGCAATTTGGAGACCCTTATATGTGTACAATTGTGTATGTCATGTGGCCAAATCCAATGGGCGTCACAATATTGCTATTGGGAAGAGTAATATTACTTCAACAGGGACTGTACTTTCAGTGGAACCAGCAACCTGGATTTGGGACAAGGGTCCTTAGAATGTATTGGAAGAGACTCTTTTCCCCACATCCTGCCAAGAACAGTTGGTGGAAGTAAGGAGTGGGAACAATAAAATTGAATTGGGAAAAGTGCTCCTTCCATTTTGAGTTAATTTAGCCACTACTTTTCTCTTTTGTAGTATATGTTTTCCTAAATTCCTGGCTGTACAGTAGTTTGCTATAGTCTTGCAGCCGTGTTTCTTATTAGAGACACTTTCTTACTGGGCAGCTTTATAAAACATACAGAGAAACACACTGCCAGAGCAGGTAGACAATTCTTGTTCAGTAGCTGTGCAGCGTGGTATCAGATGCTTTAGAATGTCTCTGCTTTCAACTTTCACCCTGCAGATTCTGATTACATGTGATTTAGTCAGATTCTTCTAATTTGGTGCCTCAATTCCATAGGCAGAGGAGTTCTATGTGTGCATATATGCAGCCCGCGAGGGAGACTACGTGCTGTTCTACCATGAGGGTGGTGTGGACGTGGGAGATGTTGATGCAAAAGCCCAGAAGCTGCTGGTGCGCGTGAACGAGAAGCTGCATGAATCTGAAATTAAGAAACATCTATTGCTGCATGCTCCAGAGGACAAAAGAGAGTAATTCTGAGCCATTGCTTTATAATACGTTGCTACTGAATTGGGTTGGAATGTTTTTGGAGACCAGTTGTACTCACATGACCAGACACTGTAGCAGAAGTGGAGATACTGGGGTGTCAGAGGGTTACTCTTTTTTTTCCCCCCTAAGTCTCCTGAGGGCCTGCAGCGTTGCACCAAGTAGCTCCTGGAAAGGACGTTTCAGATGACTGGAAGTAACTTCTAGATATTTTGGTGTGTCCCACTCCCCAACTGTTTGGCTTGTGGGTATTTAGATTTTGTTTAGGCCCTTTTTGCGGGGTCCTAAAGGGCAGGAGTAAAGCAAATTTTCAGAAGTAAAGGGTGTGGGTTTTTGTTTGTTTTCTTTGTTTCTTTTTGTTTTGGTTAACACTTGGAAAAGGGACTGGGGGGCAGGGTTCATATGGGCCCTACAACCAACAGGGCCACATAAAGCCCACAGACCACATGATTCCCACTCTCCACTATAGGATAGTTCAAAGCAGTTATTACGCAACTCTTATCCCTCACAAGAAGATGCCTGTTTGAACTCATTTGAGGAAATCCAAAAGGTCTCCCTTGCTTTGCTTTTGTCTGGTGAATGGGTAGTAGCTGCAAATGCTTCAAAACTGGCCTGTTCTGTGAAGACACATAGAGGAGTTGCTTTAGGTGTTGTTTAAAATGCAAGAACACACTCTGATCTTTCACAAGGGAAGTTCTGGCAGAAATTGCTGATTGCTCATGGTCTGTGTGCCTTTCAAGCAGCAGCCCTCACATGTTTCCATCTTTAGAGCTGGCTGTGTAGCTGCCAGCCGGTGCCTACTCCCCCAGCTTTAACTTTGGAACTGGGGTGATAATTACTGTTGCCATCCCTATTTAACCCCTCTGGCTTCAAAATTGTGAAGGAGATTGGATTCTCAATGTGATTGGCAATGCACATCAGCTGTGGTGAGCAGAATGAGCAGAATTATTTAAGGCCTGCCTGAGTATGGCTGAAGTACCTGCGCCCTGTTTCTTTCTGTTACATCTTTTCATCTCAGTGTGGAGTGCATGGTCGATGACAGGGGTGGTTAAAATCTGAGGGAGTTTTTTTATTTCTTGATGTGACGTTTCCCATCTGATGTTTCAAAAGCAGCTTCTTCCATTTATTGACATTTTAAGATGGGTAATAAATGGTCTGTAGGGAGGGACATGGGCAGTGGATGATGCTTTGTCAGTCTGATTCATCCAGGCCTGGGCCTCTGAGTCATAAATTGGACCAAAAACAAACAGACTGAAGGAGTCTATGACCAAGCTGTATAAGGGGCCAAACAGGGAGGGCAAGTGGTTTGGTTCCAGCCTATCTGTTTTAATTAATGTTTCTTTTTATCTAGCATCTTGGCAAGCTTTATCTCTGGCCTATTCAACCTGTATGAAGACTTATATTTTACATATCTGGAAATCAATCCACTAGGTAACTCCTCTTTCCGTTACATTTCATTCTGTAAACTGCCACTGTCAGTAATTCATTATAATGTGGTGGAAGAGAAAATGAAGATGAATACAGGACTGACGCTGAAGAGAGCCAATATCTTCCCATACATAATTGTTACTGGAGTGATTTTAAATTGGACCATCACAAACAGAGAATGTATGAAGTACCCATCCATCTTTGAGAATGCTGAAGCAAGCGAACAGCTTCTGAAATTAATTTGATGTCAGGTTCTAGCAGACTGCTAAAAACAAAGTCTACCGAAGCGGACAACAACCTTTAAATTTCTACATTTTCTAAATCAAATGAGGGCCAAACTAGAAGTGACATTGAACACATCGTAGTCTCTCTGTTTCTCATGTTTAAAATGGAAGTCATGACACAGCTGCTGTGTTTGGAAAAGAAAAGAAACAGACAGGGAGAGAGGAAGTCTTATTTAAAAACTATCTTGGCCCTCAGAGATCCCATTACATCATAACATGTAACTTGTATTTCGGAGAGTCATTTCATGTACTACATGAACACGGATACATGTCTGTATACAGGAGCTTTCCCCTCCCATGATAGCTCCTTCTAGAGCAGGGGTGGGCAACTGTTTGGCAACAACTTTCACCCCTTCCCATATGCTGTGCCAGTGCTTAAGTGGCCCAGAAGCAACATCATATTACCTCTGGGTGTTATTTTTAGCACATTTTGGAGCATCACCACGCTAAAGTGCTGCATTTTCAGGCAGTTTCAGAGATAATTGTTGAGAGTTGTTTTTAAACTATATGTAGGTTCAGGAGGTTTTCCGTGGTCTCCTGGAGTGTTATAGAAGTGGAGTTCAGGAGCTGCACTTTCCTCCACCCTCCTCTAGAGAATTGTTGCCTACTGCTGTCATAATCCTTTAGGCCATCTGATGCTGATATAGAAGGTAATACAGGCAAACATTTGGAGGGATCCAGATTAGGAAAAGCTGGTAGCTTGTGTGAATGTGTGGTAACTTGCATATTGCATGACAAGTAAGGGACTCTCATTTTTTGCACACACACTGCTAGGGAGTCGTCGTTAGCCCTGATTTCCCAGTGGTGGGTATATGCATTGTTTGTTTGCAAGCAGAAGAGAGGTGAATTAAACTCTCAATTTTCCATGGAGCCCCTGAGTTCCCTGTTTTATCCTGCTCTTCTCTCCACTGATCTGGAGAGTTCTGTTTAAATTCACCACCTCCTTCTTCCTCTACATCTAGTTTCATGACACTTTAAAATACCACATCACAGCAGATGAAAAGCATGTAGTTCCAAATGTATACTTAAAACAGGATTAGTATCAAACAACCAAAATCAGTTCCGCTTGGGTTACACTCAATATTATGAGTTGTAACTAGAACATATATATTTTTAATAAGATAACGTATAACACGACTCTGGGGAAACTTGTTTTGCATATGTTTCTTAAGATTCCATGTTACCTTTCTTTCCCTTGACACAAGTACAAATAGAGAAGTACCGTATTCGCTGGCATATAAGACACACCTGTGTATAAAATGCACACTGGCATGTAAGATTTTCAAACAGTATTTTTGGGGGAAAAGGTGAGGCTCATACATCAGCAAATACAGTAGTTAGTCATCAAGGTTATATGGCTGCAGATTGCTCAGTTGCTCCCACCCTCATACTTGTTGCTTCATACTGCTTCGGTATCAACTGATTCCTGGAACATCTGACATCCATCTCCTCTCCCTTACCCATTTTGTTACTGACATTTGGTGGCAAACTGCAAGGTTAAACAGCAACCAGAAAGCGTAACAATAATATTTGCTTATGAAGAGGTGCCTGCAGACAGGGAAGTAGAGAAGAGAATGAGATGCCACCACCAGCAGACAATGGTATAGCTAGCAGGGGATGAAGGAGGCAGTCTGCCCTGGGCAACAGATTTTTGAGGGCATTGCTGGGCCACTCTGCACACTTGGCAGATGCCCAGCACCTAGATGGGCACTTGTTCCTCCTGGAGAGGTCTGCTGAAGGAGAGCCGTCCATTCCCCCCTCCCCCTCCCAATCTGGAGTCAAACCTGTTTCCAGCCTGAGCAGTGGCACTGACACTGGTGGACCTCCAGGTTGGGCAGAGGAGAGGTGCCCGCTTTTCCCACCACCACCTGCAAGACCAGGGATGAGCCCAGCCCAGCTGAGCTTCCAAGGAGGGAGGGAGAGAAGGTTCTTACCACCATGGGAATGCCAGCGTGCCTCTGAGTGCATGCAGAGTGCCCCCTCTGAGCACACATGCCTAGAGCCCAATCACGCAATGCCAATGGAGTGGTATTTTGGATAGGTCCTCCCTCCTCTGAGAGGAGTGGCAAACTCAGGGACTACCCCCGGGTGGCAAAAGCTCTAGCTACACCACTGCCAGCCAGTGGAGGCCATGTAGTTGCTTCCTTTTCCATGCAAGGGCAAGAGGGAATTTGCTTGCTCGTTGATGGCATAGCCACTGCTGCCAAATAGGGGAAAGAAGGTCTGAGGGAAGTCACCCTGGGGCAATTCCAGGGCCGCCTTCCATCTTGCACCTCCAAGGGAAGGCCAAGCACTGCATGGCCTCTGGCTGCTACTGTCTCCTCATCTTCACTCTTGCCCATTCCTACATCACCATGCTTTGCAGGTATCTCTCTGGTCTCCAAAAGCAGTTCATCTTCAAAAGCCAAGATGGGAAGAGAAATCATATAGCACAATCTTAATCATGTTTTCTGACAATGGAAGCCCTTTTTATTTGTCGAGTATAGTCTGAAGACCTATAGGTTGAGCGAATAATTAGGCATTGTTAGCTAGATAAAATTGTGCACTGAGCTCCTGCTGGGGGGTGAGAAAATAATGAGATAGTCACACAAGGAGAATATTTCTGTAATATTATTTCATTTTAAAATCCTAGAAATGAAAACTGTGGACCTCAAACACTGACCTGAGTGGAAAAATGGGGCCTCAGCCCACTGCAATGGCTTAGTCCTGTTGTAAACTCAGATTAAATCCTCCATGAGGGGGATTGTTTCCACTACAATGTACAAGTGGCATTTTTTTTCTTTTGTCTCTCACTTCTTCCAAAATTTTATTTCTCTGTCAAGCATACTTTTCACACAAAACTGTCATTGAGTGAAATGATCTGCAGCCATAGGTGACCTTAGGAGGATGCTGACAAGTTAGAAGGGGATGTAGAAAAGGGGAAGGATATGCTTAGAATGAAAAACGGTGTACGTGTGGTCTAAAGAAATAGTTTGTATTTGGGCTAGGTCAATGATGCATGTCTTGCAAAGCCAAGTGAGCTGAATGCATCTCTTACCCATTTGGGATACGAGCCCAAAATTAATAGTCTTACGCAAATCTACCATCAAATCATTTGATAGATGTTATGTTAGTAATTTCCATACTGTGGGCCAGGACATATTAATGTGGCTCAGTTAATCCATGCATCCTCTGAGCTCAAAGTAGCCATTAAAAGAGGAGATCTCTCAGTATGATGTACTGTTCTGATTGTGTCTCTTTCCTAGAGAGGGATAGATGACTCTAATTCCAGTCTTGTACTAATTTTGCTTGTATTCACTCATAACACTGTGCTTTTTTCTCCATCAGTCTGCATTTTAAAAAGTACATTAACACTGAGATAATTGTGTGTATCTTACATACCCTGAAATGTGCATGTTTGAATGAGGAACTGTATCTCAATGTTTGGAGAAATCCAAAAATGGAAAGAAAGCTCTGTTCCCATCCTCATATTATTTCTGGGAATGTGAATCAGGCTGGTTCACTTTAAAACACAGACTGAACAAAAACCTCAAGCAATCTTACTCTTTTTTCCAGTCAACATCCCTTATATACTCGTATAATTATACAGGAGATGGGTACAGTCCCTTACATCTTCTCAGGCTTGAGATTCTCACAGATAATAAGGGAGGCCTGGCCCTAGCTGGAATTCAGAAGCGTGCTCCTGCTATTATGGAAGTAGTTCCTTGTGCTTGTGTATCTATCATTGTGGGTTAGATTCAACACTCAGAAAAGATACTTTTTTGGATTACAGCTGTCAGAATCTCTTAGGCCATTCTGACTGGGGTTTTTTGGAAGTTGTAGTAATCCAAAAAAGTAAATGTCTCTAAGCTCTGGCTTGGTTTCTTCCAAATACGTAATAGAAGAAGCCCCATAAAATGGAGTTCTGCATATAATATAAACATCATCTGGATGTGAAATACTTTTGTAATGTTTTTTATCAGTTGTTATCTACTAGGGAACATTTCATGCTTATCTTCCCCTCCCCCTCTCTTCTTTCTGCCTTCAAATTAAGTTGTAACTGCGGATGGAGTTTATGTACTAGATCTTGCTGCAAAGATTGATGCAACAGCTGACTACCTCTGCAAAGTTAAATGGGGAGACGTGGAGTTTCCCCCTCCCTTTGGAAGAGAAGCATACCCAGAGGCAAGTGAAACATTTCTCTTGATGTTGTACCAAGGACTTGGATATTGTGGTGATAGAGAATTCAAGGCCCTCCAGATGTATTAAACTACAATTTCCATTATCTTTGGCTATTGGCCATGCTAATTAGGCTTATGAGATTTGTAGATGAAAACATTTCGAGGGCACCATAATGTCTATCCCTAAAACACTTGAGTGTGGATCCGTGGCTAATATTACACTAGGACTAGGGAGGTTCTGGTTCAGATCCCTACAGCCACAAAAATCAGAGGGTGAGCTTGGGCCAGTCAGCAACTCTCAGCCTAACCTACCCCACTGGTTTGTTGCAAGGTAAAATGGGTGGGGATAACCACAATTGCTACCTTGAGCTCCTTCAAGAAAAGGCAGAATATAAATAAAATGAGCTAGTAAAGTTGTTCTTCCTAGAGGACAGTTGTTATAAAAGCTTTCATTCTGTTATCAGGGGAAAGTTTTCATATCTTTTTTTCAGCAAAGGTTAGTCAGTTTGCACATATCTGCAATTTATTTTGCTTCCTTGGTCATTGGGAGTGGCAAAACAGCAAATTCTTTTAACAATTTGTAGGTCATATCAGAAAGCAAGTGCCTTTTCAGAAAGCTTAATCTCTAGGAAATATGTATTGCTGACTTCCCTTCTTTGCATGAGTACTACCCAAAGGGGGAATAAGGTTGCTCTTAATTACAAGTGCTTACAGCCTCCCTGAGCTGGTATGGTTTAATGGTTTGATGCTGGACTAAGCCCCAGCAGCTGATCTCTTTTTTAATGCAGTTGATTAATAATTTTGTTAAAATATCTGGGTGTTCAATTTGCTGGTCCAAGTCAGAAATACAGCCAGTGGAAGACAAGGTGGACTCTAGTGTATTTAAAGGATGGCAGTTTTGATATTGTCCAAATTCTATTACTTACTTGGATATAATTATCCATAGGGAATTATCTCAGATGATTAAACTTAATATAAATAAGCTAATAAAGGATATCATACAAGATTTAGAGATAGTCTTGATTAAGATAGTCTTAGTCAACTGCATTGAAACAGGGATCAGCTGCTGGGGCTTTGAAATGAACAACAAAAGATCATCTGTGAAAAAAGCATTTTAAGATTCTAAACTGACATGCACAAATCCATTGATCCTGGAATTTTCTCTAATAGCACATGCTGAGGATGCCAAGCACAAATTGAATGTTAAGGGAGACAATGGATAGCCCTGCCTTGGACCCCATTTCAATTTAAAAAACAATGAGGAAAAAATTGATCATAACCCATGCTCTTGGTGATGAATATGAAATGTTTATTCATTTCAAACATATTTTGAGAAACCCAAAATTAACCAGTACTATGGAAATAAATGACTAGTAAGTTTTATCAAAAGCCTTCCCAGCATCTAAAGAAATAATGGCTGGCTGATCAGTTCTAGCTGAGTTTAAAGCAATAAAGTCCACAACGAATTGAATATTATCAGCTCCCTGCTTATTTTTGATAGATCCTACCTGGTCAGGACTTACCAAAGATGAAATGACTTTTTGTAATATCAACATCAAGTAAGGATACCGGGTAGTACTTGTCACAGCAATTATGATCCTTATCAAGTCTAAGTATCAGGGTAATATAGGCACCATTCTAAAACGAAGGGAGAATCACGTTGAGATATTCCCCATTTTCCCAATATGTTTGCTGTAGACATATCAAAGCCAGTTCCGTTTGTTGTAATTCATATTTAACCATTTTATAACTCCTCATAAAAGTTTTCAGGTAGAAAACCAGCAAATTGAGATACCAGATCTTTTAGCTGCTTGTTCAATAATTCCTTTTTAAAACTTCTTAGGTCTTTTTTAATAAGAAGAATAAGCAATGATTCTTCCCCAAATGTAGGCTTTACATGCTTCCCTTTAAATAGCGTATGAACTTGCAGAACTGTCATTCATTTTAGAACATTCTGTCAGTTCTGCTGACATTTGAGCCCTGGCTACTCACTGTATGTAGGTTGTGGATTTTCTTGGCCTGGGACAGAACTGGAATATATATTGCTGAGTGGATAATCAGAGCTCTGTCTGAAGGTTCGAATTTCCTCCAGAGCAACTTGGTTCTGTTCACTCAAAATCTGTGTGCCTCTGATACTCAGCAAGAGACCACTGACAGATAGCTAGATCTCTGGCATTTTTAGAAATGTAATAATGCTGATGATATATCAATAATGTAGACAGTCTGCTCTTTTTCAAAAATGTGTTCAAGCTAAGAAATCCATTTAGATGATTCTCGCCCTTCCTGCCACCCTGCTGCCTTTTCTGTCCTCTCTCCACCTGCATGGCTTTGGCTGACACTTAACTCAATTTGGCAAGGCTTCTAATGGGTGAGTTTTAATTTCAGCCTCACTGAATCATCCCCCATGCCTGGCACTAATGAAGGCTCTTAGACGCCCTGTACTGCTTAAGAATTTTAATGAGTATGGGCTTGGCCTCTGGGAAAGCTCAAGTCATTTTTAACGGAAGCCTGTACTCTTAGCCAATAACTGTATTGGCCCATTTTTCTTTTCACATATTTTTTGACAGAGCATGTGTTGTCTTCTAATCTATCAGGTTGGTTTTGTTTTGTTTTGTTTTTTTGGTGGTGACTGGAGAGCACTGAGGGACACCTCTTCTCTCTGCTCTCTCACACACTTTTTTGATATTTTATAGCCTTTTTTGGGTCCCAGATAGTCTTGCTTCTTTCCTTTTTTTTCTTTTACATTATATCTATACTGAATCTTTAATCTAGCTTGAAATCTTTTTTAATCATATTTCTAAGTGCTCTTCACCTCAGTGCTGAGGACCGACATGGAAGGTTCTAAGACACAAATGGCCCATGTGGCAAACCTCAACCTTCAGCTGCCGCCTGCTTCTGCTTCTGCTTCTCCTCCTTCTCCTCCTCCTTCTGCTTCTTCTCCTCCTCAAAGAAAATACCTTTATGTATTGATTTATCTATTTGATTTATGTCACAGCTTTCTTCCAATATGGAGCCAAGGTGGCATTTTGTGGAGGAGAGGAGCTGTGAGGGGAAAGGAGTGATGAAGTGACTTGTTAGTTCTTCTGCTTTCTTTGGGGGGAACTAGATATTATTTTGGGAGCGAGTGTGGTATAGTGGTTTAAGTATTGACTACAATGCTGGAGACCAGGGTTTGAATCCCTGTTTGGCCATGGAAACCCACAGAGTGACCTTAGGAAGTTACACTTTCTCAGCCTCAAAAGGAAGGCAAATGCCCTCTGAACAAATCTGGCCAAGAAACCCCATGATCAGGTTATCTTA
The DNA here is from genome assembly GCA_948472985.1 of Iguana delicatissima. Lineage (NCBI taxonomy): Eukaryota > Metazoa > Chordata > Lepidosauria > Squamata > Iguanidae > Iguana > Iguana delicatissima. The sequence continues at coordinate 78,163 of CAOKZL010002778.1, read as the reverse complement.
GGGTTGGCATAGGTTGGAAATGACTTGAAGGCACACAACAAGAAGATACTATTTTACCTCAGCAAAAAGTAGGTTCCCACACTTGACTTAGGTAACACAGTTTAAAGGCGGAGTTCCTGGGGAGAATTGCTTAGCCAAAGTTGAGTGCAGACACACACCCTTTTGCATATGCCACTCATGTGCTTCTTATTTTTCCCCCAAATGAAAATTTCATTTGTCAGTTGACCAGGGCAGGAGGATCATTCCCACTTCTCTAGTATACCAGTGGTTTAGTGTTACAAGAGAAAGATAAAATTTAGTGCTCTACCCTAAAACATGTTGAACCATGATTCTAATGCTATTGTGGGTCTTCCCTACAGGAAGCCTACATTGCTGATTTAGATGCCAAAAGTGGAGCTAGCTTAAAGCTGACAATCTTGAATCCCAAAGGCAGGATCTGGACCATGGTGGCTGGTGGCGGTGCATCTGTCGTATACAGGTATGGAACATTGGATCTTGTGGAGGTGGTGTGGCAGCTGTATGGTATTGGGACAAGTGGGATCCACTGTAACAGCCGGATGATGAAACTTCAGATGCAGAAAACATTACTTTGTGACGCCCTTTGAATCTCTGCTTTTGTTGCATTCCTTTTTAAAAGCATATTTCTAATCCTTATGGTTTGTAGCAAAAAAAAAGCATCATGAGAGTTCACAAAAATTTAAGTTTGCAGAGTTCAGTGAGAAAACTTCAGTGCTCTACATGGTCCCACCATGGAAGCATCAAGGTTCCAGATGTTGGGGAGGCAGTATTGTTATGCAGCACTTTCTCCCAGCTGACATGGTGACTAGGAGAAACTGTGCTGAACTTGGCTACAAACATTTAGTTTGTTTACCTTCTTATGAAACCTTTATTTTTAAATTCAAATATACTTTATGCAAAGTGAATATATAGATATAAATATATAGATATATGTATGTGTATGTTTGTGTATATATGTGTGTGTGTGTATGCGCGCACATGTATTTTAGTTCTGCCAGATTCTACTCCTTTCCGACTCAACTGGTTCCTGAATCTCTGCAAATTGCAACCCACCCACTCTCAGCTGATGGCTGAGAGTTCTGTTGTCATGGAATGTTTACAGACATTTTAACTCCTTCTGTGGAATTTTCTGACACCTAAGTAATGCTGAGCTCTAGCTGGTGTTCTTGCTTCTACTCTGATTTTTTTTACTGTACACAAGAGTAGAATGCAGCCTAATTCTTGCCCTGCTTTCCAGGAGGGCTTGTAAACATCCTTGGCTCTACAGGCCGCCTAATATAATTTCTGTGCCTTCTACTTAGTGACACCATCTGTGACCTGGGTGGAGTGAATGAACTAGCAAACTATGGTGAATACTCAGGAGCGCCAAGTGAACAGCAGACCTATGACTATGCGAAGACCATCCTTTCTCTCATGACACGGGAAAAGCACCCAGAAGGTACAAGAGATTATCTGGGCAAAAGAGGAATATACACACACTAGTAGTTGATGTGGTTCTGCATTTCTTCTTGTGGGTGCTTTTGATCAGGCTGGACACTATAGTCTTCATTCCTCTGGCTCTGATCAGTTGACTGTGTTTGGCAGGGGCTAGGAATGACATTAAGTGTGGGTTGCAGACTACCATGGAAAGACTGAGAAATCGGTCAGCGGCACAAGAGGAACTGGCCAGGGGAAAGGCCATGATAGGAAGCCAGGGAGAAGCAGATAACAATAAGAAGGAAACAGGAATACGTCAAACAGAGACAGAGAACAAAGAGCAAAGGAGGGTAGAGAGAAGGAAGGCATGGAAGGAGGCTCTGGTTTCTGTCCCACGACTAGCAATGCAAGAGATAAGCTTGCTGTTCTCCCAGCCCGATGACTGTGGACTGGCCTGTGCAGTACACCTAGCCCTAGTGCTCCTTTTCAAGGTTATAGCATCATTAGCGACTGTGGGATAAAAGGTGAGCAACTAAGGTTAGGGAGTACATTACACACCCAGGGAACCTGGAGGACTGCCCCCCAATGTCCCTCCAAATTATTTTTGACCCTCTAATGTCCACACCTCCCAGGGAGTAATTTCAGCATGTTTTTCACTCTGGGGGCCATTTTAGGCCTAGAAGTCACTTTTTTTCCAACAGGAAGTAACCTGTAAGTTGAATTCTAGGTCACTTCCTCTTGAGAAAATTGTCTCTTACAAACCTTAGTGGGCATTGGGAGTGATTTTCAGTGCCTGCTCACCCTGTCATTGGACTTCCAATTTCACACCTGTTTACTGACACCTTCCTGTACAGCTGTGGAATTTCCTAGTGCTGTGTAACTGCTTGAAAGGAGCACTGTTGTGTGAGTAGTCAGTGATTTATTTTCACGTGAAATAAGACTGATGGGACTCAGTTCCCAAGACCCTAACTGCTGATGGAGAATGACTGACTTTGCCAAAGAAAGAAAGAAAATCACCCTGCCCACAGAAATCTAGGTAGATGGAATGGCTAGGCTTACAGTTAGGATATTTCTTACAAAGTTACATAATGATCTCTCTTATTTTTGCTTTTTTTTTTTTCACAAGGTAAAATCCTGATCATTGGAGGAAGCATTGCTAATTTTACTAATGTGGCTGCCACTTTTAAGGTAAATATTTTTGGGAAAATGTTCCTGACAATGGCCACGCGTAATTACATTACCAACTAAGTATGATAGTCTTGGAAAGAAACATGAATGTTCTGGAAAGTTCCCAGTGTGGAGTTCAAAATGGATTAAATCAGCCATGGATAACTAATGTCTGTGCAGGTGCCTTGAGAGTACATATTGTACCCAGGGCAAAAGCTGCCTCACTGTAAAGAGGTGCAGATCTTTGCAAGGAAGATAAATTGGTGGAGGTGAGTTTAGTTTTCTGTCTTCTGTCCTATCCTGATAGCGACCAGGCATTGTCCAAGCTATCTTATTATCCCTGTACCTCCCCCTTCTCTCAGAAGAACAGTAAAGACAGAGGTGAGGTAAAACAAAGGCAATGTATGGTTTGGACGTAGCAAAGAAAATGCCAGTTGAATAGCAATGATGTAGAAATCCTCAGTGGCTGATCATCTGAGCAGACCTGAAAGCAACATGCTATCTAGGCAGAACCTGGAAGAGTTCATTTTTTTAGATTACAGTTCTGAAAAATAAACATACTACCCTATAGACAGAGTTTGGAATCAACACACTATCCCATAGCAAGGGTGAGAATCACACAGCTCTTCAGGTGTTGCTGGACGGTAATTTCTGTCGGCACTAGCCAGTATAGCTGGCGGTTAAGGGTTGTGATCCAACTCTTTTTAGAGAGCCAGATGATTCAAACCTCAGTTTAGACTGCTGCCCTAAGCATTCCCCAGCCAGCATGGCTGGTGGGGAAGTCTGGGAGCTGTAGTTCAAAAAAGGAACTTTACCACATTTTGCCTATAGAACTAGCCATGAAGATGCAAGAAGCCAAAGTCTTGCCTTTGTGAGTTCCTTCCAAGCCAGCACTGAAGCCTAGGGTAAGACTTCTGCCTGAAAATCCTTCAAGGCTCTAGAGTATTGAACAGAATGTTGTATGCGGCTCCAGAAGTGAATCATTCAGTGCTCTGTGAAGCAGAGTACACAACTTTCCTTCAATTCGAAAGGCAGCGTAAAGATTAGACAGTATGGATCCACTGTACTTGACAATTTAGGCCAACAGTGTTGATTGAGACAATTAAGGATAATGGGAAGGTAGCCACCCATGCTCAACATTATGTTCCTCTCTACAGCCACTCAGAAACTTCAAGAAGTTAAAAGATGATAATGCTGGTAATAACCTTATGATCAAAGGATACATATGAGGATGGGGAAGCCATCTTGTCAAGATGTTGTCGGATTCCAGTTTGCTCCAGCCTCAGACAGCATGGCTGGTGATCAGGAATGATAGGAGTTGTCCTTTAACAATATCTGGAGAACCACGGGTTGTTCCACCTCTACTAAGAAAAATAATAATTTCCCTCAAAAATATAGACCACATTATTGGGGATCAAGTACAAGCCACATGACTTCTGAACATCCCAAGGGTTCAGCTGTTCTTCTGTTTTTGAAACATGTTTTATGCATGGAAGAACCTACTGCAAGTATTACTTTCTTGCAGAAGGTTTCTGAGTATTGCCATTCAGGAGAAATACTGAGAATTCTCTTTAGAACTTTCATTTCCAATGTTCTCTGTGAGTGGGAAGGGGAGAAGGATCACAAGAGTTAAATTGATTTTAAATTCACCTTGTAGACCTTCTCTTTAGATGGAAACAAACATGAAATAAAATTGGAAGAAACAATCATGCTTGGACAATAAGAGAGGGATGTGATAAAAGAAATAGTGTGTGTGTGAGAGAGAGAGATTTTTTTGTTAATCTTTTTCTTTTTGCAGGGTATTGTAAGAGCCATTAAGGATTATCAAGGTCCTCTGAAAGAACATGAAGTGAGGATCTTTGTAAGGAGAGGAGGACCAAACTACCAGGAAGGTTTGCGTGTCATGGGGGAAGTAGGTGAGGAAATTCTGAATAATTACTTTAATTCTGCTTTTCTCCCTGCATAGAAGGCTTTGCTTTCATTTATTTTTCATTTATTTATTTTTCTTATAAGTTGGAGTGTTCAGCCTAATCAGAGTAAGGAACAGCTGTCAACATGGCATCCAGCTTACCTTCCAGGGTTTCCCGTCTGCTTTCTCAGCAAGGCTGATATAAACAACCGCTCCATCCATCTAGGATCCCCCGCATTTTCATAGGCCGCTTTCTCACATGTTTGCCCACACACAGCCTAAATACTTTTGAACATTTTTCTTCAGTGTGAACTGCAAGAGATACTCTACGAGAAGTTCAGAATATTAATTTTAAGACCATCAGGTAAATGTGAGGGAACAATTGGAGTGCAGAAGTGAAGAAAACTCTGCCAAAGTCTCTGCTTCAAACTCGGAAGGAAAAAGCAATGGTCACAGCCCTTTCTCTTAGTGTTGACTGCAATGCCATTAAATCAGTGAGCCCTCCAATGCTTGCTCAGTTTAAAATATAACCTTGGATAAACAACAGGTAACATTTGTGGCCTAGGTTACTCTTCAGTAGGCAGGGTGTTTGCATGACCTTCAGATCTGAGTTCTCAGTGATTTTGATGAGCTTTGGATAACAGTGAGAGGCATAAACATATCTGATTGAGGTCTGTCAGGGAGTATTGTAAGTATGTCCAACAGTTCTTCAGACGCAGGATATCTACAACAAGAGAGGGAATATTGGGTAGAGTGCACATCACCTTGTAAAACTGTCTTGAGGTGATGCTCAAGAAAGGAAAGACTTACATTCTGAATCCTACCAATCACTGCCAAAACTTATTTTTTGATGTATTCGCATCAGATGTCCTTGAAGAAAATAATTTAGAGCACTGAATATTATTTTTTAAATAATTAGTTGCACTTACAGTTTCCAATTCACTCACCCCCTTGTTATTTATTATAGTTATTCCTCCCAAAAGTAATTATTTTCTTAAAAGTAACTAAATTAGCTACTTTTGGTTGCTTTTTAAAAATCTGAATGCCACAAACTGCCAGCTTGCTGTATGAAACACACATGTCCACCTTGTCATCACCTGGAACAGAGTACAAGATGATAGCACAAAGCACAATGTGAATCAACACATGAACCATGTGATACTTCTCTCGTCTTCTGTCATTTTATGAGGTCATGCTCCTGTTAAAAGTTCTAGGACAAAAAGAGTATTACAGTTGGCCCATCACATTTGCTAGGGTTAGGAGCGCAGGACCCCTGCAGAAGTGGGAAAATCACAAATATCATAATGTACATGTATGTCTGTGGGAAGCAGGCTGAGGCACAGTGGGAAGAATGGGCACTCAGGGTCCAAGTCAAGTCAGGGAATAGAGAGGGAAGGGGGTCAGCATAGTAGCCCTGTGCTTCCTCTCCCTTGCCTATCTCCTTCGTTGGGTGTACGTGAGGTCTGTGGTACTGAGAAACTGGTGGGTTTCCATGGGCAAGTGGGGATTTGAACTTTGATTTCCAGAGTCATAGCCCAGTGCTCAAACCACTACACCATGCTGGTAGCAAGCAGCATTACTTACAAATAAGTACAGGGGCCCCTCAATTTTTGTGAGGGTTTGGAATGCAGAATGCTTACAAAAGTTAAAAAAAAAAAGGCAAATAACTCCTTCCCCAGTGAGCACTCCCCCCTTCTTTCTACAGCTGGCCTGGCAGAAAGACAAGAGAGTACAGAGGGAAGGACCCCCCCCTTCCAGTCTGGTGCTTGTCACCAGCACGGCCTAGCCTTTTCCTGCACATCTACATGGGCAAGGGGCAGGAGAGGGGAGGGGAAGGGAGATCTTTCCCCTTGCACTTTCCTGACTGCCACTGCCAGCGTGCCCTTCCTTCTTTCTGTGCACCTGTATGAGCAAGGGGCAGGAGAGTGGAAGGAAGGGAAGGTTGTTTCCCCTGCACTTTCCTGCCTGCCACCTATGTGCCTTGCTTTCTTTCTGTATGCCCCCACAGGCAATGAACACAAGACCAGAAAGAAGGAAGATCTTTCACCCTGCATTCTCCTGCCTTTCGCCTGCGCGCACTGCCTTCTTTCTGCGCACCCATGAGGCAACAGGTGGAGAGTTAAGGGGAAAAGTCTTGCATGCCCATGAACCTTTCCTCCTCCCATTCACTTTTGTCTTTTTGGTAAATTGCCAGAACATTAGATCTATTGCCTCTCTCTCCAGGATCTTGGAAAGTTACTCTTTTGTAAGACAGCCTCGAGCATTCCTCAAGCAGCATTTCCCCTTGTCATACTGCTTTGTGGGGATATGTAGAATTATGGGAGCTACAGTGAAAAATGCAGTTTTTTGAAGTTCTGCTTCCACAGCCCACATTCTTTTTCCCGACAGTCTTTTACCAATAGTGAACGTACTAGTGATATTATCAGTGTACATTGAGGTAATGCAGGGTGCCTTTTCCCAACCTGATCTAGACTGAGCTTGATCTGCTATTGTTTTCTTTGCCTACAGGAAAAACAACTGGCATTCCCATTCATGTCTTTGGTACGGAGACCCATATGACTGCTATTGTTGGTATGGCCCTGGGACACCGGCCCATCCCAAACCAGCCACCCACTGCAGCCCACACTGCAAACTTCCTCCTTAATGCTAGTGGCAGCTCCTCGGTAAGTCTTTGCTGCTCCTGAATGCAACTTTAGCCCTCCACACAGCAGATGCCAGGGAGAAAAGCCTCATGTCTCTTTCACACTGCAATGCTGTAGGCAGATTACAATGCCATAATCAGAGTTACACCACTGCAACTCACTTTTTGATTGTACAGTGACTAAAACCCTTCCAAAACCCACTGTGTAAGCATCATAGCCTGCCACAGCCATTTCTGTGTTGTCTTAGAGTGGGGGGATGAGCAGGGACACTATGAAGCTTCTTCCTCTTATTCTACCACTTTTCTCACCAGATGTGAAGTTCTGCCTAAACCTTCACTGCCACCATTTGTGAACGTTTTCACAAATCTCACTGCTACCACCAACAGTGAGAGATTTCCTTTATCCTCACCTTTGCCGCCAACATAAGGATCTGCTTCTGTCCCATTGCTGTGGCCTCCAGTTTTGGGGACCTACTAGATACCCTCAAGGTTCATATGTGAGATATTATGGAACTTTTATCCCTACTGGATACCATCTCTTTTTATTCACTGCTGCTATCACAGACACCATTTCTAAACCCAATCTTTTCTTTATATGCAGTCAGCCCTCCACATTCACTAGCAATAGGGGTGCTGGATCCTCACAAAAATGGAAAAATCTCAAAGATCAAAAATCCCAAAGGCTGTCTGTCAGTGCAAAGGGGCTGAGACATGGTGGGGAAAACAGACACCCAGTCCAAACTAGTCAGGAAAGGGGGAGAGAGAGGAGTGGTTTGGGATGATGGGCCTATACTTCCTCTGTTTTGCCCATCTCCTTCCTTGAGTTTGGGAAGAACACTGGGAGAGGGTTTGTGGTGCTGAGAAATCAGGCTCTGAGCTATCCTTAGCTAGACAGGCAGCTGTTGGTGGAGGAGGAGGAGGACAAGAGGTGGGTTTTTACAGGGCTGTGAGACCTTATCGGAGCCGTCAAAAGGGAAGGTCCACTTAGAAAAGAAGCACCTGAGGCATGGGGATAGAGGAACTTGCAAATAATCAAATCTATGGGAACCAAACGCACAAATATGGAGGGCCAACTTTATATAGCATTCTCTTAGATCAAAAGCATATTGTATAAAAAGTATTCTTTATTAACAGAAGTCTAACATAAAACAGATCAATCATGTAAAACATTCAAAACACATCTCTTACTCACATTCATACTTCTTCTAGCTAACTCAGATTCTTAAACACTATGCATTAATTCCTAAACTTTACTGACCGACTCTCTTAACCCTAATCCTCACTTATTCATTCCACGCTCCATTCTACAATCTCCAGACCAGCTGTCAACCCCTGGCCTTATTTAAATCTTTTCAAACATTCCACTAGTCACCACTTTCTCTCCACATTCCATTCACTCACCATCTCCTAGCAGCTCTTTATTTGATTACCTCTATTGCACAATACATATGTAACCAAATTACCTTAATACATAACAACATTTTCTTCTTCGTGGTCTCTGTGCCTCATACATTAGGAGCTTTTGCGCCTGTGTGGTAGCGTTCGGTAAATTCTCGAGCTTAGTAGCTTGGTGGGAACCCCTCCCCTATGCCGGTACTGTGCATGCTCAGCCCGCCAAGCAACGGTCACTCCTCAGTTCTTTCTTGTCCGCCGTAGTGAACGGAAGGTTTTCTTAGTGGCTTGTGCTTCTTGGTGTTTTCTACTCGGATTTCGATTTTTGGCTTGCGGACTAATTTCTGGTACTTGAACCCCCTTTTACCCCCTTTTCTTCTCTTGGGACTTTGTCTTTGGTCTATGTCGGTGCTTTTTAAGAGTTGCGTCTCTTGCGGGCGGAAGGTCGCTTTATCAGATGGACACCATGAGTGGCTTTTCTGTTTGGGCGAGGCCCATAACGTTCTGGCCTGCCGTGTTTACTCACCAAACACTCCGTAACCGCTCAGCGAGACTCAAGTCTCATTGTTGGGAAGAGTCTTTGTGAGCACAGGAACTGCCTGGGACTAGCGTAGTGATGGTGGAGAAATCGACTCACCAAGCAACCATTCCGTCGACGGTGTTGGCGGCTGCCGCTCCATCTACTTCGTTGGTACCGGGCTCGGTACCAGCGTCGAAGCTCCCGAGGATTCCGAAGCTTTCGGCTCCTCCAACTCACGAGGAACCTGCGGGCTCACAGGCCTAGGCCTTCTCCAAGCCCTTGACACCGGCCCAAAGGAAGCGTCCTCCTACCCAGGACATTGGAAAGGAGAAGAGAAGGAAGGAAAAGAGGCGCTCCCCTTCGAAGGAGCCTCGCCTCCCGACGCCTCCACCTACCCAGCTCACTGGGGACCCAGAAGAGGACTCGGACCACCAAGAGCTCCTCGAGGTGTCAGACGAGGAGCAGGCCGTGGAGGTCCTGCCGTCGGAACCACCCGAGTTAACGGCTGCGGTTACCCCGCCGAGTCACCGTACATCGGTCGACCGCCAGGAGGAGGTTGTGGCCTGACATCGGCCTTTGCCCAGTCACCAGCCAACCTCTAGATGGAGCGAGTCCCACTGTCCTGAGCAGAGAGCCAGGCCTCCCATCTCCCCGCCACAGGGAGATGTGCCTTGAGAGAGTCCACTCTGGTGACTCGGTGTATATCTCTGCCTCCTACCCCGGTAGGTATGGCCAGGAGCACCTCTGGCGCGAGCACCCGGGATCCTACTATTCGTACTCCCCGTCGTACAGGGATAGGTACCACCCTGACATACGGTACTGGTCGCCATGGCACCGATCCCACTCGCCCTCCAGGGAAGCCTACTGCTCCCGCTACGAGAGTTGCCAAACAGATCGCCCTCTCACCGATCAATCTCGTCGCGCCATCGGAGGTCTAGGGAGCCCTCACCTCGCTACAGGGCAGTGTCGCCTCCCCTGAGGACAACATCGACTGTGACGCGTGCTGTGCCTCAAGCCACCTTGGCACAAGCAACGCGGGCGACGACGACAGCACAGGCTGTTCACCGCCCTAGGCCCTCGGTGGTGCCCGTCGATGTCACACCGATCCCGGCCACAACATCATCCACAGTACCGGTGCTGTCTACTGCCCCACCTTGGCTCTCACCCCCTGCAAGTCATCTGCAGAGAAGTCAGTGGAGAGATCTCCAACCCCTTCTTCGGAGTCATATGAGTCCGACTCTGACTCTGAGGACTCGACTCCGTCTTTCCACGAGTCACCTCCATTGGCTTTCAGGGAACTGGGACCAGATTCGGCACTGGAAGACATTCGGCAGTTCTCCACGATCCTTCTACGGATGGCCTCGGCCTGAAGGTTGCGGAACCGGCTTCAGCGGCGCACGATCCCGTCTTCCAGTACCTGGAGATGCGCCCGCCATCCACTGCCTTTTCTGCCGACATTATTGGACGCCCTGAAACAACCGTGGGCAAAGCCAGCCTCAGCTCAGCCGATTCCACATCGGCTTGGGCGCCTCTACAAAACCCAGAGGGAGGACGCGGAGTTCCTCTTCAGTCATCTGGTCCCAAACTCTATTGTAGTAGAATCGGCTCAAACCAAGGGTGGTAACAGAGGACACACGACCCCGCCGGAACGTGAAGGCCGAAAGCTCAACACCTTTGGCAGGCGGTTTTACTCTTCCTCCTCTCTCGTGGCCAGAACTCTGAACACGATGGCCTGTCTTGCGGCGTACCATCATAACCTCCTGGACCAGTTCGCCCCGCTCCTCGCGAATCTACTGGAGGACTCCTGCACAACTGCCACCCAGCTTTTCAACGAGGCTGTGGCGGTCTTGAATCAACAGATCGCCTCCTCGAGGCATGCCGTGGAGGTTACCTCGAGGGTGATGGTGGGCACAGTTGCCCTTCGACAACACGCGTGGCTGCGTTCGTCGGGGCTCCAGGAGGACAGCTGCAAGAGGATCGAGGACCTCCCCTTTGACAGCCAGGAACTGTTTCATACCTCAACAGATGAGGCTATGGACCACCTTGTTAAGGCCCGACTAACGGCCAAGAAGATGGGCATCAACCAACAGCCCCACTCTCACTGTAGCTTCGGTTCCCGGCCATCGTGGCGTAGGTTCTCCTCCTCCAAAAGGGAGCGATCAAGGCACTTCCGTCGTCAACCACCAGCCAGAACGCCACCTCTTCGCCGCCAGCCAGAATGCGAAGTGTCATCGGTACTGCTCGAGGGCCGGCCGCAATTGCCACTCCATCGGCGACGCCTTCCAGTTCCGGTGGAACGAGGGATTCCTTTACGCGTTCCCTCCGTTCCTCCTCCTGGGCCCGGTGATATCGAAGATCCTTGCGGACCGAGCAGACATCGTTCTCGTGGCACCGTACTGGCCGAGGCAGCACTGGTTCGGCCCCCTGTTCGAGGCCGCCCGTGGACGGATTCTCCGGTTTCTGATGGTACTGGACCTCCTATCCCACTCCAGCGGTCTCGTGCTTCACCCGGACCAGCCGCTCCTGGTCCTCCGTGCCTGGAGGATATTGCCTTAGACCAGTGGTTCTCAGCCTGTGGGTCCCCAGATGTTTTTAGACTTCAACTCCCAGAAGCCCCAGCCACTATGGTCAATGCTCAGGGCTTCTGGGAGCTGAAGTCCAAAAACATCTGGGGACCCACAGGTTGAGAACCACTGCCTTAGACGATCCTGTCATCGGCAACATCCTGACCGTGGCCAGGAACGAGTTGACACGCTGCAATTACCACTACAAGTGGTGGCGCTTCGTTGCCTTTGCTGAGGAACGACAAGAGCCAGTATCGTCTGTCAACCTGCCTACCGTGCTCCACTTCCTCCTATACCTTTAGCAGCAAGGCTTGGCCTTCCAGTCGCTGAAGGTTTACCTCGCCGCTATCGTGGTATACCAACCACCACGATCCCCATCGGCAGCTCTCTTCTGTCACGGTACCGTGAAGCAGTTTCTGAAGGGCCTGCAGCACCTCTACCCGCCAGTATCGCCGCCGCTACTGCTGAGGTCGCTATCGCTGGTGCTATCACAACTGACTAGACCACCCTTCGAACCCATGGCGACTGCAGGTGACAGGCTGCTCACCATGAAAACTGCCTTCTTGGTGGCGGTCACCTGTGCTAGGAGGGCGGGAGAGCTGACAGCCCTGCGATATGACGAACTATACTTCGTCTTCCATAGGGACAAGGTGGTCCTTCGGCCTGACATTTCATTCCTGCCGAAGGTGGTGTCTAACTTCCACCTGAGTCAAGACATCATCTTGCCCACCTTTTACCCGGACCCGACTACACCTTTGGAGCAATCCCTTCACTCCCTGGATGTTCGCCGGGCCTTGGGCTTCTACAAGGACAGGACTGCCTCTTTCAGACAGACCCTGCACCTTTTTGTGTGCTATGGCAGGCATTGAAGAGGCCACAAAGTTTCCACCCAACGTTTCTCTAGGTGGGTGGTCCAGACTATTCAGCTGGCTTACGATCTTGCCAAGAAGCCTCCGCCAGCATTCCTTTGGGCCCATTCCACCAGAGCCGTGGCGACATCTGCAGCCCTCCTACGGGGAGTCAACCTGCAGGAACTCTACCATGTGGCGACCTGGTCCCAGCCATCGACCTTAGTGTGCCACTGCAGGTTAGACTGCCGGTCCCGTTGAGATGCTCGGTTTGGACGTGCTGTGCTGGCTTCCGTTCTTTAGGACCTGACCCACCATCCTACCGGTAAGCTACACAGTCTCCTAATGTATGAGGCACAGAGACCACGAAGAAGAAGAAGAGGTTGCTTACCTGTAACTGTAGTTCTTCGAGTGGTCATCTGTGCCCTCATACATGCCCACCCAACCGTCCCCTCTTTTTCAGGTCCCTTTTTCTTGGCGGACCAAGAACTGAGGAGTGACCATTGCTCGGCAGGCTGAGCACGCGCAGTACCGCCATGGGGGAGGGGTTCCCACCAAGCTACTAAGCGCGAGAATTTTCTGAACGCTACTGCGCAGGTGCGAAAGCTCCTAATGTATGAGGGCGCAGATGACCACTTGAAGAACTACAGTTACAGGTAAGCAACCTATTCTTCCACCAAAACTCCATGACATCACAGGCACATCCAGCTGCTGGAGATCCGTGGATGCCTGTTGCAGCATGTCCTTTTACAGGAAAATATCTGGATTTGTCTTCATTCATTCCCCTGATCTCCAACAACATGGAAATGGCCATGTTGAGGCAGGGCGGGGTGGGGCTGCACTGCTTACAAGGTAAAATCTGGAGTGGGAGGATGAAGCTACAGAACTGTAACTACATGATACATGTATACCTCCAAGGGGAGGATCCCAGCCAAAGCGTCCTTAACATGTTCTGCTGAACATGCAGAAGTAACATGGAAATTGGACATTTCTTCCTGTACAGTTGCCAGAGTTCTTATCCGCTTTGTGGGCTACAAACAGACACACTTCTGCAGCAACCATGCTGAGAGCTCGGAAGAGTTACTTTTCTGAACTACAGCTGTGAGAATCTTGCAGCCAGTTGCTATGGTGGCTGTAGAACTCTGAGAATTATTGTCCAAAAGAGCAAATTTCCCAAGCTTTGAGTGTCCCAGTGAGCTGCTAATCCTATTCTCTGGCTTGTTTGGTCCCATGTCAGACTCCAGCCCCAAGCCGGACAGCATCTTTTTCTGAATGCAAACCTGATGAACTTGCTCCAGCCAAGAAGGCAAAGCAGGCAGCACCTTCTGGTAAGCTGGTCTTTTGTATACCTTTGGATGCTCTTGCAGTGCTGCTTTTCCATTTCCTACAAGTTCATCCTTTCAGGCATTTTGCTGGAATATTTTCCACTTTCCTCAGCTCCATTCTCCAGACCTTTCCAGTGAACTAGTAGGATTAAGGTTCTTACCTGCTTCTGTTTGCTCCCCCTCTCTCAACAATTTCTTGTAGATTTTGCATTTCCTCAGGAAGATGGAAATGTATTGTTTTCAAGGTATATTTTCCATTTTTCTTTTGCTCACCAAAGAACCATTGCACCCTTATCATGCAGTTTTGCCTCTGTATTTAATAGAGAACATTGGTGGACATTTTCTGTCATGTTCTCAGCTTGCATGGATGCTCATCAGGTCCACTGGGCTATTTTTTGTCTCACACAAACTGAGAAGGTGCTGTTGTGTGATTAAAACAATGTTTCTTAAGTGTTGTGAATGTGGGGATGGAGAGAAGGTGGTATATACACATTCGAGCTGTGCTATATATTGGAAATGAGCACATAGGATCTTTTACATAACTGCATCTGTGTAGCCACCTGCTGCTTCATGTGTATGGGTATGTGGATTTAGGCAGACTTGGCCATCATAGTAGTTCTGGTGACTTCCATGGCAAATTGGGAGGAATGTGCCTCTAGCTGCCCTTGCTGTGCCTCTTCGGAAATTCATGGCCCACCCCTCAGAATCTTGCAAGTCCTGAGGTGGGGACTGTCTCAGAGTTTAAGGACACCATTTTTGGTTTTGATTTTTTGAAAGGAAGATAAGGTCATAGTGGAACATGGGCTTTGGGTCACAGCAAACATATTCATTGAAGATCCTCATTTTACCCTCTCCCAGAGATTCTGAAGGACCCCAAGCATTCCCAGTAACACAATTTGAAAACCACTCTGTTAAGATGAGAATGCAACTGCTCAGGTCTCTCCAAGTTTAATGTGAGCCAGCCCCCAAGTCAGGCAGCCTTGTTGGATTTCCTGCAATGGTGATTCTCTCTTTAACAGATGCATCCCCATCTTCGAGGCCTGTTCAAGGTAGGACTCCACCACTAGCTCAGCGTGTCCAGCCTTGGTACCAGCTGCTTGTACTGTTCTTTTTAATGGGTGTTTGTTGTGTTTGGGATGTTGTTGGTTTTGTCTGTTTGGCTATTTTTGTTTCTGCTGTTTTACCCTTTTTGCAAAAGTTGTGGTGTTCCCTGGTTGTCTCTTATCACTGGTAATGTGGCTCTTTAAGGCACCCATCTCTCCTCTCACCAACATTTTTCTTTTAAAATGTAAATATGACAATGGAAAACCTAAGTAGTCCATAAGCACCACTGAGTATTTTGAAAGTCTGCTTCCTGAGTGGTGCAGCTCCATGGTAATCTTTATCAGTACTTCCAGTATTAAATTGAGACTGCTGCCACACTACAGGTATACAGTGCTATTGATTCAGGGTCACAACAGCTTCTCTTTTTGTATCAATAGACAATGGCCAGCTGCAGCTTTTAACATAACCCTCAGAGTTCATACTGTATGTCACTCATCATTTTTGAATTTCTATACCTGTTCCACGATGGGCATCATTTTATGCTTATATAAAAAGTTATACTTATAGGGATATTCCATTTAGGTATCTTCAGTGGGGGAATTTATTGGTTCCCTAGAAAAGTTGTGCTATGAGTGTAAGAAGCTTTCCCATATATATGTATGCACAGTGTGCTGGTCAAAAGAAGCTGTTCCACCCCTGGACACATATTTACTTTATCATAGTCACATTCTTAATTATTTTTAGTGCAGCTCACAGTAATGAAACCAGCAATGATTAAGAATAATCAAAGCTTAATAAACAAATACTTAGGGAAACCCCAAGTCTTTGCTTTGTGCTGAATAGCTAACAAAGGAGATGCCAGGCTGACTTTTTGGGAAGATTGATCCATCAAGTGGGCACCACAGCTAAGAAGGTTTTCCCTGCAGTTACCACTCAACCCTATCTGAAAAAGTGAGGAACAGCAGGAAGAGGCCCACAGTGATAGTCTTTGGGTATGAAGAGAACAGTTTGGAAACAGCCATTTCTCCAGGAACCCTAATCTAAAACTGTGTGGAGCCAAACTGTTACATTAGATGATCCATTCAGAAAAGTTTATCTGGATGACATTCTGAGGAATGGTAGACTTAATATAGAACTTCTGTTTGTGTGTGTTTGTATTCATGCCTCATTCCTTGTGCCTAGTCATCTTAAAACCTGCTTTGTGAGCTTTGGTTCACTGTAAACCAAAAGACCAACTGAGTTCGACAAAGCAGAGCACATTTTAGGTGTGGTCTGTTCAGAGTACCAACAGAAGGTACAAATAATTGAAATTGGTGCCTGTGTGTTATTAGAGCCTAAAGAAGAAAGAGAATTTGTACAGACCAAACCGTCAGACTTGTATTTATACTGTATGAAGAACACACCTGGACACAGCTGAAAATCCAAGTCTTCCTAGCTCAACCTTCCCCAGTCTGGTGCCTACCAGATGTTTTGGGCAAAAGCTCCCAGAATCCCCAGCCAATGTGATTTTTACTGGCTGGAGATGATAGAAACTGTAGTTGAACATGTTGAAAGAGAGCTGGCTTGGAGAAGGCTGTTTCAGGGACTATTAAGGTTGGGTCTCCAGTAATTAAACAAAATATTCATTTTGGTCCCACTCTGCTTCATCATTTGTGATTGTGATGTTTTAGGAGTCTTAGGATGGTAGTAGTGTTGTATGAGTTGGTGGCAGGGGGATGAACGTTCTTATGTAAGCCAGTTTTGTGTGGTTCCCTTGCAGAATGGAGTTGGCAGGATGGAATGGGAGGAGTGGGCTTGAGAAATCTCCAGGGGATTGTACTGGAACATTAATACTGAAGATGGAGCATCTGCCTTTATTATTGTTGGCACCATTGCTATTGTTTATTCATTAACATCCCAGCTTTTCCCCAATAACTGGTCCTTAGGGCAGCCTACAAAGAGTAAAACGAATACAGATTTAAATTTAATACAAAAACATCAGTGAAAATATATAGAAGCTATTTTTAAAATGCAGTTAAACAACCTATAGAACTAAAAGCCCCTTATAATAAATTCCTAAAAGTCTGTCAGGGTAAAAAATGTTTTCAGCATTGGGTGAAAAGTCAAGGAAGGAGCCATCCTAGTCTCCCTAAGGATGGAATTCCAAAGCTTGGGATCAGCCATTCAGAAGGACCTCTCCCTAGTTCCTGCCAAGCTTACCTGAGAAGTTGGTGGGACTGAGAGAGAGGCCTCCCCGAAGATCTTTGAGCCCAGGTAGGAAGATATGGCTCTTCAGATAGCCTGGACTTGAGTAGTGTAGAGTTTATAGGCTATAACAACACTTTGAATTGTGCCTAGAAATAGACCATTAGCCAGTGGAGCTGTTGAAACAAGGAAATTGTGTGCTCCCTGTAGCTTTCTTTCTAACTCAAGCCACTAAAGATACTGAGCAAGTGTAACCCATGCCTGGTTGGTTGGTTTAAAACTGTACTTTTGATCTAGATAGTTTTAGAAGAAGTTTAATTTATGCTATTTCTTGTGAGATATTCTAGGAATTCTTTCAAATAGGTAGAAATCACTGAATGGAAACCAAGACAAAGCGACCCCTTGGGCTGGATCTAGATTTAGTCAGAATAGGCCCAATGAAATCCATTAGTAGCTAAAATTAAAATGAATAAATATACCCACCATTATCTGTTTAGGCCAGAGTGAAAATTATGCAGCCCTCCAGATGTTATTGGACTAAAAGTCCCATCATACCTACCCAGCATAGCCAGCGGTGAGTAATGCTGGGAGCTGCGGTTCAGCAACATCTGGAGGGCCATGTAATTCCCTTCCTGATTTAGGTACTGTTTCCAAGGAGACTAGATAAAGGGAAGTGATCCATGCAGGAATACAGTGAGGAGCATTCTCTGAAGATGAGCAATTTTGCTATGTCTCCGCACTGGATTTTGTGTGAGTGTGTGTGTGTGCACGTGCATGCATGTGAGACTGAATGATCCAGTTTCATACAATGTACAGGCATACCAGAATTTCTGGCCCGCAGTGGATTACTCATGGACTGTGTTAGGTTCACAGAAGCTCTCCATTATGATTTTTAAAAACTTATTGTTATTTCATTTTATTATTTGGTAGCTTAGAAGTAGGCTTCTTGTGGCATGACTAAGATACCCCATTGCTGTGTGGAGGTTCTGATGTCAGGATGACACACACATCTTTTTATGTGCTTAGTACATGGGTAGCTGGCCCGTTAGGCCAATAAGGATGTCCATTAGGAAGGATTTCTTTAGTGCATGTACACACTTTCCCAATGACAATCTAAGACCCCTTAAGAAGCTAGTACTCTGTTTATAGTTTTAAGAATGATCAGTGCATCTGCAAGATGAGAGACGCAAACTTCTGATAAGAAGCTGATCACCTTGGCTGCTTTGTCTCCTGTGCTTTGCTGTTCATTTAATTGGCTGGTGTATTGGCCCCTTCCCATAAAGCAGAAGGAGATACTTGACTCTTTGCAACTGTGTGGCTGGTCACACATTGCCATCTTGATTTGTGTGTGCTTGTGTGTGTGTGTGCGTGTATTAAATGTCCAGCCCTGGGTGAGCAGGGTTGTTTTCTGTTTTCCATTGTCTAGGCAAAGCCACAACTTTGTTCAGTCGTCACACCAAGGCAATTGTTTGGGGGATGCAGACTCGGGCCGTGCAAGGCATGCTGGACTTCGACTACATCTGCTCCAGGGATGAGCCTTCGGTGGCAGCCATGGTGTATCCCTTTACGTATGTTCCTAGTGCCAACTTTATCACTGTCTCTGTACTATTTTCCTATATTAAATTCCTTTTCTGCCAATTTTGAGGGGTGGAAAAAGCAGTACCCTAGTGTTCCACAGTGCATTATTGTAAACTTGGGGATCTCTCTGTTTTGCCCTCTTTAATCTGGTTCTCATTTATTGTCTTTCTGACTTGGATTTAAACCATCAGAAGTGCCTCTTCCCATAGCTTTTGCACCATCTTTGTCTAGTTATATAACAAAACCTATGTCTGGGACTTGGGAGAATCTTATCCCTCCTGGCCCTATGGCTTGTATAATCCTAGAAAAAAACTTTGAGACATATATATATCCTTTATTATTTTATTATTAATTACTGATGTTTTCATACTGCCATTCAGTCATATTTCTGACTGAGTATGGCCCAGGAACAGCCATGTTTCATGTAAAGAATGAATGTAAATCAGCTTATGGCAGCACCATAGAAAGTATACATGAATCTCTAGCAAAGTCCTAATGAACAATTTGCAAAACAGCAGTAACAAAAATCCTCTTGCTATATTAGATATTTCTTTAAAAAAAGCTTCAAAGTTTATAAAAAGCCACACTGAAAAAGTCAGAAAATAGGAAAATGAGCTCTTGAAGGCATTGAATGGATAATGAAATCAGGGCCAGGCAAATCTCTCGAAGGAGAGCATTCCATAGCTGGGTGCCACCATAGAGAAGACACCCTATTTTGTCATGACCTGCCTCATCTTAATTCTCAGAGATTCTCTTGTCTAATGCCTGTATGTTCAAACTTGGAACAAGACATCTTCAAAGTATCCTGATTCTAAATGTTGAATGGTTTTAAAAATCAAAAACAGCACTTGGGAATGAGCTTAGAAAGGGGCTGGGAGCCAGTGCAGTTGGCATAACACATCATCATCATTTTATTATATGGTCACAAAATTATTAAAAGCATACAACAGGCATAGTATGGGCATAACACCCTTTTCTATCTGCTAATCTCCAGCTGCATTCTGCACTAACAAGAATTCTTGGACTGTCTTCAACAACATGTATTATATTCAAATAGCCTAACCTGAGGTTTATCGGATTATAAACAGCTAAGGCTATACCACTTCTTCCAAAAGACTAATCAGCTAGCTACCCCTTGCTAGTATCTCTTTACCTCTGGGGTAGGATTGCATAGCTATTCTTTTCCCCTTCTCTTCCACAGTTCATTTCTTGCTGTAGTATCCTATACCTAGAAAACTAGCACATCATGAAAAGGGACAGAGTAGAATCTGTATGCAGGTACTTTTAAAAATTGATTGATATTCTTTAAAAAAAAAAAAGATGAACATTCAATCCCATTGAGACCCCACCTGCAACCTGGAATTTCCAATGCAGGTTAACTTCTTCAGTGAAAACTAGGCCTTGATAGGGCTGGGAAAAGAATCTTTCCATCTCCTTCTGCATCAGAAATAGAACAAGTGTTGTATTTAGAAGGTATACTGTAATGTGGCCAATTCTGCATTAGGCAATAGGGCAGAGTGTTCCCCTCTGTGCAGAGGTGTGTTTGTATCTTGCTATGTAGCAAAAAAATGAATGTTGCCACGTATTTTCTTACAGAGGTGATCATAAACAAAAGTTCTACTGGGGTCACAAAGAGATACTCATCCCTGTCTTCAAGAACATGGCAGATGCCATGAAGAAACACCCTGAGGTTGATGTGTTGATCAACTTTGCTTCCCTTCGCTCAGCTTATGACAGCACCATAGAGACCATGAACTACCCACAGGTACGTGGAATGGGTCAGGATATGTGGCATAGTCCTAATGAGCAGTTTTCTGAAACACAATCCAACCACCTTCTTTCTGCATAAAAGGCTCTTTGAAAATTGAGATGAGCCACTGTGGAGGAGAATACTTAGCATCTGCTTCAAGAAGTGCAGAACCTGATAAGCAATCAGTAGGACCCTTGTATCCGTGGATTCATGATCTGCAGATTCAGTTATCTGTGGTTGGCCAGGATCGGCTTGGGGCGAGCAGCAAGAAGTGGCGAGGAGCGCGATCCCATGCTCCCCGCTGTTTTCCTGCTGTCCTCTGCTGCAATTGGGCCTGGGCTGGCATCTGGACGTGGGAAACAGCGGGGAACACAGGATCTCACTCCTCGCTGTTCTCCCACTTCCAGCTGCCGGCCCTGGGTCCAATCGTGGCAGTGGCCAGCGGGAAAACAGCAGGGAGCACAGGATCCCATGATCCCTGCTGTTTTCCCACCTGCCACCACCGCGATCAGTCCCAGGGCCAGCAGCAGGACAGGGCGTTCAGTACTATCTGCAGATTTCAGTATCCACGGGGGGGCTGGAACCAATCCCCCGCGGATACGGGAGTCCTTCTGTAATGCCTTTAGAAAGATTTTGCTTCCTTTCCCTGTTACCTTCTCTTGGAATATTTGTCATAGCATTTTTAGCATGTTTTCTATTATATATTTGATTTATATCCCTCTTTTCTTTCAATATAGGGAGTCATGGTAACAGCTGAGGGCAAAGTTTTACTTCCCTTGATGTTGTTACCCCAACTAGCAAAAAACAGAATAAATCATGCAGATTGCCTAAATGCTATATAAAAGCTGAGTATTATTACAACACTTGCCTGCTAATCGTGTCAAATATTGGCACTATTAAACTGCGTAAAATATTAGGCAAAAATACATTCAGAATTCAGGAACTCTCCTCTTTAGGACGAAAAGCATCATGTTTGCTGGAAATGCTTTATGGTGCATCCAGAATATGGTGCACAAATGCTGAAATTTTTTCCAAGTAGGGATGAAGATTGCTTACTGGCCTTTATGTGAGATTGTATGAATGTTCCGATTTCATAGTATCGGAGTTCGTGGCAACAGAAGCAGCTTCTGCAGAATCTCTATTTCCATCAGAAAGCAGGAATATATGATTAGTACTTTGGGTCATAAAAATACATTTGAAAATGTCAAGGTTCAAAAATCACCAGAGCCACCTGCCAATCATGATTTGGAGATTAGACTTAAACACCTGTCAGGCTTGCATGTTTCTGTTACCCACCACCAGTGTCAGTTTCCCCTTCTTAAATTAGCTAATGTTGATCACAGATTAGTTTGATATCTGGATCAGTGTACCATGGTGAATACTAGTGTAGAACAGGGAGACTGAAACCAAGCCATTAGCAACTTTTACTGCAATTATGCTAGTTTTCAGAGATAATGCCAAACCATTATTAACCAAGGAAGATGGGAGAGCAAGGGAGAATCATTTGCATCAGGGAGACAGGGAGGGAAGAACATGCAGTCTTGTAGGAAGCTCTTGATGGCAACAATGGGGTGTAATATTTAGCTGCCATGACAATACAAACCAGTGCTGTGCCCTGTGTACCTTCTAGTAGCGTGGAGACTGAACAGGAAGAATGGGGGTAGGATTGTTCTTGCTGGTCCACCCTCTGATTTCTGTGACTAGATGGTAATGTCAATCTTACATTGGCTTTCCTGTGTCTCGTCTGGATTGAGTCTCACTTTATTCACCTGCGTCCAGCCCTTCATTGCATCCAGACAAGGATTCAGGACTTTCAAAGCATCTTTGACATCTCTAGTGACAAACAGAGTTGTATATACATTTGTTTATTTGAAGCATTTGTACCACATCCTTCAGCCAAAGAGGCTCCTAGAGTAGTTTACAAATTGTTAATTTGACGATACCATCAACATGGTGGTGAGACCCAACCCCACAACTGCAGATGACTTCACTTCACAACTTCATTTAGATGTTGAAGAACATAATGGACAATATTGAGCCTTATGGAACCTCACATGAAGTTGAATTACAGTGCCCCAGCTCCCTTCTCTGGAAATGTTCAACCAGAAATGACCAGTTGTTGCGTGCTTTCAAATTGTTTCCAATTAACAGTGACTCTGAAGTGAACCTGTCGTGGAGTTTTGTTGACAAGATTTGTTTAGAGAGGGTTTGGCTTACCTTTGCCTTCCTCTGAGGCTGAGGGAGAGTGGCTTGCCCAAGGTCACCTAGTGGGTTTCCACGGCCTAATGAGGACTCAAACCCTGATCTCCAGAATCATAGTCCTAACACTCAAACTACACCACACTGGGTCTCAATAAAATGACCAGAACCACTGCAAAACAGGGCCCCCAAGTCTAGCCAAACAGTCTAGAAGAGTACCATGACTAATAGTATTAAATACCACTGAGAGGTCCAGAAGAACCAACAGGGTTGTACATCCCCATCTAGTTCCAGCAGCATTCATCTACCAAAGCAACCAAGGCTATTTCTGTCTCATGATCAGACCTCAACCCAATCAGGCCTTAACCCAGATTGGAATGGATCTAGCTCATCTGTTTCATCCCAGAAAGCCTGGAGTCATGCTGCAAACACACAATAAATTGATCAATGTGCATAATCTGAGGATGTAATATTCAGTTTTTCTGGATTTGGAATGTGGATTATTTTAGTACAGAAAGTAAGAACTGACGACTCAGAATTCTGCTTTTAGGATCTGACTAGGTTTTTTCACTCACATGAGGCTACAAGACTTCTTTAGTTTTTCCTAGCTTTCTTTGATTCTCCACATCTCTGGTGCGAGAGATTCTCAGAAGCATTGCTGATGTTGCTTCTCTCTTGGGATACAGATCCGCACCGTGGCCATCATTGCAGAAGGGATTCCAGAGGCACTGACGCGCAGGTTGATCAAGATAGCAGATGAGAAGGGAGTCACAATTATTGGGCCAGCAACGGTGAGAAAAGAAACATCTACCCTTCTCCAGTTTTGCTTTGACTATTTATTTTTTAAAAACTACAACTACAACATATGGCTAGAGAAGGATTTATCGGTGCATGGATGTACTGTTAACTCTTAACAGGAGGGTTTTTTACTCAAGATATTGCTAGAAGAAACATTTTGATTAATGGAATGTTGATAAGATACCTTTAAATAAAAGCAGAAGGGGGGAATTGGCAGTAGGATCATTTGATGTAGCTGTCCAGATGCATTATGTGATTGATTTGAGTTCTGTGCCCAAATTCCTGTCCAGAAATCTCCGCCTGTGTAAACAGTCCAGATTGTGAATTTCCCATTTTATGGAGATTTTCCCCACAGAGCCGTTCAGCCATTACTTGAGTTACAAAGACCTTGATGTTTTAATCTCATTCCTCTTTATAGGTTGGTGGAATCAAGCCAGGGTGCTTTAAGATTGGAAACACAGGTGGAATGCTGGATAACATCCTAGCTTCTAAGCTGTATCGCCCTGGCAGTGTAGCCTACGTCTCCCGTTCAGGAGGAATGTCCAATGAACTCAACAATATCATCTCCAGGACCACAGATGGGGTCTTTGAAGGGGTAGCCATTGGTGGGGATAGGTGAGAACTATGACCAAACCCTCCCATACATAATTCTGAAATTCTGGTTGTAATGTGCAATATTCTTAAACATCACAGCCTTCTTTAAACAAAGGACCAATGAAATGATTGTTCTCTTCTCCCCAGATATCCTGGGTCTACCTTCATGGATCATGTTTTACGCTACCAGGACACTCCAGGGGTGAAGATGATAGTGGTGCTAGGAGAAGTGAGTATCTTCTAGTTGTTTCCTCTTTTCAGGATTCCTTGGAGATGTTCTTTCTTTGTGATTTAATCTTAGAGAACTGTTATTGAAACAGTAGGAGTAGATATCAAGAATCCCTGTAGTTGTTATGGTGTATTGTAGCCAGTAGGAAAAAGCTGTTCTCTGAACTGGCATAACAGCTTAGAAGAAGCTGACTGAGTGCCGCCGAGAAGCTGGGAAGGATTCCTAGCCCAAGGGAGACATATTTGATGAACACCCAAAACTCTGGTGTCTGATAGTGGCACCAGATCCAACTGGAATCTTCGCAGTCAGTATTGCTGTGTTCTCTTCTGCCTCTTGTAAAACCATTTCTTATTTCACTTGGCATTTGACATAATGGATTTGGTGGAAAAAAATCTGCTGGTTTTTTTTTCTGTGCCTGTTTTTTCTGGTTAATTTGAAACTGTTATGGAGATTTTTGTATGTAGGTTTTTTTAAAACATCTGCTCTTGTGCTGCTTTTTACATTTTGTTATTTGTTTTATAATGGCTTGTGTGGAACTAGTGCACAAGGTTTAAAAACAGAATAATAAAAAATCTGTGTGTCTTGATCCTCTGATGTCTCTGTTTTATGGTCTCCTTACTGTCTTGTCAAACTCACTTGAAAGTCTGACAGAATAGAACAATTTGTTTTATAATGGCTTGTGTAGAAAAACAGGACACACGCTTAAAAAATAGAAATATGTGTAGCTTGATCCTCTGCCAGCTTTCTTTTATGGTGCTCTGACCCTCTGGTCAACCTCACTTGAAAATGGAGCTAAGCTGGTGAAACCTGTGCCTTTTTCTTTAAAAAAAGGCTTCTGTGTGCCATTGGGTTGTATTGTTATACTTGGCTCCTTATTCTAGATTGGAGGAACAGAGGAATACAAGATCTGCAGGGGCATCAAAGAAGGTCGGATCACTAAACCTGTTGTCTGCTGGTGCATTGGAACCTGTGCAACCATGTTCTCTTCAGAGGTATGTGTAGAGGAAGGAAAGCTATTTGGGACTGGGTGAGTGTCTGTGGATATTTAAATAGCTGGTTAGGTAGGTGCAGCCACAGTATCTGGTCGCTGGGGTTGTTATCTCTCTCCTGCACCTCACTCTGGAGCTGAGTTGAGGAAGCAGCTGATTACACATTCCATCCAGCAGAATCAAAGCAAGCAACATAACAGATAGAGAGCTGGTAAAAATTTGGGATTTCCCAGAGTTATTACCAGTGGTAATAAAGGACTGAAATGTAACTTAAAATAAGCTGGAATCTGAGGTTTGAGGGCTTAAATTCTACTGTGTCTGGTCTTGATTTTTAATCATACCATTCCCTGCCACCATCAGAGAGTTCACTGAAGCCAGGTCTTAGCTCTTTTAAACATTGTATCTGAAAGGGGTCAGATAAGAAAGGGCCTGAGTCATCTCTCTGTTATGGAGGGTAGAGTCATCATTAGCTGCTAGTCAGTATGAAATCATAGAAATATAGAGTTGGAAGAGACCACACAGGCCATCCAGTCCAACCCCCCTGCCATGCAGGAACACCCTCAAAGCACTCCCGACAGATGGCCATCTAGCCTCTGCTTAAAAACCTCCAAAGAAGGAGACTCCACTACACTCCGAGGCAGCATGTTCCACTGCCGGACAGCCCTGACCGTCAGGAAGTTCTTCCTGAGGTTCAGGTGGAATCTCCTTTCCTGCAGCTTGAATCCATTGCTCCTTGTCCTGGTCTCTGAAGCAGCAGAAAACAAGCCCTCTCCCTCCTCTACATGGCATCCCTTCAAATATTTAAACATGGCTATCATGTACCCTCTTAACCTTCTCTTCTGCAGACTAAACATCCCCAGCTCTCTAAGTCTATCCTCATAGGGCATGGCTTCCAGGCCCCTCGCCATTTTGGTCGCCCTCCTCTGGACTTGCTCCAGCTTGACCATGTCCTTCTTGAATTGGGGTGCCCAGAACTGGACACAGTATTCAAGATGAGGTCTAACCAAAGCAGAGTAGAGTGGTACCAGTACCTCCCTCGATCTAGACACCATACTCCTATTGATGCAGCCGAGAATTGCATTGGCTTTCTTGGCTGCTGCATCACACTGCTGACTCATGTTCAGCTTGTGGTCTATGAAGACTCCTAAATCCCTTTCACACGGACTGCTATCCAGCCACGTGTCGCCCATCCTATATGTCTGTATTCCATTTTTTCTATCTAAGTGTAGCACCTTACATTTCTCTCTGTTGAATTTCATTTTGTTAGCCTTGGCCCAGCTCTCCAATCTATCCAGGTCATTTTGAATTTTGATCCTGTCCTTGGGCATATTAGCAACCCCTCTGCAAATTTGATGAGCATGCCCTCTATTCCTTCATCCAAATCGTTGATAAAAATATCAAACAGCACTGGACCCAGGATGGAACCCTGTGGCACCCCACTAGTCACTTCTCTCTAGGATGAAAAGCAGCCATTTATGATCACCCTTTGGGTTCGGTCGGTCAACCAATTACAAATCCAACTAACAGTAGCCCTGTCCAGTCCGCATTTTACTAGCTTCTTTGCAAAAATGTCATGGGGAACTTTGTCAAAGGCCTTACTGAAATCGAGATATGCTACATCCACAGCATTCCCTTCATCTATCAAGCTAGTAACTCTATCATAAAAAGAGATAAGATTAGTCTGTCATGACTTATTTTTGAGAAATCCACGTTGACTTCTTGTGATTACCACGTTGCTTTCTAAGTGATTAGAAACTGACCGCTTAACGATCTGCTCCAGGATCTTTCCGGGTACTGACGTCAGGCTGACTGGGCAATAATTATTTGGGTCCTCTTTTTTCCCTTCTTGAAGATGGGGACAACATATGCCCTCTTCCAGTCTGCTGGAACTTCTCCTGTCCTCCAAGATTTCTCAAAGATTATAGCAAGCGGTTCCGAAATGACCTCTGCCAGTTCTTTTAATATCCTAGGATGCAATTCATCTGGCCCTGGAGACTAGAATTCATCCAGTGTGGCCAGGTATTTCTGTACCACCTCTCTACCTATTATGTGCCTCATTTCCCCTGCTTCCTCACCTGCTCCCCAACCGCCAGGTTGAGTGCTTGTATCCTTCTGGGAAAAAACTGAGGCAAAGAAGGTGTTAAGTAGTTCTGCCTTTTCTCTTCCCCCTGTTAGTATATCATCTCCAGAGTCAGTATTCCTTTGTGTATCAGATGGAATGGAATAAAAGACAAATGATGCAGTTGCACTAATTGCTCACTAGCAGGTTTCCCCATAGGCAACTGCTTTGCTGCTATGAGAACGTAATGTTGAACTAACTGTGCGCATTTTCTGATCCAGTTTATGCTCTTCTTATGTTCTAATGATTTCATAGAATACTCCCCATCCTTGCAGCCCACAACAATGCTACTCTGCACTGGAAAAAGAAGGTGTGAAATGGTATGAATGTGGGCTGGAGGAGGTAGCTGAGTTGAAGAACCTACTATAGGGCATATCTGACATGAATTAGTCACTCTAGCTGATTCAAAATTCGGTACTACTCTATCTCACTTTAAAATGGGGTGAGGAGCCTGTGGCATTCCAGATCTTGTTAGATTCCAACTTTCATCAGCCCCATAATAACCAGTGACCAGGAATATGGGAGCTCAATTTCCAGCAACGTCTGGAAGAGCATGAGTTGATCATTCCTCCTCTTCAGCTTTTAAGCATTGCCTATCTGGCCCTGTTGGTCACTGAAACACAGTACCCACATCTGCACCAAGACACAGTTCTTTTTTTCCTACCATCCAAGGTTGTAAATTCCTTCAGAATCTTAAATCTTGGAAGAAACAGACAAATGAATGACCATATTACCAATTTTGCATTACTATTAAGCAAAAATATATGATTAACTCTGGGGGCAGAAACTAAATTTGTTTCATGTTTTTAACTGGTTAACATCAGTCTTGCCAAAGGTCTTTCTCCTATTTTAACAGGTACAGTTTGGCCATGCTGGAGCCTGTGCAAATCAGGCCTCTGAAACTGCTGTGGCCAAGAATCAAGCACTGAAAGAAGTGGGTGTGTTTGTACCCCGAAGTTTTGATGAGCTGGGTGATGTGATTCAGTAAGTGGGATGATGGTACTGCAGTGTCTGCTTCTTACTGTATACGACTAAGTGAGGATAAGCAGGGTGACCTGAAGACTGAGAAGCAGTCCTGAAACCTTTTTGGACCTTAACAGCAGGCTCAATGCAACCTTTTAACCAGTTAGATGTAGTGATGTAGGGGAGGTTGGGCTTTCAAAGTTAAATGCCAGATCTCCTTGATTAGCATGGACAGTGCTATCATTTGTCTCCATACCCCCTCCAACAGCTGGAATCCTCATTAGTAGCTGGGATGTGGGAAAGGGAAACAATATACAGCTGGCCCTCCACATTTGCAGGTTTGACTTTCACAGATTTATTTCTTTCTCCAACCCCTTGTACCCCCACCTCAGGTGCTTCTTTTCCAGAGGAACCAATCAGGCTGTGCAATTGTTTAAAAACCCACCTCTTGGTTTACAAACCCACCTCTGGCTAGCTAAGGATGGCTTGCAATCTGATTTCTCAGCACCACAAATCCTCTCCCATTGCCTCCCCACACTCAAGAAAGGAGATGGGAACAAGTGTACGGCCATCATGCCAACCCAACCCATCCCCTTCCCTCACCTGGTTTAGACCGTGGATGCCTGCTCTCCCCACCATGCCTCAGACTCCTTCGTATAGACACACACATTTTGATATTTTTCCAATTTTGTTGGGATCCTGCACCCCTAAGCCCAATGAATGTGGAGGGCTGATTGTATTATTGTAAACTATGGCTGTTGTAATGAAAACCATTTTGGATGGCTTGTTGTTGAATGGATAATTCAGACTCGTTAGTTTTATACAAAAGCTGCTGCTAGCAGAGGTGAAAACTGCTAGAATTCAGTTCTGCATATGGATCAACAATGCTGCATGCAGTTTTGGACACCTCCTGAGAGATTGTCTATGGAGAGAGTCATTTTAAAATTCATCATGACACCACTGGTTAAATGAAGTGTTCCCAGATCCTAAATAGTCGCTTTCCTATTTGGAGGTACCCCCCTCAGAAAAAGTATGAGGGTCTGTCAACACATTTATAACACCATGTGAAATTTTCAGCTACTAAAAGTTCTACAGGAATTGAACATTCTGCATTGGAAAAGACAGTGCTAAGAACAAAAACATGCTTCCCTAAGCAGGCTTGAACATAACATAAAGGTATGGCAAGTGAACACTTCATCCATTTTTATTAGGTCAGTTTATGAGGATCTGGTTTCTAAAGGAGTGATTGAACCAGCCCAAGAAGTGCCTCCACCAACTGTGCCAATGGATTATTCATGGGCAAGGGTAGGTTTGCTCTTTTCTGCAGAGTTTGAAGAACTAGCAAATAATAAATGCACAAGGGTTAATCCCCCCCCCCCGCTCCCTTTAAAAACTAGGACAGTATCTCAGTTCTGTTTTTACAACTCTTTTCCTACCAACCCTTTTAGGAGCTTGGTTTAATCCGGAAACCAGCTTCTTTCATGACTAGCATCTGTGATGAGCGGGGCCAAGAACTGATCTACGCTGGCATGCCCATCACTGAGGTCTTCAAGGAAGAGATGGGGATCGGTGGAGTCCTGGGTCTATTGTGGTTTCAGAGAAGGTGAGAGCAGCTTTTCAGGATAACAGGGTGGTTCTCCTTGGGCCCTGGAGAAAAGCTCCATCCTGCCTACAAAAGTCATCTCATCCTTTCTTTTCTTCTCTCACTAACCTGGTATTGAGGGAAGACAGAACCGAAATCAGAGCAAGCATGGTATAATAGTTTGAGCATTGGGCTAGAACTCAAGGCACACCACAACAAGAAACAACCAAAATAACTTTCCTTGGAGAAAGAGGGTTAAATGGTTACCATTTCCAGGCTCTATCTCCTCCTTCATTTCCTTCATTTCCACTTAGGGAAGAAACACTTGTTTTCTTCTATTTGAATGCTGGAATTTTTTTTTCTTTCACTCTCTAGTCCACCAAGCATCTCACTCTTTTTTTTTTTTTTTTTTGGTAACTCTTAAATCTAGGATGCTAGAAACCTTTTGAATAATCTCTCCCTTTATCTGCTCGCCATTCAGATTTGCTTATGTGTGACTGGCTTACCATCCAGTCTGAACATGAAGTTGAATTATTAACTTTTGCAAAGTATAACCTTCCCAGTGGTGGCCTCCCAAACCTTTGGAATCAGTGACTTAGTGCATTCAGGAAAAGGTATAGACTGTTTCTTGTATGAGTGCTTGTAATCTGGAGATTATAGAGTTTTTTCTCAAACTGTTAATTTCTATGATTTTTAAGTTACATTGGTCAGTAGGCTGTGCTTGTGTTACTTGTTTTGTAACATATCTTGAGGGTTTAAAACAATCTTTTTAAAAAAATCTTTGGCACACCAGGTTACCCAAGTATGCCTGCCAATTCATAGAGATGTGTTTGATGGTGACGGCAGATCATGGCCCCGCAGTATCAGGAGCCCATAACACTATTGTCTGTGCAAGAGCCGGGAAGGACCTCGTCTCCAGTCTCACCTCCGGCCTGCTCACCATTGTAAGCATTTAATAATAGCTGGATAAAAGTAGGAAGTTGTGCCATTGTTAGAATGTAGCCATGGCTCTGTGCTAAATAAACTTCAGATTCCACAACAACAAGTAGATTATGAAGCCTGACCTGATGACCTTGTTTACCAGCCTCTTTCCATTTGCTGTACTTCCTATGGAGCCTTCAAATTTGTGAACGTATAAATAGTACACATTCATAAATTGGCTTAAATGAGTGTTTGCTCTTCAGCTTGTTTTGGGACAACTTTTTATTAATTTTCAGTCTTCATGTTTATAATAAAAAGATTACTCTATTTTTGTGGTTTTGTCCCCATATTATATACCTTAGCATATTTTTTGTCCTGGAATGTTTTTGTTTTGTTTTGCTTTGCTTTGTTTTTGACAAAATCAGCTTTCACTGATGGTGAGAGACAGGAAGATCACTTGTGAATGTGAGTGACATAATTGAGTGATTAGGTGGTGAAAATAACATGTAGGCAAGATAATGGTGAGCATACCTATGGAAAACACAGGTCCTGGCACAGAACACCAACACTGAGGCACTGTAGAACCAGACATGGCTAAATGCAAATATGCAGCTAGGAGAAAATTACCTGCCAGATATGTGCATGTGCTGTGCTGTATGTTAAGGTGGCAGAACATCAAAAGTAATTTGCTGTTTTCATTTCTCCCTGCAGTAACTCACCAGAAAACAAAATAGCCCTCAAAAGTCAACAAGTGCTCTGTTCATTTGCAAACTATCTTATTTAAATTGTCTACCATCAGTACTTTATAGCTTTAGTTGGTTAATATGCTGGTGATACCTAGTAAATTTTGAAAGCCCTTATCTTCATTAAAAATAATGCCAGAATACTTTGAAGTTCTCTTTTTCTCTCAAAATTGTGGTTCCTAACATGTGTTCTCACTGGCCTTAGTTCTCTCTAACATGGAAAGCTGGTGTCTACATTGTATAGCTACAGGGAAACAGGTGCTGGCATGGTGAAATGTTTCTGCATTCCAAAAATAGATAAAATAAATAGAGCACCATGCACCCTGTACATAGAAGCTAGAAGATGAGGAGAGTGTTTTAGGTTAGACCTCCCTGTCATGTATTTTGTATTAAAGAAATATTTTTGCATGAAGCAGTATTCAGTTATATGGGTCCCTCTTTCTGGTTGAAGTGGAATATTAAAAAAAAATGCTCAGTGGAAAACCGCAACTTATGGTGAGGATGCCCTTTGATCTGTGCGGCAATATAATGTAATATCTACGTGACTCCCCATCCCCATTTTATTATGATCACCGGATCATATTTTACCCCAAAAGAAAAGGCGTCTTTTATTTTTTTGGTGAGCCTCTGTCTGTTTGATGATGTCCAGGGAGATCGGTTTGGCGGTGCTCTGGATGCAGCAGCAAAGATGTTCAGCAAAGCATTTGACAGTGGCATCATCCCGATGGAGTTTGTGAACAAGATGAAGAAAGAAGGGAAGCTGATCATGGGCATTGGCCACCGGGTCAAATCGGTAGGTGCCATTTTTGCTGGAGAAAGGAGATTTTAAAATATAACATGGGTTATGTTTTAAATGCTTTTAAACTGGTTTCCATTCAGGGCTGTTTTAAGCTGATACTTTGTTTTAAAATTGTTTTTGTTTTACTGTTGTGATGAGTTTTCATCTCATTTTGGTTTATTCTGGCTATTACGCCATCTTGGACCACACACTGGGAGAAAAGTAGGTTCTAGATGGATAAATAGGTTGATACAGTGAAGCTAGAAAGAACACAGCCTTCTATTCAAAGCCATATTGACTTGCACTTCTTTTTCATGGTGTAGGAACCTATCCCTATTCTTTTCATGTTATTTCTGCTTCTGTTATAGAAGTAATGCCCAGGAACACATTTACTTTATTATAACTTCTCTTGATCTGGGTGCTGTACTTCCACTGATGCAGCCTAGAATTGCATTGGCTTTTTTGGCTGCCACATTACATTGTTCATTCATGTTTAACCTGTTAAGTCCCCTAGGTCTTTTTTTACATGTACTGTTATCAAGCCAGGTTCCTTAGTGTTTCACAGTATGTGTTTTTTTCTCTTATTATTTTTGTATATTATTTCTTCTGTTGTTATTTTTTTTGTAGATCAATAATCCAGATATGAGAGTTCAGATCCTCAAGGATTATGTGAAACAGCATTTCCCTGCAACGCCTCTTCTAGACTATGCACTAGAAGTGGAAAAAATTACTACTTCTAAGGTATCAATCCTTGCCACTTGGTTTTTTGGTGACAAATTTAAACATTCAGTACCTTGGTATCTTCCCAACCCCCTTCCCCATCACTTTGGGACCTCCATCAGGGATAAATGTTACTAGAGTTGTTGACAAGGATGACTACTAACCCACAGAGCTTGGAATGTTATGTTTTAAGCAGTGGAGCCAACCTCTGGCCCAAGTAACCATTACCATTGTTATTATTGAGATTATTTAACCTCACCCTATCCTGGTTGCATTACTTGTTATGTTGGTTGTTATAGAAGTCATTGCTCTGGGGAGGAAGCAACGTGCTGTCATTTAACTATGGAAGTTCACTGGAGAGGGAGTTGCCTTAATTCTTACTTTAAAACAAAGAGCCTGTACTGCTCACAGCAGTGCAAGATCCTGTCTGCCCAGCACCCCCACTCCCATACCTCAGAGGAACACAATACTCTAAAGCCACTAAAGGAAGGATGATTGGCTGCCAGCCACACTTTTTGAAGTGGTTTCAGAGTAATATATTGTGTCTCTTAGAGGAAGAAAGCTGATTCTTCTACTTTTTCTTCTCTCCCCATCCCCACTTCCAGAAACCTAACCTCATCCTGAATGTAGATGGTTTCATTGGTGTGGCCTTCGTGGATGTACTCAGGAACTGTGGCTCCTTTACACGGTAGGAGCAATTTAGTTATCTTGCTGCATCTCTAACATGGTACTGAAGTTTGGTTATAGCTAATGTTCCCACCCAAAGGAGGCAACTCATCCAAGTATCCAGGAGACATTCAGTGAATGGTGTACAGAAATCAGCTTCCTGAAAAATCTGATTTTTTGTTTTGAGCTCCTAGTGCTTCTGAGAAAATGTGGACAAATGCTAGCTGAGTAAGATTTCTACTAGCTAGGAGTAGGGATTTCAGTACATTGCATAGCTTCCTGCCTCTCCCTCTGACTAGTGGAACAGAAATATCTATCTTCTTGGCCCAGCTCAGATATTAGAAGACAGTATTTGTCAGCTTTGGCAACTAATCATGCCTCTGTGTTGTATTTTTACAGCATATTATGATATTCCATGGTTGGTGTTGGGAGCTGGGATAACTTCTATGAGATTTTTCTTACTTGTGTTTGAAAAAGGATATTCTATCAGAGGGATGTCTCTATGTTGTGTTCACACTCCTAATCACTTTAGAATGCTAAGAATCCACCACAGAAATAAAATTGTGCAAAAATAATTTTGGTTTGTGTTGCAGGGAAGAAGCTGATGAATATATTGATATAGGTGCTCTCAATGGCATTTTTGTGCTTGGCAGAAGCATGGGTTTCATTGGTAAGTCTTGCTCATGACATAATCAAACTGCAAGTGGCTTTTTCACCAGGCAGGGGGTTGTTCTGGTTCATCCTACTCCAGCAATGGCAACTGGACCTCCCTTCCTTGGGGTCCAAACTTCTTATGAGGCAGGCAGGCAATCAGCTGTTCAGAGACCAAATCTAGCCACTCAGGGGACTCCAACTACACCTATGGAATAGGTATTGGGATTTTATGTTTTTATTTATGCTCACAGTAAGGAAAAGAAGCAATGTTGCATCTAAGAGAGAAATATTCATAAATATCTTTTATATCTTGTTTTGGTCTCTCTGGCACATTGCTTAAGTGCATCTTTTGGGGATGTCTTTATACCACGGAAAATCATGTGCTCTGTATGTGCAAAGCCCTTTATTGTTAGACTACACCAACTCTATTACCCTTGACTATTTTCAAGGGGGTCAGATAGCTCTGTCCCTGTTCCTACCCCTTCCACTGATTGTCTGGACGTCAAACAGCAAACAGAAGTTACCCATCTCTATTGCAGATCAGCTACAGTTGTTTCATCTAGTAACAACCCACCCCGCCCATGTTTTCTACATATGGCTGGCACAAATCTTATGTCACCCCCAATCATGTGGGACCACCCCCAGAGGAGGATATAAGAACTCTGCTAGATCAGACCAACAGCCTATCTCAGCCAGTGTTCTGTTCACCTAGTGACCAACTCGAGACTATGGGAAGTCCTTCAGCAGGACGTAGCTACAACTGCACTCCCTATCCCACATTGGCAACTGATACATGGAGCCATACCGACCTCTGATAGTGGAGAAGATATACAGCCATCTTGACTAGTAGTCATGATGACTCTAACCAACATGCCTTTATCCAATTCTTTTTAAAAGCTGTCCAAGTTGGCAACTATCACTATATTTTGTAGCACTGAATTCCACTGTTTAATTAGATATATTACTTATTAATTACATATAGCATATATCTACCTTGAATCTACCTTGAATCTCTCACTTTTCAACTTCAGGGGTAACCTCAGGTCCTAGTATAATGCAAGGAGAAAATCTTCTCTCTGTCTGTTTTCTCCATAGTGTATATAGTTCTATACATTTCTGTCATGTCTCTTAAGGGATGTTGCAAATCACCCATGGTTCTAATTTTATTAACTGTGCAGTTTGGGGTTATTGCCCCTTATCCAGTACTTGCACAGCAGCTCATGGGATTGGGTCATTGGGTGGGTAGAGTTGATAGAATGGGACCTTCTGGAAAATCACTTTGTGTGTCAGGTCTTAAAAAGAAATATACATTAAGCACTCTTTAATTTCAGGACATTACCTGGACCAGAAGAGGTTGAAGCAGGGTCTGTACCGTCACCCTTGGGATGACATCTCCTATGTGTTACCTGAGCATATGACTATGTGAAACTGAATGGAGCAGAACGAGTTGCCTTTACTGAAGGCCAAAATGGGCTTGACTTTATTGTATGCCGTAGCTGTCGAGGTATAGGAAATCAAGGACTGATCAGGCTGAAATTCTATACAAGGCAGCCTTTATAGCCTAGATGTGGATTCTATAAATAATGATAACCCAAAACATGTTGCTATTTCCTGCTGTATTTAATATATCAAAGCAGTTGCACTGTCTTTGCTTTTTCTTTTGTGTGGTTTTATTTTTCTCTCCCCCATCCCACAGCTTGTCTGGACAGGTTTTAATGTATTTTTTTTAGTCTGTGATCTCGTTAGACTTGAAAAACCTGAAAGTCATTGAATCTGTTTTACCAACATCTCAACAAAGATTGTTCTCACAAGCTCTATAATTTTGTGATACATTTATCTTGTCTCTGTATGTTCATCTTCACAATTATATTTCCACTGAGCAGGTGTTCTGCTGTCTTAATAAGCCATTCCAAGTCTGATGTTGTAATTTTAAAATATAAACTGGTAACATAAGCTCTTATTGAAAACTGTGAAACTTGTGTATATTCCAGTTTTTCTATTTATGCAGCTAATATTTGTACTCACCACAAAACAACAACCTAGACCTACAGTTCTTGCAAAGGCTGGACCACAGAGAGTATGTGTATACATAAGATACTTCATTTCTGGGCCTCTAACATATCCACAACTATGTGTAGTCCTCTATTTGTCTCTGTATTATAACCTGTCTCAAATAAATAGTATAATAGTAAGTTGGCTTAGCTGGTTTTTGTGAATAATCATTTTCATTTAAGACAAATGAACACTCCAGTTTGGGGGCTTTCTGAGAAAAACTAAATCTTTATTGGAATGGAAAAATACGTTTAAAATGTGAAATAAACTCACTTTATATGAGCATATAATTGTTTTTTTAAACTATGTGCAGTTTTGCAAACCCTTCTGAAAATGCTTTATTGAGGGATGTGAAGGCACACTACCATTTCTGTCACGTAACCTCTTTAACGAGGAGCAACCAAGGCATTATCTATTACAATAATGCATTTGTTTTTCAAATAAAATAGAAGGATACAGCATATGGGCATCACTACAGCCTCCTTCAGACACAAAAAATAATTTCAGATCCTTTGAGGGAGGGCGGGAGAAAGAAGGAAAGTAAGTTGGAGTAGGGGAGATATTCTGGAGGACAGAAATCAGCAAGTTAAAGAAGCTGAACTCTTAGGGCTATACAGTGCTTCAAATAGTCTTGTATTTGAGGACTGCAAAGTACATCATAATGTAGAGTTGACATCTATACAGAAGAAATGAGACCTGAAACAAAATACTGCAGTCTAAGAACCCTTTCACATTACACAAATACATTAATATATTCCACTTTAACCGCCATGGCAACATCCTATGGAATCCTGTAGTCTGTGAAGTCTGTTTTTGTTTGTGTGCCTTCAAGTCTACTCCAACTTATGATGACCTTATCATAGATTTTTATTGGAAAGATGTATTCAGAGGAGGTTTACCGTTGCATTCTTCTAAAAGAAGGAGAATCTGACTTGCCCTGTAGATTTCCATGGATGAGCAAAGATATGAACCCTGGCTTCCTAAAGTCTTAGTACAACATTAAAACCACTGTACCATACTGGTTCCTATACAGTTGAGAAAGAAGAGATATTGAAAGTTCTCAGCCAATGAGCTGTAGTGACTTATCAAATTACTAACTCTAACATACCATGGCAGTTAAAGTGGAATATAGCACTATAATTATTTAGCATAAAAGGGCACCACTGTTAACCCTTCTCTCTTCACTAATTTTCATTTTCTATCCTACCCATGCAAAAGTTAGTAAACATTCATTACTGGACTAGCTTTTTTTTTCTTAATGGCCACACCTTAGGGTTACTTGTAAAGGTTTTGTGCATGTGTAAAGTTAGGCAAATCATGCAGGACCGCAGTTACCTCCTCCTTATACATAAGCAGTAGTGTTTTGGCCACCTAAGACTCTGAGACAACAAATCTACTAAATATTATAGGGGCTAGGCTGAGCACAGCCAAAACTAGCATTATAAAAGTAAGGAGTAGGGATGGGCCAACTGAATCCTCAGGAAGGATTCGAGATTCACGAATCCAAATCCCTGTGCAAAAATAGGCAAACAGAATCTCAAATTCACCAACCAAAAAATGGTGTTTTTTTTTTTAAAGTTCTGTTTAACAAAAGTTTTAAAAGTTTAAAATATTTTTTAAAAGTAGCTTTTTAAACCCTTTTTTAAAAAAGGATTCAAAAGATTCAAGATTCATAGATTCCCAGAACCTTCCAGGGATTTGGATTCAGAAAATTCTGGATTTGTCCCATCCCTAGTAAGGAGTTTTTTTTTTTTTTAATACTTCACTTCCATCACACTTTCACACAGGGCACTTTCTTGAAGTAAAATAGTCCTATTCAAATATTTGGCTTTGTGCAATAATAACTGCACGATACAGAGCATGAGGAAGAGGGAGGTTTCCTGGTTCCACTCCATCTGATACAACACAAAAGGCATGGAGATCAGGAGACTGAGAAGCTAAAAGTCGCCCTGCAGCCTTTTTCCAGTCACATTGCCCTTTCACTGCTGCATTTCCTCAGTAAGGTTTACGTTGACATTAAGCAACATCTTCCAACTTTAAATACAGCGTGCTGTAAGAATTCACAGTGAACAGCTTTTAAAACACGTTTATCTGCAGAGCTTGGAAAAACACCTTTAAGAGGATAACTCCCAGAATCCCACATCCCAAAGGTAATTTCTCAAAGCTCTGCTTTTCTGGTTTCTAAGGAAGTCAGCATTTTGTTCTCCTACACATATATACCTCTCTAAAGCAACCCTTTTTTAGACCAGTCAAGTTTTCTTGCACTGAATTCTACATGTACTTTCTATCTTCCTTTCTACTCCTTTAAAAATCTGGTCTTCAACTGTGACCTCATGTGAGAGAGACTTTCAGTTTTACATATTTGTTAGGCCCTAGCCCTATTTTGCTAGCAGTTGCTTTGCTAAAAACTTTAGTTCCGGCCGCAATGTATGCTGGTTTTGTTTACCTTAGTAAGAATGCTCAAGGAATATGCCCCCTCCCTGCAGCAGCCTGGTACGGACAGGGAGGGAAAGTAAGATGGGAGCTTCAGCCATCTGGCAATCAGCGGATGGGGAGTTGGCGCTGGCTGGCCGCCTATCTTGGGAAGCCCCAGAAACTGGGATGCTTCAGTAATTGACCTGAGAAAGTCTATCACCCTTGTTAGTATGGTGGGTTGATTGATATGCTATTTTGCTGACTGTATAATCAGCAAGTGTAATGATCTATATAAGCTGCTTGAGAACAAAGAGCTTTGCTTCTTGCCTGTTTCTGCAGAGCCAGAGCGTGCATGTACGAATGAGGGCTTGCATTTATACTTTTGTTTCTTTGCTTAATAAAACAACCTTCTAAGACCAGGACTGGCTTGCTCCTTTCACCTGCCTCAGACCGTCAAACCCCACCACAGCAGTTTAAGCCAGGGCTCAGGCTGTGTGTGCTATAATATGACAAACCTACAGAAAGAGGAACAGAGGGAGAGCACTCATCTCTTTTACACCCTTATAGACAACTACTTTTTCCATACCATAAATCAACCGTATCCATGGATAGACCTTTGTACCCATTAACTTGAAGTGTATTTGTTTATTGAAAATATTTTCTACCCTGTCATGAAGTTCAGCATGTGCACTGCTGTTTACTGTAAAGCTCATACAATCAATGAGCATTTTTCTGAGCCAATAGATCCCAATACAGACCTTTTTTCTGTGAATATTCCTATTAACAACACTCCAGCTTCTAATCTACTTCCCTCCTATTCAGTTTATGCCATGCTATCCTATTAGAAGGGCTAATATTCTGGTATTTTGAATGGAAGTGCCTGCTCCACCTAGAAAATATTGTTTGTACATGAGCCACTTTCTGACCCCTCTAATATCTTTATACTCTGTAAAAAAAAAACAGCACCTGAAGCATGCTGATAGACTAGAGGAATATAAGTAGACCTCTTTTGGATGCAATAGAACCCAAAAAGACTATCATATGGCTAAGAACAATATTTATATTTTAATCTACCCCTCCTTTACAGATTTTCAAATACTATATACATGGTTCTTTATTCTGTTTCCAGCCCACAGATTTATCCTCACAACAAGTTCAGTTAAAAAATAGTGACTGGCATAGGATCCCCATCCTGAAAGGCTGCCTCTGTCAGAAAATTTTGTGGCCTGTGATATGTCAGTAAATTGCTCACTGAGGAGATAGGAAGAGTCCAAATCAATACCAATAGATGAAAGAACAGAGCCTAAATCATCTAAAAGACACTGTACTACTTGACAGAAAACAAGTTTCATGCTTTATAGCCCTGAGAAGGTCTGACAACAGCTTACAAAATTTAGCATATGGCATTTAAGTATGGTGTCAGGACCAGAACTATGCTATCAGGATTATGCATTGATCATTTTCTGTCTTTGTATTTGGTCTTCTTGCCTCTGTGATCAAGGGCTACTCTTTGCCCAGGGCTGGGACTGAGAGCCTTTCTGGATCACAACTCACCATTAGTTATGGGAGCTAGGGCCAACAGACTTGTAGTCCAACAACATCCTGGAAAGATCCTGAAATTTCTCACACCTATATTTGATAATAAGTCCCCTGAAAACCTCTGGCTCTGAGGAAAAGGAATTGGCTGAGAGGCTGGATCACCATCAGCTCGTGAGGGAGGCAACAGATGAGATGAGTATTACTAACACAGGCAGAAAAAGTAAAAATCCAGATAATTTCTAGTCAAACATCAGCAGTAGTTGAAGAAGTAGAACAGTGATATTCTATTCTCTGTCAGTGTCAGATGTTGTAAGCGTTCTTCCAGAACTGCAGTTTTCAGCTAACTTTACTGTTTCCTGACAAACTATAAACAGTCTAGTGACAATCGGGAACTTAACATTAGGTGCACAGAAGCAGCTGCCAGGGGGCTGGGGCTGTGGGGCAGGAAGCAAATGTGAGGAACTGAAAAACAGAGTTATGTATGCAATAAAGACTGCCTTGCATTTTCCAAGTACATCTGCTGCCTGCAGGCCCAACAAAGTGTGCCGTCCCTCCTCCATCAGTACAAAAGTCCGATTTAACTGCCAGTCCAGTCAGCTTCCCTGTATAGGACTGAGGCTGAAGGATCTCATCCCTTTCCTTAGGGAGCAGAATGTTATTGAGGTCCCTGGGTGACAATTTTTCTTCCCATTTCATTTTTAGGTGTATATATACATGAGAACAGCTCACACTTTCAACACTGATTAATGTTCCAGAGCTAATAGTTAGGAATCAATTACAACAAAG
The DNA here is from genome assembly GCA_948472985.1 of Iguana delicatissima. Classification (NCBI taxonomy): domain Eukaryota; kingdom Metazoa; phylum Chordata; class Lepidosauria; order Squamata; family Iguanidae; genus Iguana; species Iguana delicatissima. The sequence continues at coordinate 37,060 of CAOKZL010002778.1, read as the reverse complement.
AAGAAATTAAGCACACAAGTGCAAGGCAGAAATTGAAGCAGCAACTATCCATTCACATCAAAATGAAAGCGGCTCAAGAGAAAAAGAAAAAAAGAAGAGCATCTTTTGATTGGAGAAACCAATGCACTTGCCTAGTGTCAAGTGATAGCAACAGTAGAATGAGTAACTGTTGACACATACTGAGCCAAAATGGGAGGATCAAGAATGAGCTATCTTTGAGGGTGTGGGGGCAATACAATACACCATGGTTGACATTTTTGGTGGAAGAATATATTTAACTGGGAATCCAAAACATTTACCAGGGAAAATTGGCTGTGTATATATTAAATTGCATTATAACATTATAAAGAGTTGGAACTGAAGGCTAGTACTTGGACTGCCAAGGAATACCAAGTGTTGTGGGTTGTATTTCAGAGGAAGGTAATAGCAAACTACTACTGACTTTTCCTTTCCAAAAAAAACCCCATGAACTTCACGGGACCACCATAAGTTGGCAAGTGACTCGAAGGCACATACCCAATGAATTAATTTCCTGCTCCAAACACTAGAAAGCTGATCTCAGCAGCCTGTGACAGTGAAGGATTCTCAAAATTATCACAAGGGCTTAATGGATCTAAAAATGGAGATGATTTGTCACTTAACCAGGCTTCATAAATTAAAAACAAAGCCTTAAACTTGTTTTAGTAACAAACATGTAGCTAATGTAATTTCCTTGACAGGGGTTTTATACATTGCCAGTAAGGTCATCCCCCATGCAGAGGTTCAGGAGAGACATTCTGCACCAGCTACAGCTTTTGGACCAGCCTTATGGGTAGTCCCCCTGTAAAGCTTATTACAGCAGTCCAACCTGAGATTACGAATGTTTTTGTTTCTGCCTTTGGAGTCCTGTGTCATTTCCACACTAGACTGTTATAGTGTTATTATTCCACTTTCAACATCCTATGAAATCCTGGGGTTTGCAGTTTAGGGAGGGGCCTCAAAGGCCCTGGAGTTCTTGTCCCGCGTCCAGATAAGGGTATTGGCAGCTTTTTAAGTCTATAGTTCACATAAATCTAAAGTAACCAATGGAGAACTTTTTAGTAAGGAAGCTCAGTCTCAAGTTTTCTATAGCTCTATGTTGCCGTAAGTGACGTGCCTTCGCCGTAATCACGTCGAGGGGGGAGACCGTTGGAGTGGGTTGAGGGGAAGGTAAGATGGCGGCGGCTGGAGGTGGAGGAGATTTGGACGGTGGTGGACATAGCGGCGCAGAAAGTAGTCTCCTTGGCCTGGAAAGCGAAGGTGGGGCGGACGCGGAGCCCGACTCGGAGGTATTTTCTTGCGTGGCTCATTGCTCCGAGCTGGCCTGCCGACAGAACGAGCAGCGGCGGTTGGGCCTGTTTTGTGACGTCACGTTGGCCTTCGGTGGGGGCAGCAGTAGTGAGGAAGGCGGAGTGGGCGGGGCCTCCCTTCACTCGGACCCGCCCCCGCGGGAGTTTCGCGCGCACCGCTCGGTCCTTGCCGCCGCCACCGAGTACTTCGCTCCTCTCCTCTCCGGCGACTTCGCCGAGTCCCGCTCGGGGCGCGTTGAACTTCGCAAATGGAGCTCCGAGGCCGGGCCCGATCCAGAGACGGTGGAAGCCGTCATCAGCTTCATGTACACGGGCCGTGTCCGCGTCAGTCCCGGCAACGTCCACGAAGTTCTGGAGCTGGCTGACAGGTGAGACGGAGGCGGGAGTCTGCAGTCAAAGAGAGGGGCTGTGGAAGCTTGAGGGCATGTGTGTTGACGAGAGGAGCTGTGTGGTCCATAATTTTCATGGTGAAAACGCCTCTCTTTAAAACTCTCAAATTTATACTGTTTGCAGACAACATAGGTTTAAAACCGAGTCATTCCTCATCGCACCCCGCTTTCACAAGGGACCAGAAAGCCTCGAAAGGGTTAATAAAGGTGGTATCACAGTATGGATGTTGAAATTAGTGGTATAGCTAACACGACTATCCCTGCATTTTTAACTAAAGTGGAGACATCTTACAGCAGAGCTTTCCAAGCTTTTCATGTTGGTGACACACTTTTTAGACATGCATTATTTCGTGACACAGTAATTCACTTTTACTAGCAAACCAGAGGTTAAACTAACCTCTTATAAGAGATACAGACACATACATAAATTGTAATAACAAAATATATGGGGACACAACATACCTTATGAAAACTTTTCATATGTTTTTAAAAATATATGATTTATAAATAATAACATACATTTCTAAGATTGCAGGCGACACATCTACACACTTCAGGTGACACACTAATGTGTCGTGGCACACAATTTGGAAAGCCCTACCTTACAGAAAAGATGAGGGACGTAAGGTTCTCCACATGTTGGACTACAGCTACCATCATCTATTACCACTAGATTTGCACTGATGCAACTTGCATTCCAAATAGTATCAGGAAAATAACATGCTTCCCACTATTGCCTTAGAACCTAGTAGCAGGCCGTACTCCGTAAAACTGGAATAGATTGATCTAAGTTAAGGCAACGTAAGGGTGTAGTCCTTTATCTTACCACGTGGGAAGTAAACCTAGTTATACTCAGAACTTTTGAGTATGTGTGTGCGTGTATATGATTGCACTGTATTTTCCTGTTGCTGTGATAGAGCGATAAGATCTGTAAGAAGTATAGTTCTGAGCTGGAGAATAAGCTGCTGTCTTTGTCTACGTCCCAATTGCTGCAGCTTGTTGTGACAAATGTAGAAATTATTAGAAGAAGTAATTATATGCATGCCATATTGCAATGGTGTACACATTGGCGTGCATACAGGGACTTAGATTCAGTCCCCAGCATATCTGCTCAAATGATCTTAAAGAACCAGAAGACCCTTCCCTGAATGACTGGTGAGTGAGCCCTAGTTGGAGTAACTCATCTGTATGTAAATATGTTGGTTGGTGGAATGAGGAAATTTACCCAAAACTGGAGAAAATCAGGATGGAGCAATACAAATGGTTATGCAGATGATGGTATAGTCCTTGCAGAAATCTTTCTGTGTCACCTGTATAATTGTAAAGAAATTGAATTGTGGCTTTGTGGCTTTGTGGGTGGTTATTCTGTGATGTTGAACAATCAAAGCAGGTTCAAGAAGTTGAAGGAAGTATAATGGTACTCCTCACCTCTGTTTGCAAAGTGAAAAGCATGCTATAAGTTCTTTCCAACACTTTCTGTGGGCTGTCTCAGCCGTCTTGTTCTTTTGCAGGTTTTTATTGCTACGTTTAAAAGAGTTCTGTGGAGAATTCCTCAAGAAGAAGCTGACACTCTCCAACTCTGTGGCAATCCATAGCTTAGCTCATATGTATTCTTTGAACCAGCTGGCTTTGAAAGCTGCTGACATGATCAGGAGGAATTTCTACAAAGTCATCCAAGATGAAGAGTTCTACACTTTGCCATTCCACCTCTTAAGAGACTGGCTTTCAGACATAGAAATCACCGTAGACTCAGAAGAAGTTCTCTTTGAGATGGTTTTAAAGTGGGTTCAAAGAAATCCTGATGAAAGAGAGAAGTACTTTGGAGAGCTGTTTAAACTACTCCGTTTATCACAAATGAAACCCACTTATTTGACCCGACATGTCAAAACTGAAAGGCTTGTATTCAGCAATGAAGTGTGCCTCAAACTTGTATCAGAAGCAGTGGAAAGCCATGCACTCAGGGCTGAGAATTTGCAGTTAGGTACCCTCCAACAAGTTACTTCTCCCATAACTTCATTGCCTCGCTTTGGGCAAAACATGGATGTCATCATGGTCATTGGTGGTGTGTCTGAGGGGGGTGACTACTTGAGTGAATGTGTGGGTTATTTTATTGATGAAGATAGGTGGGTGAATTTACCACACATACATAATCATCTTGATGGACATGCTGTTGTAGTAACAGAATCCTATGTTTATGTAGCAGGTTCTATGGAGCCTGGCTTTGCCAAGACTGTGGAAAGGTACAACCCAAATCGAAATGTTTGGGAGCAGGTTTCAAATCTGATAACCAGGAAGCATTCTTTTGGCCTCACTGAGGTAAAAGGGAACTTGTATAGCATAGGTGGGCATGGGAATTTTATTCCTGGCTTCAAAGATGTAGCAGTCTACCATCCTGATCAAGATAAGTGGCACAATTTGGAGTCGGCGCCAAAGATACTCCGAGATGTTAAAGTGATCACTGTAGATGACAGGTTTGTTTACATGGCTGCCCGCACGCCTGTTGATGGAGATAATGAGGAAGGCTTACGGAGTGTCATTGTCCGATATGATGCAGATGCAAGACAGTGGCAGGATTCTGAATCTCTGCCTCTCCTTGACAACTATTGTTGCTTTCAGATGGCTGTGGCCAATACCAACTTTTACCACACAGCCTCATGTTGTCCCAGAAGTTATTCTCTGGATCATGAAGAGGTCAAAAGAAAGATCTCTGGCCAAGTGTCTGATGACATCCTGGAAAGCTTACCCCCTGAGGTGCTTAGCATTGAGGGGGCAGCTGTCTGCTATTACAAAGATGATGTCTTCATCATAGGTGGGTGGAAAAATAGTGATGACACAGACAAACAATACAGGAAAGAGGCTTATCGCTATTGTGCTGAGAGGAAACGTTGGCTTCTGCTCCCTCCTATGCCTCAGCCACGTTGTCGTGCTACAGCCTGTCACGTAAGAATCCCCTTCCGATCCTTACATGGTACCCAGCGATATCCAATGCCACAAAATCTAATGTGGCAGAAGGATCGGATCCGGCAGATGCAGGAAATTCACCGTCATTCCTTAAGTTTGCGGAGAATGCCCCGATCCCAGATTGAATGCTAACATGAATAAATGGAGTTTGAAAAAGGCCTGTCTGTTGCCATGCAAAACAGGGACTTCTGACGGTAACCTAAGTTGTCCTGTTTAATCAGTGCTGATTGTTGCTGGAGAGCTAGTCTTCTGGTTATTAAACAGTTTGCTAGAATTGCAGGTACCACAGGAAGACTTCACATGTATTAGCCATAACATGGAGGTAGGCACATTTGCAAAATCCCCAAAGCTTTCAGTTTTCAGCACAGATGAGATGTAAAGTCAGAATCTAGCAAAACAACACTGTCAGTTTGTAGATGTATCCAGGAAGTATAGAGATCCAGCACAGTCTTTCCCCTCCTTTTCCCGGAAATTTCTATATTAAGACACGTTTGTTCCAGTGAGGGTGTGTGTATGAGAGAATTTCCCTGAGCATTGGGGGCTCTCACTTCCACTAGTTATGCGAGGTATTATGTTTGCTTGTTTTAAAAGATAGCTAGTATCATAACACAGTTTCAGAGTTTGCTTTTTAAAAAGCCATCTGTTTTACTGATTTTTTCAGCTTTTTTTAAAAAAGTCTGCACTTGCTGTGAGTTGGCTTATTTCTCTTGGAGCCGTGTGCAATAATTAAAGAATAAGCCCCTATAAAATGAGGAGTAAAGCACAAACCTTTCTAAGAACTTCAAAACGTTCCATGCTTAAAAATATTTTGTAGTTGTATTTATCTAGAATGTTTCTGTTTACAAAGAAGTTATTAGCAAGAGCAGTACTTTTTAATGGTTGGATGCTCAGTCCTATATTGAAAGGTAGGGGTTTCACTATAATTGAGTGATGTGTCTTTCTACTTTGGAGTAGTCCCATTGGTTTAAAAAAATGTCTATTATGTAAATGGTTCTGGATTGTGGCCTTAAAAGAATGAATGGAAAGACCAAAAAGTTCAATACTACATAGCCAAATTCATAAACTGAAGGAATTAGGGATTCATTGATGCAGGGATAAAGCTGAATGAATTCTTTGTGTTTGTGTTCAAGCAAGTAATAGAGTAAATCTGACTAGGAAAAATACCACCCAGCCTGCTTTTGACAATCAAATCTCTTTGCCTTCAAGATATGCCATTCCTTGTTTGGACTTGTGTCTGAGTACTTGACACTTTGGATGGAGTGGAAATTCTGCCTCTGTTTTTGATAGTAAGGATCTTATTCCCCCCGCCCCAAAATGTCTTAATTACCTTTTGGCAGCAAATATAATTCACTTTCAGAGAACAAGTTCTACTAGTAGATGTCCTCTGTTACCTTTTTTCCCTTAAGTAAGCAAAATCCTACTTTCCCAGAATGATATTTTTTAGGACATGCAGAGAAGGTAAGAAATATTTTTGGAGCAATTTAGGAACTTTACTGAATCTTCTGCAGGCAGAGAAATTACATGGTAAAGGATTCATAAAATTCTTCATCATACTCTAAGTTGGTCCAACAAATATTTCATTTTGTCTTTGTGAATTTTGCCCTTTTAGGTTCAGTATACATCACTTCTAACGATATATTACTTGGTTTTCCAAGCCAGTTTCTCAGAGGATTTCCCTTGATTGCATCTTTCTTTCACCCTCTCACTCCCCTGACACTCAAATGGATTTTGATGATTTTCTTGTTGTTCATTGCACTAATTGCTTCAGAATCCACTGTCTACATAAACCAGTCATTTTGTCCAGTAAAAGTAACTGGGAATAGATGTGTGCTTTTCCTTCCAACCCTAACCCTTGTCAAAATGTGCAGAATTTAATGGAGTTGTCTTAGTAATTTTAAATGCGTATTCTTCAGTAGGGAGAATCAGCTGTAATAAAGGAAAAATACCCAAAATGCAATTGGATACATCTATAAGAGAGCTTTCTACAAGGGATCTTAATGATTTTTTTGCCTAAATTCTAGTCTTCCTGCCATTAATTGTTTCTCTGTCATTTAAACAGTTGAGGTTTATACCTGGGTGCATTGAGATGAGACAAAGAGGATGAATCAGTGTATGAGAAATCTGCATTGACCAAGATTATGAAATTCATTATGTAGTGTTGCTTTGAATAGTTAGTATCAGTCTCTTAAATTCTGAAAAGAACAAGTTTTTTTTTAAAAGAGAAATGTTACTTTAAGGACTGACCATTCTTGTTTTCCAGTTTAGCAAGAAGCCTAATTCATGTCTGAGGTACTGGGGTAAGTCTTTCAACTGCATGGATGTGCACAGGTTTTTTTTCTTGATTTGTATTTGTTCTCCTAATACTACCCTTTACAATATAAACTTTGGGTTTAGAGACTTGTGTGGATTAAATAATGGTCTAATTCAAGTTCACACTAATGCACCTTGTCAGACAAAGACAGCCACAGACATTTTAAAACCCAAGTACTTGATTCATTACAAGATATGTTGCATATATGTCAGCCAGTTATTTATGAATAAGATAGATTCTTCAGAAGACTTATTATGAACTTCCTGAAAACCCACTGACACTGAAAATCCAAAGTTGCAAGGCTCAATACAAATATACTAAAACTATTAGCAAGTGTGCTAATTAAGAAAAGAAAATAAGAGCTTTTGTCTAACGTCAGTTATGGACATTTCTGTATGAAAAAGTAAACTCATTTAGCTGGAGAGTGTAGTTTTTTGAAGTCTGAATTTCTTGGTAAGCTCGCTACCAGCTTCAGAATTTGCAGAATCCCCTTGTGGAAAGTGATGACAGCTAAAGGCATTTCAGCTTGTAGTATAGATGTGACCGTACAGGTTTCCGTAACTGAAAACAACACAGGTTTTGAGACTTCACAAAACATATGTTTGGCCTGCAGTGCAAAATGGTTGATAGTCTCCACAAATGAATTAATATATTGACTGTTAATTAGTGTTAATTAGCGTATCTATACAATTGTTCAATCTGGCTGGTCAGCTTTGCTTTTTTAAATTAACTTGTAAGCCACGTTGGATGTTGCTCGTGAATGCCAGTCACTTATAATATACAGATGTCTACATGCCTTGCTTGGAGATTTCAGTTTGCATGGAGAGTTAAGAGCACTCTTGAGAGCAGTCTCGTTGTGCCACATGTAGTGTCAGATGTTGGAATTTCTTAATGTCAGATCTGGATGTTAGGCTACTAACCTATTCACCTGTTCTGAGTGCCTCTCAGGTCTTGCTTAGCACAGTCCTTGTGCTGCATGCAAAAGTCTTGTCCTGCCTTTATAATGTCATTCCTTGTCAAAATGAAGCAGTAAACTGAAAAAGAGAGCTCCTCAAATGGACCATCCAAACTGTGTTTCCACATAGGAAAGGTCGACAACCCTAGATTACATTCCTAAGCATAGCTGAGAACAAACTTTAGATTACTTTTCAAGATGCAACTTCCCAAATCCCCCCAGGGACCATTTTGAGATTTGGGAGATTCTGGAAAATGTAAGTGAGAAGAGAACTTTTCAGAGCTATACCTTACAGACTGTTCAACTGGAGTCAATGGGAGCTGGAAGAAAAGATGGTCAGGATCAGGCTGCTAGTGATATACAGAAGATCTGTTGTTCCAGAAACACAAAAGGCTTCCAGGAAATGAGGGTCTGTAGGACAGGCAAAAATGCCAGCTGCCAAAAGACTTAGGAGAGAAACCTCTTTTATGCTGTACTGATTCTCAGCTATGACACAATGCATGTTTCACAGTCTGCCTTCCTCTTGTGACACTAGTGAAGTAGGGTAGATCGTTTGATGATGCCTGAGCTGACACTATTACTGAAGTAATGCTGTCTGTAGGTTATCCATATATGTTCATAATCTTCCTATTACTAGATTCAAGCTCGTGTCATATGTGCGTGTGTGTTTCAGCAAGGCTCACCTTTAATCAATGAAGGTAATGTGATCCCAATACAATTTTATTCAGGTAATATCTGCAAGATTGCCACAAATAACTCTTTTGTTATCACTGCAACCTCGACCACAGAGGACAGATTATACCAGTGTTTCTCAAACTCTGGGCTTCCAGGTATTTGGACTTCAACTCCCAGATCATTGGCCGAGGCAGCTAGGACTTCTGGGAATTTAAGTCAAAAACACCTAAAGGACTAGAGTTTGAGAATCACTGAATTAAACAAAACCAAAGTATCTTTTTTTGCAGTTGATGATCCACTTTCAGCAGGTCATGTAGAATTTCACTGGTAGCAGCACCTACCATCTTATGCAAGTATCAACTGTGCTGCTTGCCAGTTGCCTTTGCTTCTTCACAAGACACTTATGGTACTGTAGCTGTTCTGATAAGAACAGAAGCGACGGGGTTTCTCCTGCTGGTTTCATAACATCCAAGCCCTATGAGGGACCAAAACAAGGTTCTGCCTCTTGCTCCAGCTCTCCATGCTTACTGGAGAGTTTCAGAAGAGGTAGAACATTCTCAGACATGCAGGAAGCTTTGGGGAGGGACCAAAATAGCTGAAGAAATACCCACTAAAGAGTGCAGAAACACTTTTTTCATTTGGAGGAAAGAAGACATGAGGGATGACCCTCCCTGCTTCATGTTGTGCTAAGCTTTTTGCAAGTCAAAATAGGTCTTTGCCAGCTCTTTGACCCCTAGTAACAAATAATGACAGTCTTGTGAGAGAGACAAAGTTTGCAGAGTGTTTTTGCAAGACAGGAGCAGCAGGAGAAATGCTTATCTGTCCTCCAGAGTGTTTTGCAAACCTCACCTTTCCTTGCTCAAGGAAAAGCAAGGAAGTGGGAATTTTACTTTGACGGTGAGAATAAATAGGCTAGAATTGGTGGTGAGGGCAAGTAGAAGTTTGGCTGGGAGCGATATTTGTTGGCACTTGATTTTGTAATCAAAGTGGGCCAAGCTGAAATGGTGATACATATATTGTTGTTTCTTCCTGTTGCTTTAATTCTGAAACATTTGCCTCAAAGCCATCCTATTTGTGTGGCAGTTTTGCAAGTGCAGCTTCCTGCGTCCTCTGAGCCCCATTAGATAATATGAAAATGAATATAAGTTAGTGCCCTTTTCTTTTCCCATTTCAACCCCAATTTGCCTTGTGTCTGTTGCTCAATAAACAGAGCAACTTCATCCTTATAAAATGAGGCTTCCTTGCCTTCAGGTAGAATTATCTTGAAGAATATGTCCCTAGAATCTATTTTAAAAACTTGCTATTCAGTATATGCTGTATTAAAGTTCTGTAACACTAAATGTAATTTCAATAAACATTTTATTTCTCTATTTCTCTCTTGCTCAGTTCATTTTACTGGTCCAGGTTGGATATACATTTTTTTTTCAGTACATTGGTTTTGAACATTTAAATTTGAGAATTTAAATCCTCTCTGTGTTGTGACCTGAGTTTCAGTTAACTGTCAGAGGGCTCTCTAGCCATGAAGATTGCTTCCATCTCTTAATTAATATCCCAGTTATAGTCACTTCAATTAGTACAATTAATTTAGGCAAAGAAATATAAAGGCAACAACTGGGAATGTTGATTGAGAGAAGTGAAATCTATTTTAGCTTCTGCACTGAGTATACAGTATTAATAACATGTATTAGAAGCATATATATTAGCTTATATGTATAACACGTATTTTAGATATATTTACACATATATTTCAGTATATTTTATATTTGAGCTTCTGTAATACACTAAGTCTAAGATAACAGCTTCCTAAAATTGGCAGCTGAACAAAAGAGGGCCTCAAAGACCTTGGATCTGTAGGGTGGCAGGTGTGTTTCAGATAACAACACACCAGACAGGACAAGGCTGTATATGTTGGCCTTGAATCTCCAGGTGAAGAACCAGACTGATAAGTCTGAGTGACAGGACAAGGTTGTCTGTAAGGAGTAAACTGATTGATAGGGACATACCAGAACACGCTGATAAGACACCTTGATAAGATACCTGCTGATAAGACATCTTGAATGTAACATGAGAAACAAAGATACACGAGAGGAAGACATGGGCAGCTCATGATCATTCTTTTTAAGGAAAACTGTAAATAAGAATAATGGGCACTAAATAATGGGGAGGGGGAAATGTAACTTCTTAGGCGATCCTGACAGGCTGTAACCTTTGGGGTCCTATCCAATGGGATTCCAGGGGAGGGAAAACCTGCGATGGGGACAGGGTATACAATATGAGGTATTCAATACTGGGGTGTGTCCTCTCTGGGGAGGACCTGCTTCTGCAGAAACATACTTTTAATAAATATTAATGCTTCAGCCAATCCTGTGCTAAATTGTTTTATGAGTCTTTTCAACTATTTCTCACATTGATACACACCTTTTAGTTTCGTAGTTGCACACTGGGGAAATCTTCATGTCATATACACTGGGGTCTGACCTGTTGGTAACTGAACAAAAAAAGAGTCCTGTGGTTGTGATGAGTAACTCAACAAAAATAGTTCTTATTGTTGCCTTCATTTTGGTCCCATCTTTTGTCCAGTGCTGGAATTCAAAGCAGCTTACAAAATATTTACACCAATAGAGATCAAAAGCATACAAAAACATCATAGAGAAAGAATGTGTGTTCTTTAACAAAAAAACAAAAACTAAATGCAGTAGCTATGAAAGAATGAATTTCTTTTTAAGGAGTTGTTAGGAAAGAGATCAAAAATAAAGTGGTTATAAAAATGTTTAGGTTTCTTGGTCTGCCTCAGGAATCAACATGCCATTTGCAGGTTTTTCAAGTTTCTCAGAAGTGAAGATTGAATATTTCCCACAATGAGTTGTTCTTCCACATGCAAAATGGAGGCAGTATTTTTAATAGTACTTTTTGGCCTGCAGAACTGATTGTAGAACCCAGAAAGAAAGCTTTTCTGTCTGGCACGGTACAGCATCTGTGTCATTTGCTAAATGTTCACCTGAAACCTGAAAAGGGGTGGCAGAGAATGAGTGATATGTATTGATATTATTTTGTTAGTTGTTATGAAGTACAGGTAGGACCTACAGATGTTTCTGTTTGGAGTGCTTCTGTTAACGTGTGACATAATTATGACATTGTTGAGATTCCATTCTGTTCCACTGCTTGGTTTTCCATTTCTGCCCATCTCCTGACAGCTCGGCTTTGAGGATTTTCAGTGCTCAGTCCTCGTTGAGCTGTTTGAGTACTTTTCCCTGCCACAGGTCTGTCTGGCCTGCGTGAGTATGTCCCTCGCTCTAAAAGGTTCAGTAGAAAAGAAGACTGATCTGAGAACACTATAAGCAAATGTATGAACACTAGGCTGTCCAGAAGCATGAGGAGATTCTAAGCTACTGCCAAGGATCCTGCAATTCCACTGAGCCTGAAAAATGCTAAAGTAATTCCCCGAAATACAGGAGACACAAAATTTAATAACAGTTTTAATTATTATAATAACACAAATGAGTAGCTTAGCATCCATGCAGGTCAGTACATGGGTTTTACAGAGAATTCATTTTTTTAAACACTGTAAATGTTCAGATAGAAATTGAAGTTTTACAGATCGAGATAAAACGAAGTACAAATGAAAGCAACAATTGCACACAATTCCTAATTTGATTAATAAAATCCATCTAACTTAGGTAATTGCATATAGCTAATTGATCAGGCTAGGTTTCAGAGTAAATATAGGAGTATCTTGTGGAGAAGGTAGTCTAAGAAAGCATCTTTGGTCTCTAACATTATGGTATGAAAACCTAGATTGAGCCAAGTCTTGCAAATATATGGGGCTTGGGGTTCCATAAATAAATTCCTTAATAGAAATGGGCTGTTTAACTTGATAGGGCAAAAAGCTCATCTTCTAATATCAGTAGTCCAGCAAGTTTAGAAAATTATATACAGTTTAGGTCCACCTCTCTAATGGTTCTGGATGTGCATGTCAAAACATTTGGCTGATTCAAACTGGCTATAGACTTGTAAGACAGAACTCTAGATATGTATTCAGAAAACAGCCATAGTGAGATGTAAAAATCCCAGAGACACTAGATGGTGTTATTGAGTATCTGAATATAAGGATGTATCACACAACAATATACACATACCTTAGACAGTATTTTTCAGGCAGACTGATGTGGACAAGCAATTTATTTTCTTCAATGTGCCAGCAACTATTACCATATTCGTGTCCATTAGCCACAACTATTTCTTCCCTGTAATCTTGTTGGAGACCAGCACTGGTCCAGAGACCACTACTTTGATTAGTACTACTTTAGAGAAGCACTTCTTCAGCTCTCTGATATGGGGAACTGATGTATTTTCCTCCTATGTGTACTAGGGACCAATACCATATTTGCGTCCATTGAGTATAACTGTTTCTTTCCTGGAAACTTGCTACGGACAAGCAGCGAATAGCTCACAGACTAGCAGCAGTCCATGGATTACTGAGCTTTTCCCTAATTTAGATTTTTTGGCTGAGGGACACATCAGTTACCAAGAAATCCATGTCAGTCTTTTCTGTTTTTCACAGTGATTGCTTGAGAGTTTACAGATGCCTCCATAAGGGAAGCTCAATTTGGAAACATGTAAATGCAAGCAGCAAAATCACATTTCACTAATACATCCTCTTCTTCTCCTGTGCTTATTGTAGACAGAGTGACAGCCTTCCTTTTAAATACCAGGCTCTGAAGATTCCTAAGACCACTTTGCAGAGGGCAACTTCTGTTACCTCAAATAGAGGTGCTGTTCTGACTGCTCTACCTTAGCTTGCCCTCCTAGCCCCATGTAGGATTGATACATAGCATACATAGTGCCCACATCCATAACTCACTCAAGACAATACACAGTTTAGGATGCAACATCTCCACTTAACAGTTGTCCATGCCTCTTCCAACTCAAATGTGAGGCCACTGTCCATCTTCTTCTGAGGCACCGACAAAATTGAGAACTACACACCATTTTTGGACTACACTTTGGATCACTTACACTCTGTGGAAAGAAATACCTTGGAGGCAAGGAGCTACGCAGACACACAAGAAAGACAGACAAGCCAGACAAACTGATACATGTGATATATATGGTACATAAAGTCACTAAAGAGCACTGTAAACAAGTAGAACCTGGATCCCAGAAGGATACAATCAACTGTAATTAAACAATTGGGAAAAGATATTTATATGAAAAGAATGGGGTATTGTGATTTTCACCTTTTGTTTAGCTGAAATGTCTGATTCTTATTCATATAAACAACTTTTTTCAATGACGCACACACAGACAGGTATACTTTGGTTAACAAAGCAGGAATGTTCTAGGCATTACTTTGACCATTTCCGCACTACTCTGTTATAGTGCTATTATTTCACTTTCATTATCCTATGGAATCCTGGGGTTTGTAGTTTAGGGAGGAGCCTTTAGGATTCTCAGCCAGAGAGCTACATACTACAAATCCCAGAATTCCACAGGATGTTGAAAGTGGAATAATAGCACCATAGCAATGTAGTGTGGAAATGGCCTCCCCCCCCGTTTTACAGAAAATTTGGTACTATAGGCAGAAATAGCATGGAAAGAATAGGGATAGGTTCCTACAATGCAAAAAAGAAGACCATTTCAACATTTTTCAGCACACATTTTATTGAAAACAAACAATATGCACATGAGAAATGAAACCAGTTAAGTAACTCTTGCATAAGTAAATAAAAACATTTTGAACCTTCTAGAGATCACTTGAAGCTTCTTTGAAAAATGCAACCAAGGAATTAATTTTTTCTTTCGTCAGTTTCTCTTTTCCTATGATTTCCATTTGGTGGTAAATTTACAGATCTATATTCTTTTTTACTTTTTTTTTTTTAACTTGCTGGGTGTAGCTAGAGCAGTGGTTCTCAACCTGTGGGTCCCCAGATGTTTGTGGACTTCAGCTCCCAGAAGCCCCAGCCACTATGGGCAATGCTCATGGCTTCTGGGAGCTGAAGTCCACGAACATCTGGGGACCCACAGGTTGAGAACCACTGAGCTAGAGATTAGACTTGCATGCTTTCCCTTTTATCTCAGTTTTGCTATTCGCACATGCTCAGTATGGAGGCAGCTGTTGTTTAGCTTGTCTGATGTAGGCAGGCACATGCCTAGTAGAATTCGCTAGAGTATAATTTCATGTTTTCCCAGTTTTATTGTACTGTTTACTGTAAGCAGTTGCTGCAACCTGACATAAAGTCTGTGTTTCCCCGGGCCTTGTTTGCCAAAAAAACTTCCAGGTAGACAGAAAAAAAGGATGAAAAAGCAGCTATGGGGTGTAAAAGGGAGCTGCTTTGCCAGAGGCTTTGTTAGTATACTGTGATGGAACCTTGGGGTGTGGCTAGTCTGAATGACGGGGCAGCCCTAGCAACAGGTTGCCACGTAACTACAGTGGCTCTGTATGAGAGGAAACTCAGCCCACTGGTGAGAGGGAGAGGCTGAGGTTTGTGAGGAGAAGGCCTCTGTCTAAAGCACAGTGACTTGGACTTTAGAGATTTCTTCAGTGATATTTCCACACACAGAGAAAGAGAGTAAGTTTTAAGTTATAGCTCTTCAGTCAGCTGAGGGAATTGTATGAATAAACTTGGTTGTCTTCTCAGAGGTCTAGAGAGAGATAGAGGAGAAACCAAACCATTTTTTGAGTTGGATCAGAAGGTGCAACCTAGACTGAAGAATCAATCCTTTGAGCAAAAGGGAAGCCAAAGGCCTATGTGAGTATGAAAGTTTCGTGCTTGTGTATTGAGTGGAACTATAAGAAACTGGTTAAATACCTTTTGAAGTTCTGTATTGCTTGGAATTACTTTTGACATCCAATACTTTCTCCCTGTTTGTTATTTTAATAAAAAGTACATTGTATTTTTATAAATTCTGACTCAATAGAGTACTTTCCATTAGTTCTAATCAACCAGAAACATGCTACCACAGATCAGTAAATAATTCTGAATAACAACTGTGAGGCTTTACCCTTTATACATTAAGATGGTGGTTTTAAAGGAAAAAGCAGGGTAGTATAAAGGACGGGGTGGCAGGGTGCTACTGCAGACTTGGGGGCGAAGTGCCACTCCTGTCTAAAAGAAGGAAAAGCAGGCCTGGCCTCCTCCACATATTGGTAAGAGATTTGTTTACTACCAAGACTCCAGTCTGATCACCTCCAGGGTCTATCCTGGAGATATTCCAGAAAAGTATAGCAACTAATGAAATAACCTTAAATGTATTGCCCCCTCATCATGCTCAGTATTTGGTGCTTCCATGGCAAAGCCATATATTGGAATTTTTTTCAATGCCTGTTTTCAAAAGCAGAAATGCAGAGGCAATAAAAATTGCCAGATTGTTTCTCAGAAAGTTATTTGCCTTCATATTCATTAGGGTTGCCAGACTGAAAATGGTGGTGTAGAAGAGGGAATTTCAGTGTTTTTTTTTTCATGCAACCTGGTAACACAATACCTGCTGAAATTCTTTCTTCTACACATCCATTGAATGTACAGGAGCTGTCTCCAGTTTTCACTCTGGTAGCCCTAACTTGAATCAACAGGAGAGAAGTAAGCACAGAGGCATAGCTTAGGAGGGCGAATGGGGTCTTAACTGCCCCAATTTTTTTTTATTCCCTCCTAAAATTTCTAGCATTGTAGAGAGTGATTAACTGTAAATCGTTCATACTTAGGACTCTCATTCGCTCTGTTCACATTTCCTTGATAACTTTGCCTGCTCTTTTTCTTTGGATGCCTGAACTGTATTTCTAAACGCTTAACTGAAATTATAAATTACTGTAATGCTAGAAGTTTAGTGACTGAAGAAGTTTGTGTGTGTGTGTGTGTCGGGGGAATTCTTACAGAGAACAAGGTGGTAGCTACACCTGAGTATGCAACACTTATGTTCTTCTCCTGCTTCAATAAATGACTTCAAAGACCGCCTCGCTCTGGCCTTTTCTGCACTAGACTGTTATAGTGCTATTGTTCCACTTTCAACATCCTCTGGAATCCTGGGGTTGCCGTTTAAGGAGGGGCATTTAAGAATTCTCAGCCAGCGAGCTTTTGGGGCTCAATAAACTACAAACCCCAGAATTCCAGAGGAGATTGAAAGTGGAATGATAGCCCTATAACAGTCTAGTGCAAAAAGGCCCTCTGTCTTTTTGGGTCGTGGGTGGCTTGAATTTATAATCTGCTTTTCGAGTCCAGGAAGGTGAATACAGAGAGTCAGCGGGGTGTACTGGTTTGAGCGCTTATTTTATACTCATCTTCTTCCCGACAAGGGACTCAACGCTGCTTTGCAAAATTTAAAACAAAGTGCAGCCCAAAAAATTTCATTTTACAAAAGTTGAAAAACAATCAAGTAGCTATGCTTTTCCAAAGCTTGCAGTTACAACAGTTTAAACGCGTTTACGCGTTGGACTAGGACTTTTGAGGAGCCCAGGATTTGAAACCACCACGGAGACCTCTTTGGTGACACTCTCTCAGCCTCTGAGCAAGGAAACGGCTAACCTCCGAGAAAACCCTAGCATAGAGTCGCCGTAAATTGGAGTGGACTTCAAGGCACAGAACAACGAGAAAGGTTAATAATAACCCTAGGAGTAAAAAGAGACAAGACAACAGGAACACCATCCTGTGAAAGGCCGGCATTTCCTTCTTTCCAGAGATTAAGCCCTGCCTCGATAGGAGGGCGAGAGAAGGGCCTCTTATCAGTCGCCAGCAGGAGGCCAACCACACCCCGGGAGGAAGGCGGATGACCCCAAACGAGAGAACAAGAGGGACCAAAATGCTCCGCCCTCGCATGACCCATAGTGGGAGGAAGCCTGGCCCACCCACGCTCACCCGGCATAGTTTACCACTAGCAAAGAGTACGTGTGGAAGAAAAGGAGGAGGCGCCTCCGAAGCCCGGCCCACGGAAGACCGCCTTCTTCCTTCTCCCCTCCTTCTACTTTCTCTCTTCCCGGCTTCAGATTGCGAGGAAGAGCCTCCGGGGTGAGGTCGCCGCTAAGTCGAGGTCATGGTGAGTCGGGGGAAGCGTGGATTTGTATTTACAGGCTGAAGGTGCTCAACCCTGTGTTGGAGGGGAAGGTATGGCGCGCCCCCTCCTCGCGAAACCCTTGAGGGAAGAAATAGGTTTGTGTGTATAGGGGTGCATATTGAGCGCTGTAATTACATTATTAACGTAGCCTTTAAAGGGTGTGAGTGACTGTGGACTGCCCGAAGAACCCTTCAGTCCTCTGCCCTCCCGCTCAGATTTTGTAGAGCCTCAAGGGATAGCGGCGGCGGGAAGGGGTGCTGAGGAAAGAAATAGGGGGGAACCATCTTTTTTCGGGGCTGGAGTGGCTGGGAGGGAGTTGTGTTCTGCGAAGGAGACTGGACAGGCAAAATGTTTGTGTGGTCGAGATTTGAAGGCCTGGATGATGGAAGAGCCAGGTTCTTTGGGGTAGGACTTGGAGGCCCCCTAAGTGGCTTGTCATGTTTAGAAATAATGCCCAACGTCTTAAAAACCTGTCATGACCACTGGCTAAGGAATGCAAAACGAGCCTTTGTTGACTACAGTCCAATTACTTGTTGTGTGCATTACTTGTGAAGTAAGACCTATTACGATTTAAATGGGGTTAGTGTAAGACAGTGTGAAGTACATGAAGTAATACTAAATTGTATTTACATGCTAAAGAGCTCTTTTGCTGTCTTCTGTAAGACTATGAAGGCCAGAGGGCATGGGTGGGTGTATAAAATAATTAATCTGAGAGCTAAAATTGTTAAGGTGCACTACTCTGAGGGTTTCTATTAGCTTTTTAGAAGGACAATAATAAATTGAAGTGAAGGGGATGGTCTTTATGTAAGGAATCTTAGGTCAGCCTTTAAAGTCAACTAGAATTCAAAATGGAGGACTTTAGTTATGCAAATACAAAAAGACAGAGAGTTTCTTTAGCTTAGACATTTAAGCAGACAATACTGTCTCTGAATTAAACTGTCCAGGGCACTGGATCTCTAACAGCCCTGCAGAGTAGACCAGGGACAAAGATGGAAAACACTGTCCATTTTGTCTGTTCTGTTTTACTGCTAACACTGATCGGTGGGGGAGATTTGGTAAAGGAGTGGTTTGGGTTAGAAGCAGTGAGGAAATGGTAAATTTGAATATTCAGGAGCTGATTGCAATAGTCACCTAGCTACATCCCCCAGAAGAGTCCAAAAATGGAGGCACTTATGTTGGCCCATATCAGTGTGTGTCTGTGTTGTGTGAGTGAGTATGTATCACAAACATGCATACACATATACACAGCATTACAGTAGAAGTAGCTCACAACATATAAGGTTGTTGTATTGGGAGGATTGTAACTTAGCTCAGAGGAACAGAGAAGGTTGAGGAGACTGACAGATAATATCATGGTCTCTACTGATCCCAAAGTCCTGGTACTTTGATCCTATGAGCCCTGGTTCCACTATTGGCATTGTCAGGGTAACAGCTGTACAAAGCAATGTGGGCTTGAGGTGGAAAAGAGGTGTTTAATATTAGGAACACTATCAACATAGAGACTGTCATGAAGAAATTACAAAAAAGATTAAAACTTGGAAGGGCAGGTTATGAAAGAACCAGGGAAGATCCTCAAGGGTAAAGAAGATATATCATTAAATACCAAAGTCAGAACCATCTATGCAATAGCATTTCTGATTTCTATGTATGGTAGTGAAAGCTGAACAGTAAAGAAAGCTGGCAGGAAGAAAACTCATTTGATATGTGGTGCTAAAGGAGAATTCTATGGATAGTATGACTGCTAAAATGACAAATGAATGGATGAGTTCCAGGCCAAGTCAGGCCTGAACTGTCACTAGAAGCCAAGATGACTAAACTGAGGCTGTTGAACTTTGGAAGTGTCTTGAAATGATGTAACTCTCTGGAAAACACAATAATGCTTAGAAAAGTGGAAGGCATTAGGAAAAGAGAAAGACTGTACTACAGATGGATTGATTTGATCAAGGAAGCCATGACACTGAATTTGTAATACCTGAGCAGAAGAGTTGACAAACTGAGCTCTTGGAGCTTTCTCATTCACCGATTGCAACTTCATAGGGGAAAAAAACAACAGCATTACTCTGTAGTTCACATGTTTTTCTGGTGTTCAAAGGACCTGTCATACATCATTATCATAATATAATCCTTATAACAACTCCAACAAGCATCAGTATTATCCCCATATTGTGGTGGAGGGAAAGCAGTGATTACACTTAGACAGTGGTTTGTCTGAATATATGTCAGAGGCAAATTCAGACCACAGATATCTTAACTTGTTGTAGTTCCACTTTGTACATTAGCTGTAACCTAACATAATCTTATTCTGTGTGCTGAGTTAGCAACATTTGCTTTCATTTTATATTTATATGTTGTTAGCCTCATTGTGTGCAGAATATAAATTTAAATAAATAGAACTTCAAACACCAAAAGTATAACACATATTGTCTCTGCCTCTCCAGGTACCTGAATTGGAGAAAGCAAGTGTCCAGATGAAGAATGCTGAACAAGTAAAAAATATAATTTCATTGCTCAGAAATGGTGGGGCAGGAAGACTTCAGGTGTGTATTCCTCCGTTGCATAGTTATATATGTTCCTTTTCATATCATAGGTTGCTCTTTATATGGTCAAGAAGATTTCAGCAACCAAGGCCAAAAAAAAAACAAAACCCCACACTTGAGGAAGATGACAGCATGTCCCTTGTTACTGTTTTTCCCCTAAAAGTACCTATGGACATACATTTTGGTTTCTTAACCACATAGATGTCACTGTTGTCTTGAATGTCCTAGTCATGTCCATATTAATTGATGCTACCAGATGCTCACAATCTCCCATTGGTTCTTGAAAATAAGAAAAGAAAATGGAATGGAATGGAATGTTGCTTTGTCAACTATGTATTGTTGGTCACAAGCTAAATTTGATTGTGGAAATAAAACAGTCCTGTGCAAAAAATCATCTGGCTATTTCACAGGTCATTTCTGAATCACACAATCCAATATAAATTTACCAGTTTTTTTGCTCGTTCTTTGTCTCAGTTTTGATTTTATTTATATTTGTTAAGATTTTTTTCTTTTCCTATGTAAATTTTCTCTTAAAACAAGAAGCACAAGTAGTTGTGTTATCCAGAAGAAAGACATCAGATTCCTCATTAGGGCAATATCTTTATTTGACAAACTCACTATTAATAAAATGCTGTGCAAGCTTTTGAGTTTTCCAGAATTCTCTACTAGACAAGATAGTGAACAAAGCAAAGAGGTGAGGAGTTAAGTAATATTTATTTATGAATCTGTATTTGGTTATACTGTAAAGAGACAGAGTGGAACCAGGCTGCATATGTTCAAACTGGCCTCAGCCAGGTCCTAAGAATGGCTGAGTGTGCATTAATCTCCAGTTAAGTGTGACTAAAATTCATAGAAAGGTTTTTAGGTATAAGTAAAAGGTAGTGTTTGTGATATGCTGTATCACTGTGCTATTTTTTGTTGTATATTTATATTAACAAATATATAAAAGGTGATCACATTTGCTTTGTCATACTTCTTGCAAATTCCATAAGACAGTATATGGGGATATCCTTTTTGCTTCATGGAACTACTTTGGGGCAAAGAAACTGTGACATGGACAATACTAGTTTAGCAGTTTCTCATCTGATACTATCTTAATGATCTTAGCTACTTTTTGCTGAGCAGGAAAGGGGCTGGAATAAGAGGAAAGAGAGGGATTGTAGAGACATGCAAAGGATCACCAGACAAGGTGGAAAGATGAACAGGTTGCGTACCTGTAACTGTGGTTCTTTGAGTGGTCATGTGTGCCCTCACACACTAGGAGCTTTCGCGCATGCGCGGTATGATTCGGAAAATTCTAGAGCTTAGTAGCTTAAGGCCTCTCCCCCCATGCATCCACTGAGCATGCTCAGCCCGCCGAGCAACGGTTGTTCCTCAGTTCTAAAGTCCGCTGATAAGGGACCTGAGAGTGAGAAGCGGGTGGGCGGGTGTGTGCGCGGGCACAGATGACCACTCGAAGAACCACAGTTACCGGTAGGCAACCTGTTCTTCTTCGTGGTCTCTGTGCCCCACACACTAGGAGACTTTGTAGCTTACCAGAAGGACGGTGGGTCAGGTCCTAGAGTACAGAGGCCAGCACCGCTCATCCAAACTGGGCATCTCTCCGGGACCGGCAGTCCAGTCGGTAATGAGACGAAGGTCGATGGCCTGGACCAGGTCGCCACTTCGACAAAGTTCTTGCAGGTCCACACCCCTCAGGAGGGCCGCTGAAGATGCCACAGCTCTGGTAGAGTGTGGCTGAAGCAAGTCAGGTGGAGGCTGCTTGGCCATTTTGTAAGCAAGAAGAATTGTCTGTGCCACCCACTTAGAGAATCTCTGGGTGGACACTTTGTGGCCTCTGCGACACTGACCATGGCAGACAAACAGGTGTGGAGTTTGTCTGTCAGGCGCAGTCCGCTGTGCGTAGAAGGCCAGGGCCCGACAAACATCCAGAGAGTGGAGGGACTGCTCCAGAGGTGTCGTCGGGTTCAGGTGGAAAAGCCGGTGGGATGATGTCCTGATTAAGGTGGAAGTGAGACACCACCTTTGGCAGAAAATAAATATCCGGGTGAAGGGCTGCCTTGTCCCGATGAAGACCAGGAAGTGGCTCGTCGGCTCGTCAAGCTGTCCAGCTCGTTGGCCTGCCTGGCAGAAGTGATAGCTACCAGGAAGGCAGTCTTAGAGTTCAGGAGCCTATCGGTAGTGGCCATAGGCCCAAAGGGTGGTCGCATGAGCTGGGAGAACACCAGGGATAGCAACCAGGGAGGGCAGCAGCGGCGATACCGGCGGGTAGAGATGTTGAAGGCCTTTAATGAATTGTTTCATGGTGGCATCCCGGAAGAGTGCTGCTGATGGAGAGCCTGGAGGGTTGGTAGACCACGATGGTAGAGAGGTAGACCTAGGGAAGGAAACGACAGTCCTTGTTGTTTGAGATGGAGGAGGAAGCGGAATACGTACGAGACCAACCAGCGATACCGTCTTGTCTCTCTCTTCCGCAAAGGTCACGAACTACCACCACTTGTAGGCATAGTTGCAGCAGGTTGAATTATTTCCTGGCTGCAGTCAGGACGTCCTGGATGGTGAGGTCATCTAGGGCGTTATCCTCCACGTGCACAGGGCCAGGAGCGGCAGGTCAGAGTGGAGAACACGACCGTCCGAGTGGGACAGCAGGTCTGGTGCTGTCGGGAGCCTGAGAAGTTGACCCCGAGCAGCCTCAAGCAGGGGGCGCGAACCAATGCTGCCTCGGCTGGTATGGGGCGACCAGGATGACGTCAGCTCGGTCCGCCAGGATCTTGGCAATCACTCGACCCAAGACCGGAAACGTGGGAAGGCGTCAAGGAGCCCTTCGATCCACCAGAACTGGAAGGTGTTGCCGAGAGCTCGGTCCCCTGCAGCTCTCGAGCAGTACTGGCGGCACTTCGTGTTCGATGCGGTGGCGAAGAGGTCGATCACAGGCTCGCCCCAGCGGTGCCATATCAGACGGAACGCCTGGTCTGAGAGGGACCACTCGTGGTGGGCTGAGGTGTCCCTGCTCAGGGCGTCTGCCGTGGTGTTGTCCTGTCCAGCTAGATGGACAGCAATTGAGTGGACCCGGTGCAACACGCACCACTGCCAAAACTGGAGGGCGATGGTGAGTAGCACAGTAGAGTGGGTCCTTCCCTGTCTGTTGACGTAGCAGACGGCCATCGTGCTGTCTGTCAGTATGAGTACTGTCTGCCCCCACGACCATGTTGCGGAACGCCCTCAGAGCCTTCCCGATGGCTATGAGCTCGAAGGCGTTGATGTGGAGCTCGGTCTCGTCACCAGTCCAGCGTCCCCGGACTCTGAGGTCTTCGCAAGGCGCTCCCCACCCAAAGAGGGAGGTGTTGATCGTGTCTGTGAGTCGAGGAGTTGGTTGTCTGAAAGGCATCCTGGACAGGAGATGGCGGGAGGAGAGCCACCACAGCAGAGAGCGGTGTACCTGCGTTGGCAGTCGAAGTCGCAGCCCCTGGTTGTCTCGGAGCAGGTTGAAGGCTCTGATGAACCAGTGTTGAAGCGGAGACGCCCGAAGTCTTAACAGGTACGTGACGGCTGTGGTGGAAGCCATGTAGCCCAGAAGCTGCTGTATCCTCCTCGCTGATGTCATCGGGGTGTTGAAGGCAGTGGCCACGGCCCGGTGGAGGGTACGGGCTCGCTCTAGAGGCAGGTAGGCTCTGGTCGAGACAGAGTCCAGGGTCGCTCCAATGAAGTCGAGCACTCTCGCCGGCTCAAGGTGGGACTTCTTCGGATTGACCTGAAGACCCAGGTGGGTCAGAAGCGACAAAGTCTGATGAATGTCCGAGTAGAGTTTGTTCTTGCAGGGCGCGACCAACAGCCAGTCGTCGAGGTACGGGAAGACGGTGATGCCCTTCGTTCACAGGTAGGAGACCACAGGGGCCATGCACTTCATGAAGACCCTTGGTGCGGTGGAGAGGCTGAACGGCAGCACCCGATACTGGTAGGAGGTGCCGTTGATCGCGAACTGAAGGTATCTTCTGTGCTGTGGACGAATCAACATGTGAAAACAGGTATCTCGCAGGTCGATGGATGCGAACCAGTCTCCCCGACGAAGGAAGGGAGGATCGTCGATAGCGTGACCATCTTGAACCTCCTGGGGCGGATGTATTCGTTCACCCCTCGGAGATCCAGAATGGGTCGCAGGGTCCTGCCCGAGCTTCGGTACTGAAAAGTACCGGGAGTGAGAAGCTGGTGGTATTGTCCAAGGGCGGGACCTCTTCAATCACTCCCTTCTGCAGGAGACTCATCTTCTTCCAGCAGAGCCGGGGCTGGCCTGGGTGGAATAGAAAACGCCTTGTGGTGGAATACTCAACTCGATGGCATGACCAAGACGGACGATGGTGCGCACCCAAGAGTCCGTAGTGATTAGATGCCATGAGGCGAGGTGTTTGGCCAGGCTGGGGCGATCTTTCAAGGCTGTCGGTAGGTGGAACAATGGCTGTGTCAGGGTCCCGCAGGTCCCATCAAAAGCGGGCCTTGGACCCCAACGACGACTTTTTTGATGTTGTCTGGCGGCTCCGCAGAGGTCGTCACGAGGATGTGGTGGAAGTCCTCGACAGTGCCGACCAGGCGAGTGTTGTTGGAAGCTCGTCGAGGATGAGCGGCGCCAGGCGGGTCAGAACCAGATCTGTGGTGGGACTGTTAAGGCTGACGGATCCCCATCTTCTTGGCCGTTAGCCGGGCCTTGACGATGTGGTCCATGGCCTCATTGATTGACGCATTGAAGAGCCCCTTGCCATCAAACGGGAGATCCTCAACGCGTTTCCGAGTGTCCTCCTGGAGGCCAGAGGACCATAGCCAAGCGTAGTGGCGCAAGGCTATGGAACCCACCATGACCTGGACGACCGCCTCAACAAGATATTCTCGAGGGGTTTCTTGGTTCGCGAGTGCCACCGCTTCTTTATAGAATTGGTTGGCACTCGCCCTGCTCTCCTCTGGGATGGTGGACAATATCGGGGCGAATTTGTCCAGCAGGCTCTGAAGATACGCCGCCATACATGCTTGCGTGTTCGATACCCTCGCTACCAGGGAGGAGGCAGAGTAAAATCTCCTCCCGAAGGTGTCGAGATGGCGTCCCTCTCTGTCTGGTGGAGTCATATGAGGCTTGGTCCCACCCTTGGTCTGTGCAGATTCAACAACCACTGAGTTAGGATGAGGATGGTTGAACAGAGAACTCGGCGTCCTCCTTCTGGGTCCTGTATAGCCGATGTGGAATCGGCTGGGCGGAGGCTGGCTGGGCCCACGGATGTTTGAGGGCCTCCATAAGAGCGGGCAGGAACGAGAGTGGGGCTGTTGAAGGCGGACGGGTGTCCACGTAGTGACACCAGATCCTGCACTGCGGGGGCCGGCTCTGCCATCTTAAGACGCAGAGCTGTCAACATCCGAAGGAGAATGTCCAAGAACTGCCTCACATCCTCAGGCGTGGACTCGGGTGCTGGGTCCCCGACGCCGGGCGAGACTCGTGGGACTCAGGCGACTCCTTAGAGTCTGAGTCTGAGTCCTAGTCCTGTGAGGAGGCCGTCGAGGAACGGTCCGGTGATCTGGCTGGTGACCACTCGGGCGATAGGTGGCGGACGGTGCTCGACAAGGTAACCATCGGAGCGGAGGTGGCAGGCTGTCTATCCGACTGAGGGAGCTCCACCGGTCGGCCGTGGTGCAGCTGCCCTCGTCGGAGGGATCACCACAGGGATGGCCAGGCACCAGGTGCTGAATCGCTGTGCGGCCCATGGCCGCTGCAGTCGTAGTCGGCGCTGGAACTGCCTCTGATGTATCGGGAGACTGTTGAGGTGACCCATGGAGGCGGCGAGGCGGCCCGGTAGTGAGGTGTAGACTCTCGGCGTGGACCGATGTCGAGGTGATCTTCGAGTTGAATGCGATGGAGCACGGTCACGCCGAGAGCGGTAATCTCGTGACGGCGATTGGGAGCGGCAGTAAGGCGACCACTGCCTCACATTGGGATGATAGCAGTCCCGATATGAAGGCGAATACAACCTGAAGGAGGCTGGGAACTCCCTCCAAGTGTGTTCCTGGCCATACCTCAGTGTGAGTCTCGCGGGGGCAGGGACCATCCTGAGTAGGCTTCCCGATGATGAGGGGAAGGTTGTCTGACTCTGCGTCCCGGGTAGTCACCATGCTCCCGTTGCTCAGGGTAGGCCTCCTGATGGCGCGGGGAGGGCTGTCTAACCTCTGCGTTCCAGGTAGTCATCACGCTCCCGTTGTTCAGGGTAGGGATCCTGTCTGACTCGTCGCTCCGGAATGGGAGAGGCGCTTCTACCAGCAGAACCTCAAGGTGTTTGCGAGGTCTGGGGAACTGCTGGAATATCCTCCGGGCGGGCCGCCCACCTCAGGGCTTCCGGACGGAGAGACCATGGCTGAGAGTTGCACCGCTGAGCCTGCGGTATCACCGGCATCGGAAACCTCCAAGATTTCATGGGGTTTCAACTCCTCCTCTCAAACTCGAGGAGTTGAGTCGGAGGTGGAGTGGGGACCGGTCTAGCCAGAGAACCGCGCTTGTCCTTCTTCCTCTTCTTCTTCTTCTTCTCTCTCTCTGACTCAAGGGTCGGACGCTTATGCTGGGCCGCCGTAAGGGTCTTAGCTGGCTTAGCACCCTGCGAGTAACAGACGAGGATGTCGAAGAAACCTTCGGAAGTCCTTGGTAGGGCAGATGAGGAAGCCCTATGTGACGGTACCGAGCCCAGTACCGCCGATGCAGCAGGATCGGAGACCACCGAAGCTGGTGGAAGTGTGGCCGCAGGACAGCTCTTGGACATCTTAGCTGGAGTGGGGTCTTGTGGTGACAATGACTGCTCCCAGCAGAACAACTTTAGGCGTGCCAGCCAGTTCCTCAAAGTCTGCGACGTGAACTCCTTACAAATTGGGCAGGCTCTGATGTTGTGGGCCTTGCCCAAACAGAGGAGACACTCGCTGTGCCCATCCGAGGTGGCGACCTTACGACCACACTTTTTACAGGGTTTAAACAAAGTTGACATAGAAGTCCGGAGAAGGAGAGAGAGGAGACGAGTCGAGGAATGATGACGGGGGCGTTAGCGACAAAGACGGGGGGGGGTTTGGCAAGTCGGGGATAGAAGTCCCAAGATGAGGGGAACAAATCACCGAAAACTACCAAAAACCAGTCCAGTAAGCCAAGAGGAGTCGAAATCCAAAATCCGAGGTCAAAACCAGAAGAGACTTCTTGCAGTAGAAAAGCCAAGAAGAAAACGCAGCTAAGCTCAGAACCTCCGTACGCAACGGTGGACGAGAAAGAACTGAGGAGTGGCCCGATTAGACGGCGGGCTGAGCATGCTCAGTGGATGCATGGGGAGAGGGGTTCCTGCCAAGCTACTAAGCTCTAGAAGAAGAACCAACAGACATAAAAAGTAACTTTTTGAAGCTCTCCATGCTAGTGACAATAACAGACTAATTTATAGTAACACAAACTTTTATGTTTATAAAAAGGACCATGTGAAGTTGGGAAACTTTCATTCCTCCTCCCTATTCTCTTCAGGTGATTTCTGATTTTGACATGACACTGACTCGGTTTGGGTTCAATGGAAAGCGTTGCCCCACTTCACACAGTGAGTCCAGTTTCTGGCTTTTCGGTTTCTTCACTAGTTTTCAGTTGTATCTCTTTCCTTGCCATTCTTCTTGATGTTTTTTTCCTTTTCTTCCTTTGCAGACGTTCTCATATCTTGGTCATGACTTCATTCCTTTCTTACAAAAGAACTGCAGATCATCTCTGTGATTGTTTCACTTTTAAATATCTTATCTTTTCCTCTTGGAAAAGGCTTCTCATTTCCTACAAGGCTTTTGGGTTTCTTACAGAAGGCTAATATTGCAGTGCAGTTGAGAGGAGAAGCTAGGTGTTATCTGTTCCATGTTCAGACATGAGTGGAGGGTACAATTCACAATGAGATACATTAGGGAATGGACATAACCAATGGTGCATATATTTTGTTAACAATGTAAATTTATGTGTAAGTAAGGCTGATGTCTGCAATCTATAGAAATGAAACAGGCAAATTTTGCATACATAACATAATTTGTTTGTCTCTTATTTCATGAAGAGGGATATAGACTTAGATTAGTAAAATCCAATTCCCTAGAAATCGTTTTCAGCACTTTCTCTCTCCTGGCTGATCTGTCCTGGCTGAGACACAGTTACGCACCAGTGACCATTTCCATGTTTATTTTTGCAGCCCTAAGGGTCAGACTCTCCTTTTCTGTTGTGCAAATAAATCAAACAGATTGGAAAACACACAGCCGTTTCCAGGTCCAAACATACACCACGGTTTCCAAAAGGGGACTTTGTGCTGAAAAAACTGAGTAAGCTACCAAAGCACAGTATTTTTGAAATAATTGTAAACTAGATGTTGATGTATCTTTGCACATACATGTACAGGAAGTTGTTACAGAAGAAAATTATAGAAATGATGTGTTTGCATTTGTATCTCTTTAGATATCATAGATAACAGCCGAGTCATCAGTGAAGGGCAAAAGAAAGGTATGAGTTTCTGCATATTCTCTCGTACCTGTATTAATATTTAAACTGAGTATCAAGTTCCATTCCCTGTAGTTCTCAGAGCCCTTAAGAGTTATAATTTTCTATGGGAACTCAGGCCTCTAGAACAAAACTTTTCCATACTCTGCATTAAGTAAACTTGTGGCTAAAATAATTTTATTCCTGGTGCATTTCTAAAGATTTGTTCATAAAATTATTTTGTTAATTTTGTATTTGCTTTTTTCACAACTAATGAAGCATTCTAGATATTGAAACTAGGTTGGATCCAAAGTGACAGTGAAACCCTGTCCCTGTCTGCTCAGTAGTAGTTCCCCCTGAGTTCAACAGGACTTTCTATAAAACTTAAAATTAAACAAAATAATTTTATGAACAAATCTTTAGAATTACTTAGGAATAAAAATTATTTTTAGCCACAGTTTGATGCAGAGTATGGAAAAATTTTGTCTGAGAGGCCTGAGTTCCATGAGAAAATTATAACTCTTAAGGGCTGTAGAACTCAGGGAATGGAACTTGATACTCAGTTTAAATATTAATACAGTCCGAGAGAATATGCAGAAAACTCATCCCTTTCTTCTGCCTTTCTTCACTGATAGCTTAGGATATTATGTATGATATCTAAAGAGGATCAAATGCAAACACATCATTTCTATAAAATTCTCTTTCTTCTGTATACTTTCCTGTACATGTATGTGCAAAGATACATGGACATTCTAGATTACGATTGTTTCAAAAATACTGTGCTTTGGTAGCTTCTGGTTTGAGTACAAACTCCCTTTGCAAACTGTGTATGTTAACCTGCTGTGTTTTCCAATCTGTTTGATTTTGTTTGCACACAGAAGGTCTGACCCTTAGGGCTGCAAAAATAAACATGGAAATGGTAGCTGATGGTGACTGTATACAGCCAGGAGCAGATAAGAGCCAGGAAAAAGAAAGTGCTAAAAGGAACTTACTAGGGAATTGGATTTTACTGATCAGTCTATATCCTTCTTCATAAGAGACAAACAAATTATGTTATGTATGCAAAATTTGCCTGTTTCATTTCTATGGATTGCAACATCAGCCTTACTACACATAAATTTACATTGTTAACAAAATATATAGCCATTGGTTATGTCCATTCCCTAATGTATCTCATTGTGATTGTTACCCTCCACTCATGTCTGAACATGGAACAGATAACACCTAGCTTCTCCTCTCAACTGCACTGCAATATTAGCCTTCTGTAAGAAACCCAAAAGCCTTGTAGGAAATGAGAAGCCTTTCAAGAGGAAAAGGGGTGAGAATTTGAAAGTTGAACAATCACAAGATGATGTGCAGTTCTTTGTAAGAAAGGAATGAAGTCATGACCAAGGTATAAGAACGTGTCAAGGAAGAAAAGGAAAAAACGTGGAGAAAAAATTCTGGCAAGCAAAAAACTAGTGAATTCAAAGGCCAGAACTGGACTCACTGTGTGAAGTGGCACAAGCTTTGCAAAACCGAGTGGTAGTGTCAAAATGGGAAGGTGAAAGAGAATAGGGAGGAGATGAAAGTTTCCCCAAACTAGGCATGGTACTTTTTATAAACATAAAACTTTGTGTTACTATAAATTAGTCTGTTATTGTCACTAACAGCTTCAAAAAGTTACTTTTTATGTCTGTTGGTTCTTTCTTCTAGAACTTAGTAGCTGGCAACCCTCTCCCCATGCATCCACTGAGCATGCTCAGCCCGCCGCGCAACGGTCACTCCTAGTTCTTTCTCGTACCAGCCGTTAGGTAAAGGCCTGCGTTTTCTTCTTCAGCTTTATCCAAGTCTCTTTGGTTTTGACCTCTCGGATTTGGATTTTCGACTCCTCTTGGCTTACTGACTGGTTTTTGGTAGTTTTCGGTGATTTGTTCCCCTCATCTGGGAAAGGAGCTTTGAAACCCCCCCCCGTCTTTGTCCATCATCAATTATCGTCATCATTCCTCGAACTCGTCTGTCTCTCCTTTCTCCGGACTTCTATGTCAACTTTGTTTAAACCCTGTAAAAAGTGTGGGTACAATAAGGTCGCCACCTGATGGGCACAGCGAGTGTCTCCTCTGTTTGGGCAAGGCCCACAACATCAGAGCCTGCCCAATTTGTAGGATTTCACGTCGCAGACTTTGAGGAACTGGCTGGCACGCCTGGCGGGAGCCTGCTGGGAGCAGTGGTTGTTCACACAAGACCCCACTCCCAGCTGAGTGTGCGGAGCTATCCTGCGGGCCACACTCCACCAGCTCGTGGGCTGCCGATCCTGCTGGTGAGATATGACTGAGTACGTAGCCGTGGGCTTCCTCATCTGCCCTCCAAGGATCTCGAAGGTTTCTCGACATGCTCGTATCCTGTTGCTCCGCAGGGGTGCAGGCCACTAAGCCCTTACGGCGACCACATAAGTTCCGGGCACCCTCTAGTAGGAGAGAAGAAGAAGAAGAAGAGGAAGAAGGACAACGTCTTCTGGCTGAGCCGGTTCCTCCTACTCCACCCCGACTCAACTCCTCATTGGAAGTAGGGAGGAATTGGAACCCCATGAAATCTTGCGATTTGCCGATGCCGAGTGATGCCGCAGCTAAGCGGTGCAACTCTCAGCCATGGTCTCTCCGATCCCGGGAGGCCTGAGGTGACGGTTCCACCCCGGAGAGGAATATCCGCAGTTCCCCAGACCTCGCAAACACCTTGAGGTTCTGCTGGTAGAAGCGCCTCTCCCATTCCGGAGGCGACAAGTGAGCAGGGATCCCTACCCCTGAACAACGGAAGGTGATGACTACCTGGAACGCAGGGTTAGACAGCCCTCCCGCGCCATCAGGAGGCCTACCCTGAGCAACGGGAGGCATGGTGACTACCGGACAGAGTAGGACAACCTTCCCCTCATCATCGGGAAGCCTACTCGGATGGTGCCTCTGCCGCGAGACTCAGCACTGAGGTATGGCCAGGAACACACTTGGAGGGAGTCCCAGCCTCCTTGCAGGTTGTATTCGCCTTCATATCGGAGCTGCTATCATCCCAATGTGAGGCAGTGGTCGCCTTACTGCCGCTCCCAAATCACCGTCACGAGATTACCGCTCTCGGCGTAACAGGTGCTGCCATGCGCATTCAACTGAAAGATGGTCGACACCGGCGATGTGCGAGTCTACACACACTGCCGGCCGCCTCGCCGCCTCCATGGGTCACCTCAACAGTCTCCCGTCAGACATCAGAGGCAGTTCCAGCGCCGACACCGACTGCCAGGGCCATGGTGGCACAACGAAATTCAGCACCTGCTGAGTGTGTGGGTGATATGCTGTGGTGATCCCTCCGCGAGGGCAGCTGCACCACGGCCGACCGGTGGGTAGCCGTCGGATGACAGCCTGCCACCCTCCACTGCGATGGTTCTTGTCGATACCGTCTCGCCACCTATCGCCCGAGTGGTCACCAGCCAGATCAGCCGGACCGTCCCTCGACGGCCTCCTCACAGGACTCCAGACTCAGACTCAGAGACTGTTGAGGAGTCTCCGCCTGAGTCCCACGATCTCCGCCCTTGGCGTTCGGGGACGCAGCCCGAGTCACGCCTGAGGTGAGATTCTTGGACGTCTCCTTGGGATATTAGACAGCTCTGCGTGTTAAGATGGCAGAGCCCACCCGCAGTGTGCGGGGTCTCATTGTCGCTACATAAACATGCCGTCCGCCTTCGCCACTCTCCGTTCCTGCCCGCTCTTATGGAGGCCCTCAACCGTCCGTAGGCCCAGCCAGCCTCACCAGCCGAATTTCCACAGTGGCAGGAAGCCAGAAGGAGGACGCCCAAGTTACTGTTCGACCATCCTCATCCTAACTCAGTGGTTGTTGATCTGCCACAGACCAAGGTGACCAAGCCTCATATGACTCCACCAGACAGAGAAATTGTTCATCTGAACACCTTTCGGGAGGAGATTTTGTACTGCTGTTCCCTGGTCACGAAGGTATCGAAAACACACAAACGGGGCCTGTATGGCGGCGTATCTTCAAGCCTGCTGGAGCAGAATTTCGCCCCGATATTGTCCACCATCCCAGAGGAGAGCACGGGAAAGTGCCAACCAAATTCTATAGAAGAAACGTCAGCTCCCTGGCGAAGCCAATAAATCCTCTCCTCCAGACACTCTGTTGAGGTTGTTGTCCAGGTCATGGTGGGTTCCATAGCCTTGCGCCACTACGCTTGGCTATGGTCCTCTGGCCTCCAGGAGGACACTTGGAAACGCGTTTGAGGATCTCCGTTTGATGGCAAGGGGGCTTCAATGCGTCAATCAATGAGGCCATGGACCACATCGTGGAGGCCCGGCTAGAAGGAGAAGATGGGGATCCGTCAGCCTTAACAGTCCCCACACAGATTCGGTTGCCGACCCGCCTGCGCGCGACTATCCTCGACGAGCTTGCGCAACAGCTCGCCCTGGTCGGCACTGTCGAGGACTTCCACCACATCCTCTCGACGACCTCTGCAAAGCCGCCAGACAACATCAAAAAAGTCGTACGTCTAGTGCAAGGCCCGCTTTGATGGGACCCTGCGGGGACCCTGACACCGCCACTGTTCACCTACCGACAGCCTGATCGCCCAGCCTGGCCAACGCCTCCGCCTCATGGCATCCGCTCCCGGACTCTTGGGTGCAGACACCATCGTCCCGTCTTGGTCATGCCATCGAGTTCTCAAGTATTGGCCACGGCCGGCGTTCTATTCCCACCCCAGGCCAGCCCGTGGAAGAGATGCCAGTCCCTCCTAGGAGGAAGTAATTGAAGATCTGGACCCTGGACGATGCCGCCAGCTTCTACTCCGGTACTTTTCAGTCCAAAAGTGAGGCAGGTTCTCCAAACCATTGTGGATCTCCGAGGGGTGAACGATACATCCGCCCCAAGGTCAAGATGGTCACGCTATCGCGATCCTCCCTTACTTCGTCGGTTTGGTCGCATCCATCGACCTGCGAGATACTGTTTTCACATGTTTGATTCGTCCACACACAAGAAGATACCTTCAGTTTCGCGATGGCGCCACCTTCCTACCGTATCGGGACTGGTCAGGCCTCTCCACTTGCATGGCCCTGTGGGTCTATTACCCTGTGGACGAAGGCCATCACCATCTTGTACCTCGACGACTGTGACCTGGTCGCGCCCTGCCAAGACAAACTGCTACTCAACATCATCAGACTTTGTCGCTTCTGCAGCCCACCTGGGTCTTGAGGTGGATGCCGAGTCCCACCTTGAGCCGGGCGAGTGCTCGACTTGGTAAAAAAATTACCTGGACTCGGTCTCGAGACCAGAGCCTACCTGAGGCGGAGCCAACAGCCGGGCCGTGGCCACTGCCCTCAACACCCCGATGACATCAGCGAGACAGGCAGCTTCCAGGCTACATGGCTTCCACCACAGCCGTAGCGTCACCTGTTGAGCTTCGGGCGCGGCTGGGCTTCAACACTGGTTCATCAGAGCCTTCAACCTGCTCCGAGACAACCAGGGGCTGCGACTTCGACTGCCAACGACCAGTACACCCGGCTCTCTGCTGTGGTGGCTCTCCTCCGCTCTCCTGTCCAGGATGCCTTTCAGACGACCTCCCTCGACTCACAGACACGATCAGACACCTCCTTTTGGGGTCAGGGAGCCACCTTGCGAACCTAGAGTACGGGGCACTGGACTGGTGACGAGACCGAGCTCCACATGAGCAGGCTCGTTGCATAGCCATCGGGAAAGCTTGTGCAGAGGCGTTGCCGCAACATGGTCGTGGCAGCATCTCATACTGACAGACAGCACGAGATGGCCGTGTGTTGCGTCAACAGACAGGGAAGGACCCACTCTACTGTGCTACTGACCGTCGGCCCTCCAGCTGGCAGTGGTGATCTTAGCCGGGTGTACTCATATCCTGTCACTGGACAGGACAACACCACGGCAGACGCCCTGGCAGAACCTGTGAGCCCACCACGAGTGGTCCCTCTCAGACGAGGCGTTGCCGTCTGATATGGCAGGCGCTAGGGGCGGCCTGTGATCGACCTCTTCACCACCGCATCGTACTGCTAGCTGGCAGCCGAGCTATTCTGATTACCTTGCAGCTCTGGTGGATCGAAGGGCTGCTGTCGCCTTGCCGCCGTTTGGTCTTGGTCAAGTAGTACCAAGGCCTGGCGGAGCCGAGCTGGGGGGCGGCCCCATCCAGCCGAGGCAGCATCAGTTCGACGCCCCTGCTTGAGGCTGCTGAGGGGTGCCAAGCTCTCAGGCTCCCGACACCAGACCTGCTGTCCCAGCTGGAACGGTCGTGTTCTCCACTCTGGGCCGCTCCTGTGCACGTGGAGGATAACGCCCTAGATAAGACCTCAGCCATACCAGGCAATAGTGACTGCAGCAGAAAAGATCAACCTGCTGGAAAGTATGCCTACAAGTGGTGGTAGTTACCTCAATAGTATTTGCAAAGAGGGACAAGGCAACATCGCTGGTTGGTCTCGGTACCAGTGTATTCCCGCTTCCCTGTCCCATCTCAAACAACAAGAAGGACTGCGTTTTCCTTCCCTGAAGGTCTACCTCTCTACATCGTGGTCTCAAGAACCTGGAGGCTCTCCATGGCAGCACTATTTCGGGATGCCAGCGCTATGAAACAATTCATTAAAGGCCTTCAGACATCTCTACCCGCCGGTCTGGCCGGCTCCTGTCCCTGGTAGTCCCTGGTGTTCTCCCCCAGCTGCAGTCCGACCACCTTTTGGGCCTATGGCCACTACGATAGGCTCCTGGGTTCTTTAAGCTCCTTCCTGGTAGCTATACACTTCTGCCAGGCAGGCCGCGAGCTGACAGCTACGAGCCGACGAGCCACTCCTAGTTTTTCATTGGACAAGGTAGTGTTTCACCCGGATATTTATTTTCTGCCAAAGGTGGTGTCTCACTCCACCTTAATCAGATCATCCCACCAAGCTTTCCACCTGAAGACCCGACGACACCTGCTGGAGCAGTCCCTCCACTCTCTGGATGTTTGTCGGGCCCTGGCCTCGCACAGCGGACTGCGCCCCTACAGACAAACTCCAGCACCTGTTGTCTGCCATGGTGCATGCTCAACAGAGGCCACAAGTGTCACCCAGTCTCTAAGTGGGTGGCACAGACGATTCTTTCTGTTTACAAAATGGCCAAGCAGCCTCCACCTGACTCTCAGCCACACTCTCGAGCTGTGGGCATCTTCAGCGGCCCCTGTGGGGTGTGGACCTGCAGACTCTGAAGTGGCGACCTGGCTGCCAGGCCATCGAAACTCGTGTCCACTACCGAGCTGGACTGGAGTCCCGGAGAGATGCCCAGCTGGATGAGGCGGTACTGCTTACCTCTGTACTCTGTCCAACCTGACCAGCCGTGCTTCTGGTAGACTACAAAGTCTCCTAGTGTGTGAGGCACAGAGACCACGAGGAAGAACAGGTTGCCTGCCCGGTAATCCTGTACCCGCAAGGCACGCCCGCCCACCCGGTCTTCTGGCTCAGGTATGCCCACGGAGCTTTGAGAACTAAAGAAACAACCATTGCTCGGCGGGCTGACATGCTGGTGGATGCATGGGGGGAAAGGTCAGCCGCCAAGCTTGTAAGACTCATTTTTCCGAATGACTGCCGCGCATGCGCGAAAGCTCCTAGTGTGTGAGGCACAGATGACCACTCAAAGAACCACAGTTACAGGTACGCAACCTGTCCATCTTTCCCAGTTTGTCTCTGGTGATCCTTTGCATGTCTCTACAATCCTCTCTTTCCTCTTCTGCAGCCCCTTCCTGCTCAGCAAAAAGTAGCTAAGATCATTAGTATCAGATGAGAAACTGCTAAACTAAGTATTGTCCATGTCACATTTTCTTTGCCCCAAATAGTCATGAACAAAGGATATCCCCATATATTGTCTTATGGAATTTCCAAGAACTGTGACAAAGCAAATGTGATCACCTTTTATATATTTGTTAATATAAATATACAACAAAAAAAGACAGTGATACAGCATATCACAAACACTACCTTTTACTTATACCTAAAAACCTTTTTTCTATGAATTTTAGTCACACTTAACTGGAGATTATGGCACTAGCACAATTCTAGGGACCTGGCTGAGGCCAGTTTGAACATATGAGCCTGAGTTGGCTCTGTCTCTACAGTATAACCAAATACAGATTCATAAATAAAATATACTTAACTGTGTTTTGTTCACTATCTTGTCTAGTAGAGAATTCTGGAAAACTCAAAAGCTTGCACACATTTTATTAATAGTGAGTTTGTCAAATAAAGATCTATTGCCCTAATGAGGAATCTGATGTCTTTTTCTTATGGATAACACAACTACTTGTGCTTCTTGTTTTAAGAGAAAATTTACATAGGAAAAGAAAAAATATTTTTAACAAATA
>CAOKZL010002777.1:0-157660 GCA_948472985.1 Iguana delicatissima | reverse complement strand
AGCATTTTTCTTTCTTTCTTTTTCCTGCCAAGGTTCTCCAGAAAGAGAGGTGGGGCAGCCAACTGTACACTTTCTAGCTTGCTGAGAAGACTCAACAAACCTGCACTATATTTAAATAAGGCTTCTGTGGCCCTCCAAATACAGAGGAAAAAATAAAATCAGTGAAGGTAGTTTGTTTTTTAAAAAACCATACTCCTTATTTAAGTTTTAAGTCTGATGTATCAAGTCTTGTTTCTTGAAGTGTTTTTGTGTTTGGATATGTAAGCTGGATTTCTCTTTGTGATATATAACATTCTAAAGCTGGATTTCTAAACTATATTTTAAAAATCAAAGGAAAAAAATAAGGATAAAAAAAAGAAAAATGGGGAAAGGGAATACTCGGAATATGAACAAGGTTATGAATAAGGGATAAGCTGATGCATTAATATAAGCTGACCATATTTGCAAAAATACATTTTCTTGAATTTGATGTCTATTAATTATAGATATCAGGGGCCTAAACACCCTAAAGGCACCAGATTCTGTATGATCTTGAAAGCTAAGCAGGGTCAGCCCTTGTTAGTACTTGGATGGGAGACTAACTATGAACACCAAGGCTATATTTGAGAGGAAGGAACTGGCAAAACCACCTCTGAGTATTTCTCGACTAAGAAAATCCTATGAAATTTCATGGGATCACCTTAAGTCTACAGGTGACTTGAAGGCACAAGCACAAGCGCACACGCACACACGCACACACACGCACAATTATAGATGACAGCTAAAGCAGTCAGATCATCTGTGCATTCACAATGTATGGTGCATGTTAATCTTTTCAAGTTCTACAGCATAAAGGCTTTTTGCTACAGTAAAAGTATGGAGGATCCAACAAAGTTGACCTTCAGTTAAATTTCAGATCACAGGAATGTATTTTAAAAGAACAAGCACATCCAGAAATACCAAGTATTTTTCTAATACAAAACTGTAGCCAAAATACATCAGTGTAATCACTGAACATGCCCACATCATGTGCTGCAAAGAAGCATTATTGGTATTACATCTTCAAGATTTAGTTGAAGTAGACAGGTCGCTTCTAAAGAGATGTAACTATGTCCAATACACACAAAACTTTTAGGCTTAAAAAGGTTTTAGATATTAAGAGCTACGTAACACATGTTGGTGTAATCTTCCATTATATCAGCATATGTGGGGGGGTTTTGCACAAAGAGGTTACTACCTCCTTGTGCAGTGACCTATCATTTCTGCAACACAACTAGCTGGATGTGCTTCCTTAGCCAACCTATGGGACAGAGGTAGGAGGCTCTTAGGCATGACCCAACTAAATTTTTGCAACCAGAAAAAGGAAGGCCCAGCCTCACCCCAGAAGAAGGAGAGGAATGGTTCTTTCTTCCTCACTTATACAACTGTAGCTGAATGGTATCCACGAGCCTCTGACCCACTGCCACTGACTGGCTACAGAGGTACACTTTGGAGCTGGCAAGCTGCCATATACTGTTGGCAACAGGCCCAAGGAATCCAGAAGCCAGCTGAAAGTATGGTCCGCAGGCATCCAATAGAGATTCAGGTACTGTCATACTCTATGAAATGCTTTTTTCAACTGCGATGAACACTGACAAGTTGATATTTCCTGCAAACCAATTTGGGTAAAAATTTCTCTGGAAAAATACCACAGAAACTAAACCAAAACCAAACCAATGTCTCTACTGCTATTTCAAAACTTCTTTCTTTACTTGACACCTTAGTTAGTTCAAATAAACAGCAGGACTAGTCATGGAAGAGTCATTACTTAGTGACGAGCTCAAATTAACTCTAGGTTGTAATGGTTTTCAAATCATTTCCTCATATGGCAAGGAACCATTTTCTTGGTTCTGGTCCCACCTGTCTGTGCACTTGATTAACTTTCAGGATTAATGCAACAGTAACAACTATAATACGAATAAAATAATTGTCTGCTGCAAAAAATACTGGAAAAAATAAAAAAGTTTTTTTTAAAAAAACTAGTTTTGGCACAAAGAATGGTATTCACACTTCACATTATCTGGCATATGCACAAAAAGGCACTTACAAAAAAAAATTGATTTGTTAACAGTCTGTCATTCTACAAAAATGAAGATCTTCCAGCATCCATAGCCTTCATCTCCTTTAAGTACTGGGATGTGGTTTCCTCAAAAGCAAAATAGTCATTAGGTTACTTGTCTGACACAAGCAGATCTTGAATCAATTTAGCAAGCATGAATTATAATTGACTTGGAAAGAAACTGTTTGCGTTTATGAGCCTCCTCAGATGTGGAGCCAAAGGAACCATTTACACATTTTTCAGCCAAGCCAGATACACAAGTGGAGTATCTAGTGCTCAGAAAAATTATAGCATGTGGATTTATGTCTTTCCCCAAGTAAGTGCTTCCACAAATTAATGAATGGTACAAAATCTCCAAATACAAACACAAATGGTAGATTAGTTAGTCCTTCACATTTGCTAGCGTTAGGGGAGAAAGATCCCCACAAAAGTGGAAAAATCACAAATATCAAAATGTGTGCGTGTGTGTGTGTGTGTCTGTGGGAAGCAGGAGCTAGACATGATGGGGATAAGAGACACCCAGGGTCCAAGCTAGGACAGGGAAAAGAGAGGGAAAGGGGTGGGTCATCATGGTCTCCCTATACTTCCTTTTTCTTGCCCATTTCCTTCCTTGGTTGTTCCTTGGGGACATCATGAGAGGGTTTTTAAAGGGCTACATGGCATGATTGAAGATGCCAAGAGGGAAGGCTCCCCTGGAAAAGAAGAACTTGAAGGGCAGATGTTGGAGAAACTGGCAATAATAAAAGATATGAAGACAATCAAAGATATGAAGTCAAACCTGAAATATTTAAGTTATTCTTCTTTACAATCTTTTCCAATAATTTTGTAAGTTAATTCTAGGACAGGCCCACAGCTGTACAACCTAATACCTTACATGGCTAGTAAAAAATTGTAAAAACTTCCAAAAATGTGACTTAGGCCCTATTGATAAAGGAAATGGAAATCAGAGGACATTAGAGATTTAGCAAATTTTGGGCTTTTCTCCTTTTTTTTTCTGTTTTGCAAAGAGAAAAGATCCACTGAAAACAGTGGGAATAGTTTGGATAGATGTATTTTTTGGGGATAGGTGTCAGTGGCTGCAGGTTCTTCCACTGCCACATTCCTGACATACCTATTTTTGCCATTTTTCAAACCTGAGTTCCTGTGAGGCATCTGGAGGGGACAATCCAACATCACTGAGGGCACTGGGATACAGTTCTAGGGACTATAAAATTACAGTGTTACAGTGCAATGTGTGTGCATGTGTATGCATGTATACACACAGACATACACATGTATACACAAGCAAAACCCAATGAATCCAGTGGGCTTACTCCTGGGTAAGCAGATATAAATCTGCAGTCTCAGATTGCAATCTTGAACACATTTACTAGGAAGCAATACACATTGAAGATAATTAGATTTACTTCCAGGTTGAGCAGGACTGCACTGCATGACTTGCAACACTTTGCAAATGGCTGAATATGATTGTCACTGTTTGATCCACAAATAGCGCTTATCATTAACACAATTATCATGTACCTAGACAGTCTTTACATTTGCTTGATAGATCTACATAGAAAAATTACACTGTAAAACAAATTATTCATATGAGTTTTGCCCTGGAATAAGCATGATCCTGGAAATGAAAGAAATGAAAATAGTCTGGTAAATGGTGAGTTCCACTGAGTGAATCACATCTGGAGACTACTTTTTTTTTTTCTGTTGAAATGAAAGTATGGCCTCAGTCAATGACAATCATGATGAGCAAAATAAACTCTAGCAGATCGGAATGCATTTTTCCAGAATGCACAAAAGCAGGTGATGACATTCAACATGCTGCAGGATTAATTCTGAGTTGTTTCTGGGAAGCCATAGAATTGGAAGGGACCTCTTGGTCATTTAGTCCAACATCCTGCTCAATGTAAGATTTCCAGCTAAAGACTTCCCAGCAGGTAGCTGTCCAGGTAGCTTATCCAGGCTAGCAAAATTTAATATATGCCTTTTTAATCTTCTGAAGGTACAAAGCTGAGAAACTCAGTATAATTAGTTCAAGTATGTGAATCATAAAGTCCTCCAGAAACTGATGAACCTAAATGTCCAGCATTCCTCATTACTGGCTGTGCTGTGGCTAGGGGCTGGTTGGAGCTACAGTTCCTCAACATCTGGAGAGAACATGATTCCCACAACTTTTTGAATTCAATATATGATTGGTCAGTTTTGATGTTTGGTAAGCTACCATACAACTAATGAGATGAAGGTCCAATTAATTTTGCTATAACATAAGTGTGTGGGATTCTATCCAAGTTCAGTATGTTGTTGCTGTTTGCTTTCAAGTCATTTTGATTTATTATAACCATAAGACAAACCTATTGGGTTTTCTTGGTAAGATTTATTTGGAGGAAGTTTGCTTTTGCCTTCCTCTCAGGCTGAGCACAATTTGTCCAAGGTAACCCTGTGGGTTTATATGGTTGAGCAGGGATTCAAATCCTGGACTTCAACTGATAGTGCAATGCTCAAACCACTGCACTTTGTGGGATTTCAGGCTCAACATAACTTTGTACAAAATCAAAGAATACACCCCAAACGAGCAGATATCCTTTACTCCAGACAATGGAATAAAGCAATACAATTTCCAGTGCCTTTGGACAAAATCTCCAGTTTCCTTGTGACACCTTCTCATTGCCCACTTATGTTATTTTATTTTTCCTCCACCTTACTCCCTGCGCAGTATTCCAAATTGAGGTACTAAAGGTGAAAACTTAATTCCTTCAGAAGGGCAAGGAATTGCAAAATCTCTTCATAACATGAGACGGCTATATACCTCTGCTTTTATGAAACATACTTCATAAATAATTTCACTTCATTTCGTAATTAAGGTTGTCTTATCTTTTATGCTCTTCCTCACACTGACCAAGAGTCTTTGCAGATAGCATTGCTTTTTGTACTTGTGATTCACAGCTGTTGTTGCTTTCCAGCAGGTAATTTGGGCAATGTCCCTTCAACAAGCATATTTGATCAAAATAGCTTTCATTTAGTGCTCAAATCACAACAGCAAATTTCTGGGATCTTTTGCCTGCATTTGCCAATACTACATGTGTTAATGACATGGAGACAACAGTTGTGCAATGTAGATGACAGCTCACTTCAAGATTCATGTTTCTTCCCTATTTACAGCCATTTTATTTATTACATGGACAGTGTACAACTAGCCTTTTTCACATCTGGAATGAATATACCTCCACTAATATGGAGGGAAACTGCCTATTCCACAACAATGTTCCTTTTAGCATGAAGCACAGCTATAAGAAAGGAGAGATGGGCATGAAATGTTAAAATACGAGCTGCTTATTTCAAGGCTCTTTGACAACTCTAAATCAAAGCTTGAACTGCTGCTTTTAAAATATAGCTCATTCTGTTACTTCTTGCCACATTTACCCAGGGATCATTAATGCTATACTTCAATGGGAAAGTGGATTATTGTGTTTCTCAACATGCATTATTGCTACAGTTCACGATGGAGGTGACTGGGAGACGCATTATGTTTTGTTCTTTTAACTGCTGAAAGAACTTCTCTTGTACCGCCTAGGGTAATGCAGGTCTGAAGGTTCTGCTGCTTTGAAGCTGGCATGCCAAAAATCCAGGGCCACTTTATTCAGCAATACAGTATTCCAGCCCAAAGTGGGTGGCCCCTAGCCATACTTCATGTTATTTCTAGAGTG
Source organism: Iguana delicatissima (assembly GCA_948472985.1). Classification (NCBI taxonomy): domain Eukaryota; kingdom Metazoa; phylum Chordata; class Lepidosauria; order Squamata; family Iguanidae; genus Iguana; species Iguana delicatissima. Next base: position 151,882 of record CAOKZL010002777.1, on the reverse strand, counting down.
TTGCTTCCCAGGTAAAGAGATGTAATTTCAATGTTGCAATGGAAGCAGCCACAGAGCCCAACATTGTTCTGAGGGCTTCATGCAAGCTGCACTAACTTCTGTTGAAGAAAGGTGGGATATAATTCTAAGAAATACAAGCACACAAACCCAAACGGTCCTAGCTGGGATTCAAACAAACCGCCTCATAGTACATTTTACTATGACAAAATTTGAACCCACATTGTAAAAGAAGCTGTGTAGCTTCTGAATCTGAAAAACAAGCTCCTTATCCTAATGAACAAAATAAGCTCTGTCTGCTACTTCTAGGTGAACAATAAAATCAGGGAGGAAAGACTGCTGTACTAAAGTCATAAGGTTCTAAGCCACACCATTTTTCTCATGACTTTACCGAATAAAGGTAAAATAATAAACTTACAACTAAATTTCATTGATTTAAATTATTAGTCTCAATGGGGTTGAGGAGTTAAACATGTGCTTAACATGGCAATTAATAAGACAATATAAACATTTTGAACTTGACTGGAGCACAGTTTTCAGTAAAGGTGTTTGGTACTGCAAGCTTATTCTTCAAACAACTTTTTAAATATAGGTTTGAATTAAGCAAGTTTAAGTTCTAGTGGGAATTCACTCAAATTACTCAACAAAGTTCTGAATGCATTTACAGAATTGACCTAGAGCACATAAAACCAACATAGCTATTTGTGAATTCTGGAAGTGGTCCAATTAAGCACGTCTTAGTTTCACTCAGATCAACAGAACATAAACGTACATAACTAAAACCAAAATTACAATTTTTTAAAATCTAATATTTGCTTTTAAGAATAATTGTAAATCTAGAATAGCCTCTATACTGTATTAATTTGAAGTATCTCCAAGTAAACATAAATTCATGATTCTAACCATAAATGTTACAGCAGCAACTAAAAGTAAAGTTATCAATAGCTCTTCACAGTAGCCGGACAATTTCCAAAGAAGTAGAATAGCAGTTAGCCCCCTGCATAGAAAATATCCATTATGTTTGAAAGACACTTAACCGTCAATTAGACTGGTTACTTCACTATTTAATAAAAGAATATTTCACTATCTACCAAAGAACAGGCTAACCTCTTGCCTACTGAAACCTACCATAATCAGAAAAAAAATCAATTTACAACTATTCAGTGATAAGTTATGATAAATGGACATCAGATTTCAAAACACAGAGGTAAGATGATGATAAAGCTACAAGATGTATCTTCTGGCAGTGATAATGTAGACAGAATGGTAGCTGTCATAAAACAGCCAAATGGCATTTTCCACCTCCATCAAGGTCACGTTACTGATGGTGTGCTCAATAATATGATAATGCATTTAACCACTTTCCTTGAATCTCACTTCAACCTTATCATAAGCTGAATGGCCTTGTTTAACTACCCTGGCCTTTCAGCATTTCCCTGAACAAAGATAATTAAGGAGATGTACTGCCCCCTACTATCACAGGAATTGAAAGACAAATAAACTTTTAAGAGCACAGCCAGGTGTCTTTCCCAGTAATATACAGCATTTAAGCAGGAGGCAACATTAATGAAATAATGGTTAAATAATTATAAAAGGTTAACTATGTTAACTCTGTCACATGAGGCAATTCTGTATTAGTTAAAAAGAAAGAGCATTAGAAAAGTTCCAGACTATGTTTTACAGCTCCCTGGGCAACATTTTTCCCACCTTGGAAACAATTTGTGACTGAAAGGAGAAGTGTTCTGCAAAAATTAACATAAACAACATTTCTGGGATAATTAGTTCTGTTTTTTATGTTTAATAGTGAAAATAGAGCCATTTACAAAGTCTCTATAATAACTCTTCTTACTTTATTAGTAATTTCCCTTCTTTCCAAAGCAGTCAATAGAAAATGACTAGTGTTGATTTTCCCCCCTAGAAATGAATGAAATATTTTCTTATCTTAATAAAACATGCAACATTAAATGTAATATAGAAAAAGACAGACTATGCTACAGCTTACCTGAGTCTTTGATCTTTCATCGTTTCACATGTTCATTTCTTGTCTACAAACTAGCATCATATAAATCGCACTTAACAGGTGAAGTGTACACTTAGTATTGTGAAGCAGTACACTCACATTCACCTTTTTAATTTTGTTTTAAAATTATTGATTGACTGATCCCCACTGGATCTTAGAGACAAGTTAGCATAAACTAGAAAGCTTCATTACAAACTTCATACATCCAGCTGGGTGAATAACTTACATATAATTTAGTTTTCTACTGTTCTAACTAAACTGTACAGTAGCAAGCACACCAACAAAGTCAGAAAAATACACAGTAATTATTCAACAGAACCAAAAATCTGTCCAATTAAAAAAAAGAAAAATGATATTTTAAAAAGATCAGGAACACAATAAAAATCACTGCATAGAAATCTATAAAAGCATATTGATTCTTTTGTCTTGTTTGTAAAAATATAGTAAACTTGCTTCCTGAGTTTACATTTTAGTTATATATTGGCAAAATCAAGTGGGTTCCTGGCTCTTTAACCAAACTACTTTCCTTTCACAAACAGTAATTCCCTAGTCCACAGAGAAAATAATTTTTGAGGCTTAGAGAAAATTTGAAAAGCAGTGTGCACTGTGGCTTCCTGCTTAAAGAGAAAAAAAATATAAAAAATTGTGGCTGTCTAAAAAGCTTTGGATTGTGGCCTCATGTCCCCCTTTTTTTGCAGACAAGAACAGAAAGAGTTCAAAATTGTTTGTATTACTTCTGTTATTCCTTCAGATATATATTAAATTAAAAAGATTCTAAAATTATAATTAAGAGAAGGCTTCCTCTTTATGGTTGATGTAAAACAGCTGCTTAATAAGCCACTGAACATTCACGAATACAGTTTCATCTTGCCTGTAAAATTATCTTAAATGCAGATACTATAGTTCACCATTGTCATCCTATGAAATCACACAGGTCAACTGCTTAAATGTAAACACCATTAAAATTAGTGGGATTTTATAACACACAATGTAAAAAATGTAAGTAGATATGATTCTGTCCCAAAAGCAGCCAACTAGATGCCTTTGGGAAGCCCACAAGCAGGCCGTTAGCAAAGTAGCATCCTCTTGTTTTTGTGGTACAGCATCTGAAACCGGGAGGCATACTACCTCTCATGCTGTTAGTAGTATATGTTTCATCCATAAATACATACGTAGAAAGTGCAAAAACAACCTAATTTCTATTTGAACTTTCAGTAATTGAGTTTCACCTAAAAATGTTCTAGATACCAGGTGAAACAAAATCTAAATCTTCCACAATTGTAGATTCAAGATTCAGATTAGGATACAGAACTGAAACTCCATCCATTTTACCTGATTTTATCAAGGTACGCCACAAACTGTTTCTCCATCTGGTTATCTCCATCTCTTTATCTTGGTACAGGCAATGTTGGCAAAGCCATTCAAGTGAATACAACAAATATGGCAGTGTCTTTTATTGCACACACTTTCTCTGGTGAAGACATACACAAGGTTTCAAGTTACATGCTTCCTTATGTAGGGCAGCTTCTCTAAATCCCTTAAGAGGAACACAAGAGTTAATACCACTTACTGTGAATATATATCTGCCTATTCTGCAATATCGCAATTAGAACTTTAACAGAGTGCATTAGCAAGAGGGGTTGATGATAGTTTTCTTTCCAGTCATTTACAACTATCCTTGCAGACTATTAAACCTCTGGACATTTTAATGTGCGGGTCTTTCCTCAAAGGATAAAAGATTTACTGTTACTTCATGTACTTATGTTTATCGCTACTGAATATTTCAAAAGTTTAATTAATTTTCTTTGAATACTGTAAATATTTACAATGCAACAATTAAATTGGTTCAACCCAGTTTTCCATTTTCAGAAAAAGGAGGCTTTTAGGAACAATATTTAAAAAGCGTAAAACAAATGCACTGATAAATATATTTCACAACAGACCTTTAAATTACAGCTGTAACTGAAGCACAAAGGGAATGGTTCTTCATATGGAAGGTTCATTTAAATAGATTGTGAAGTCTATAATAAAAGCACCCTGACTTTTACTTAAGCTGCCAGAAAAACAAGATGCAAAACCCCAACCCTTTTCTCTCTCTCTTTGTTGCAACCCTGCTGCTTCTCCCAGTCAGTTCAGTGGGACTTGAGAAGGTCACAGGAGAACTCTGCACTGAACTGTGCTCATTTGTATCTAGAGTACAAGGAAAAACAAAGTTCCAAAGTTCCCATTCAGATCATATGAATGCAAACTATCGTATTCTGTATTTACTTCACAAACATTCATTTCTGGAAAGCCTGGTTAATATTGTTAGTCACTATTGTTTAGTTCAAAGAATGCCTTAAAAGCACACAAAACATGGTAGTTATAAACAAAACCTGAAGTTCTGAATTGTGATCCCTTAATTGCGATCATGGCTGAAAACAGATCTTTTCCCCACTAATTGCACATCCTGTTTAACCGTTTGAAATGCACGTCAACAAATGCAAAAGTACAGTTCTGAAGAGATTCTTTAATTTAGATCATGTTACGTTACTTGAACTAGTTTCTGAGGCTTAGCAACTTTTCTCTTGTGAATCTCTAAAGAACTAAATACCTGGAATAAGCATGTAATCTGTTATACAGCATTAAGTAAGGAGATCATTCTATTTAGACAATTATCACTCTGTGTCATAATAGAAATTCATTTCACATTATATCAAAATTATTTGTCTATCCAAACTTTTACTGCGGAGGAAGAAAACAAAGTTTCTAAAATTATTAATTATGAATACCTAAATGAGGACAATCGTTTTTGTCAAATCAGTAATTATAAAGATCTGTACTGTTAACTTCTAGTTTTGCCAGATATATTAGAAAAAGAAAATGGTACCCAGAAACATTCAGCACTATCCTTCTCACAACGTGTTTATAAAAATCCCCAGGTATTTTACTTGTAAATAAGCATACTGAAGGAAAATCATTCTTATGTGGTTTTCTTATATCCGTTTTATCTTAATTTGTAATAGTTTTGCAAAGCAATTTCAAAAATCTGCAAAACTTGAACAAGATAGGCCACCCAATGGTTTTTAGAAGCAATTACATTGGTATTAGGAATAAGATGCAAATTTACTGACTCACCTTAATTCTAGTTATAAAAAGATCAAAAGGTAAGACTGACTCATTCCATCAGCAATCTGTACAATGAGGTGCCATGTATTCACTTCAACACAGAGACCGGTACAGGATCTTCCACGCTCTCTCTCAACTTTTCCCATGTAATTTTAGCCTTTTTATTTTGCTGCCTAAAAGGCCTACAATGGCAAAACAGACCTACTCTTTAACTCCATTGTTCTCCAACTTAGAAATTCCTAAACAGGTCAGCTGCAGATCATACTTTGCCTGAAGGTTCACAAAATGTATCTCCTACCTAATTGTTCTTGACTTGAATGAAAACATTCCTTAAAGGATTTTTTTTTATGATAATAGTCAGAAAATAGAAACAAAGTTAACTAAGAGCAGCTGTCCAGATTTATTTGGTGAGGCTGACCAGTAAGTTATCCCATCAGTTTCACAGCCAACCCCCTCCCAATTTTGAAACCAGCTTGTAGTTCCAAATGTGAAGAGCCTGAGAAAATGTATTAAGAGCCAATACTTTCAAGTGACATGCAAACATACTGTTTGTAATTATTCTTAAAAAAAAAAAAAGAATTTATAAAATATGCAACACTGAATTTGGACAGAACTATCATGTAATGGACCAATTATCCAAAATATGTTCAATTCTGATATACCTTTTCTGCCAAGTAATTCTAATAGCTCTTAAACAATAAGCAAATGGTGGTCTCTGGATGCTTCACTCAAACACTTAAAGTTGGAGAACAAAAGGTTTATTTTTGAAAACGAAAACCTTGGCTTGTACAACTCCAGACATGAATCTGCTTTCAATTACTGAAAGTATTTCCACTTCAGTGGAAAAGGATCAAATCTTCAGCTACACCATCTTTAGGCTATGAATGTGATTATATTAAGCTTTAAGAACACAGAATGACTTTGTGACACATGTGTATGTGATTCGGTGTATACCATGTATTAGATGTACAGCAGAAAAGGAGCTAGAATTATAAATAAAAAGCACAGGATCCTGTGACTGTTTACAACAACTGTGGTATGCCTTATTTTTTCCAGATACCATAATAAATGTCGAGTACTCCCGAGTTTACAGGCAACATTTAACAATTATTTCTAAATCAATCCAGCCTGTTTCCGTACTGTTTTAACCTACACTACATTTGCAGTTATAAAGTTAGCTCTGCCTTTATGGACTTTGTTGAGAGAGAAAAAGAGAGGGGGGGGCTCTGCTAACCAATGCCATTCATAAGCTCTGTTATTCTCACAGGAGAGCGACTCCATAATTGGACGTATTTTATACACTGCCCTTTACAAACGCCACGGCAGATTTGCGCTAATCAAGTCCGCAAGCCTGCAAAAGCTACCTCACTCTGCAGAAGCGACATCCAAAAGCCGTGCCACCTCTAAAGACTGAAAGGAAATTGTTGTGAATTCCAATCACAGAATCTAGAAGCGGAATCCCATCCCTTCTCGGGGAAGCCTCGGCTTTTAAAGGGCCGGCGCGAACAACCGCCCCGCCAGCCACGGAGCGGCCACTTGCAATGAACGGCAGCCTGGCACGCCGCCGAGCGATCCGCAAAGTTCAGCCTCCGCCTCTGCTGGCTCTCCGTCCAGCCCTTCAGGGGTTAAAGAAGAAGAAGAAGAAGAAGGGAGCCACCTTGTTTCAAACGCTAATATTGCCTCTGCACCGATTTACCGAGAAGCGGAGCCTCCTCCCCTTCCAGCCCCGCGCCGGAGCGAGCAGACAGAAAAGAGACGAGGGGAGGGGAGGGGAGGGGAGGGGGCGGCGGAAAGAGCGACCCGATCCATTTACCGATAAGCAGCGCTCAGCGTTTCTGCTTGAAATATTTCAAGCGGCTCCTCTGGAGGGTGAGAAACGGCGCTTCTGCTCCCGGCTCGCCTGTTAAGGTCGAAAGGGATGGCTTCCCCTCCCGTCACCCACCTTTCCGCGGCGATTCCGCTGCCTGGATGCGACGAGCCGAGCGCGGCGCTTCCAAGTTGAAGCCGTCTATAATGTATCATGTTACAGAGCCTGGCTTTCTCTTCAGGCACCGAGCGGCAGTCGGACATGATAGGCTGAGGCTCCCTCTGTTTACACGCAGGCGGGGGAGGGGGCGGGCTCGGCAGCGCCTTAACCCTTGCCAGGCCGCGGAGGGACCGCTCGGCCCCGGTCCGCCCGCCCGCCGGCCCGCCAGCCTCCCAGCCCGGGCTTCGGAGCCCCGGTCCGGACGGAGCCCCGCGCTCTCGTCGCCCTGCCCGACCCGTCCCTCGCCGCAGGCTCGCCAGGGCCCCTTCACGACGCGCGCACGGCACCCCCCAACCCGGGAGAGGCGGCGGCGGCCGTGCCGCCGAAAGGCTGCCTCAAAACGGCCGCTTTTGAGAGAAAGCGCTGCCGCCGAAGCCTTCAAGATTTTGAAAGGACGAGGAATTAAAGGCAATATGATTGAAAAATGATCGCCAGGGAGCGGGGTTGGGTGCGGGGAAGAGGGAGAGACGAACCCCACCACACGGCAGGCGTTTGAAACGGCGCAGTCTGACAATGGCGGGTGTGCAGGCGCGCGTGGGTTTCAAACCCCGAGTTTGGGTGATACGTTGAGAGGGAAAGGTTTCCTTCGAAGAGCGGTGCTTAATTTCTCGGCTGTCAGGAAGGAACCTCGGTCCTGACAGTCTGGAACTGTGGCAGCCGCCTCGCCTCTCTCCACATTGCGTGCCTGGGGAAACTCCTTTAAACGGGGGCGACGGGAGAGGTCACGCAAATTTCATCTCTTAACAAGGTGCCTCTGTGTGTGTGTGTGTGTGTGTGTGTGCGGTACTGGCACAGCCTCCACGAGAGCTGTAGTCCCGCAACATCTGCACAAGTCCAGCTGCTGTTAAGCACTCCCAAGTTCTCCACAGGAAAAGGAAGACAGAACGGGGGAAAGGGCGGGAATCCATTTGCCTTCATCATGTCTCCTATAGTTGTCATTGCAGCATTAAGGACGCAGACCTGTCCACCCCTGTAAGATGGATGGTTGAGGCTGAAATACACAAGTTGCACACAGTAGCCACGATCCGGAGACAAACTTCCACGTTGCCCAGATTGGGCTTTTATTTCTCCTCATGCAAGCACCTCGCACAAGAGGTGCTTGCATGAGGAAATTTGTGAGGAAAGGTGAGGAAATTCAAGCCATGTCAATACAATTCGTTTTGTACGCCGGGCAGGGAAGCTGCTTCATACAACTCACTGTGCACAAACACAGACTGTTCATGGGTTACTGCAGTCACACAGAGAACTGCACGACTGTCTCCCTTTCCCTTCCTCTAAGGCTGGCGCGGCTCAGCTTGCACCATAAATGCCAGTCTCCCTAGCCTCAAAACAAAATGAAAGTGCAGTACTTAAGAAACCCACATCTGAAGCCATAACAACAATAATAAATTGTGCAACCACTAAGACTTCCAAAATAGAAATGCGGAGCAGCTTAAAGGGTTTAAAAATTTAAAATAAAAAAGATGTGATCCTGTAGTTCACAGCCATAAAATACAGCTGAATTATTCATGCAGAATTCCCAGATGTATTTTTTTTTTAAAAATCCCTCTACAGATTCTTTTGAAATGGTATATCTAATGCACTGTTTCCACACTATAATTTCCTTCACTGTGGGATTTGGATGAAACCCAGCCTTATTAAAATCAAATCAACTTTTGCCATTGACTTTAACCGAGTACGCATTTTATCCTTTCTCCAAGCAGAAGGCTCAGCCTGTGCTGGTCTCCCAGCATTCCGACCATCGGATGGGAGGGGTGCTGGTGACTAGACTGGTGAAGACTGTGCAGCCTATGCAGCTGTCTTGCTGCTTGGAAGACAGCATCATCTAGGGACCTGTGTTTTCCCAGGCCATTTCCCACACCAAGGCTGCAGGCAGCTGCCATCAGGACATGCCCTCGTAACTGGATTAAAGGATTGCAACACTCATACAATTATAAATTTATAATCCTTCTCCTCTCTTTTCCCTTGTTCATGCAACACTAATCTCTCATCTCAGCTGTTCCAACCTTCTGTAGTATGTTGGTTTTGTCTCGCGTCAGTTTTCAATGTTCCAATTCTGTTCATGTTTTTCCCCCCACTAAATGCTGTGATCATGTCACTATAACATTTTCAAGGTCCATTGAGAATATATTTAAAGCTTAACTCTATTCTGCCTCGAATGGGTATCTTCTCCTTTTGAAAAGCTGTATTCTCCTTTTCATTATTTTTCACTCTGATGATCACACAGGTTAAGTCCAGCAACCATTTTATGTTTTAGTTCTGTGTCCTAGCAAGAACAATATGAAGCCACTAACAAAATTAAACAGTACAACAATTACTAAATCCTACTTACAATAACAAATTAAAATATATTATTTATTGATATATTAAAGATGTTAGAAAAACAACATCAGGCTTCATATGACGTCTTTAGAAGAGCCCTACATGGCCTTGGTCCTTCCACTAAGGTTAAATCAGTTGGCTGGTCCAATGAATCAAATTTCTCTTACTGCTTTCCAAATAACCTGCTGCCATGACTTATTGATTTGCACAGAGCAGAAGGACTTTCATTTTTTAGATTCCTGTCTGTGTACTTCAAAGACCACTCATGGGATGAGATATGCCAGTCTTAGAATCCACGCAAACGTGTAGTGAAAGCATTAACTAGATCTTAGAAAAATTACTTCGGTGAGTGCAGGGGAATTATAAACTTCCAAATTCTGGGTAGTTGAGTCATTCTGGGAGTTAAAGAATCTTTCCCAAGCTCTACATAAAACTTATAACTATTTATGGAACATAGCAACTTTTGGAAAAAGTAATAAAGGTTCTAACAATGTAAGGTAACATTTTGGTTCTTGTTTACTCTTGTCTTTTTCAGCTCCTACTTCTGCCTCAATTACCTCTGCTTTCTAATCATCCTGTCTGCAACCCGAACACTGGCCCCTAATTCTCAGTAAATCACTCCTTCCTACCTTAACAGACTCTCTTTGGCCTCTTGCTAACTGTCTCTGACTTGACTCCTGACTATCTCCTCTGACACTGAATCTGTCCATCACTCCATTCCGGCCCTCAGTTTCAATCCTTTCTTTGCTTACTCTTCTGTCACAGTTTAAAGTAAAGTAAAGTGCTATTTGCTATTATTAAATTATTTTATTTAAGAAAGCAAGAAATAAGTGGTATGTCATTTTTCTTTTCACTATTATAAGAGCCTATTCAGAGGCTCTTATAAACACAACATTAGTCTGTGTGTAAAAATGCCACGTATAATAATAATATAATAAGTACTCTAAAAACAATAATAATTAACTACAACATAATAATCAGTACGGTCATTATTTAAAAAAATAATAATACAGGAAATGTTAAAGAAGTGTATTAACCCAACTTAGACATAAAATACAAGAAATGAAAGTAATACAAAGCAAGTATTTTAATTTCACTTTAAAGCACACGATAGCATCACTTTTTTTCCTCTTAGGAGTGTATAAAATTTTAATTACAAATAATCATGTCAATTATCATATGGATCATGGATCATATAAACCAAAGCTTTCCAAACTTTTCACGTTGGTGACACACTTTTTAGACATGCATCATTTCGCAACACAGCAATTCAGTGTTACTAGCAAACTGTAAATTAAACCTGACCCCTTATAAGAGATACAGATATATACAAAAATTGTAATAACAAAATGTATGGGGACACAACATATCTCATAAAACCATTCATATATTTTTAAAAATATATGATTTATAAGTATTAACGTACATTTCCAAGATTGTAGGCAACACACCTACACACTTCAGGCGACACACTAATATGTCGCGGCACACCGTTTGGAAAGCCCTGATATAAACAGATGCTATTGTGGGTGATAGTTGTTGTGGGTGGTTTTCTTAGTTGCAGAATTTAAAAATTCTTGAAGATTTATACATGGTTCCTTGAAAAGACTGAATTGTGATTTTAATAAATGAACTCTATTTTGTGTGGATACTCTGTCGTGGGCAATATATTTTCCATCTCTGATAACACTTCTATTCTAACTCATCAAGGGATTTTAGCATTGAAGGTGATGATGGAGCCCCTGATAATGATTGGCTGAATTGTTCTAATGTCACAGTAAGATAGGCAGACTGAAGTACTATTGGCTATACCATTGCTATTGGTGCTATACTGGAATCCTACAGAGAAACAAAGCAGGTGCAAAGACCCAGAAGTAAAGAAAGCAGGCCCCATGAAAGGAATCTGACAAGACAGAGAACTAAAGGAAGCAGCAGCCTATAACAGAGTGACAGTGGAAGAAAGAGTGGCATGGCAGAACAAAGAAAAAAGAAAAAGGGTAAAAGAAGATACTTCTGATGAGAAAGCTAGGAAAAGGAATTGAAACAGAGTGGTTCACCTGGCCAACAGCTGCAGAGATGAGAAAGGAAGATCACTTACTGACTTTAAATAGCCCATCCCTGTCTTTAGCTATATACCTTTAGTTATATTTTATGGTGAATTCAAGAACACTGGAAAAATTGAAAATGCAATCAAAGACAGAACTGACAGCTTGCCAAAAATACTGGCTATCTCTCCCCGCTCAAATTCATTTACTGCATACATGATCACATGGTAAATTTTAATCCAGTAAGACAGCTATTTCAGAATGCCGATTAATAACAAGCGTGTAGATTAGAGAAGAGATACAGAGATATGTATTTGTGAGTAGGCATTTTACACATATAGAAATTGGGAGTTTATATGAATGAACATGAATGATTAAAAAAACTGTTTTGCATTTACAATAAAATTCCTGTTTAATGAAACAATCTATTGGCACTATTTCTTTTTCGAAGCTAATGCAATAAATACGTGTTAACAAAGTATTGCTCAGACCCCTGATTTCAGTGTCAGATTCATGAGAATCATCAAGGCTATGAGAAGCCCTTCTACTTTTGTCATTTAGTGTGCCAGTGTGACCAAATCCAGTAAAGTGAATACAAACAGACCAGAAAGATGTGCTATATATTTTAAAAAGTCATATATGGCGATCCTCCTTTCCTTCTGAGGGGAAATATCAAGGAGTTGGGCACACATGAATCTTACTAATTGTGCTATAAATCCCAAACAGACTCTTTGCTACCCCAATGTGAGGGAGAGGAGAAACTCCCACATTGCACCTGGCTTTGGAACAGGCAGTAGGTCTGTCATATTGCTTCTATCTGACCCAAAGCATCTCATTAGAATGTCTTCCCTCTCAAATCAGAGTGATCTGATGGAACTCTGAAATGTCTTTGACAGCAAAAGAACTTGCAACATACGTCAGTAGTATAAATTTCTCCTCCTCAAGCCTAGTGAGGGAGAGAAAGGGGCCTTTAAGGCATCTAAGAAAGTTCCCCTTCCTGAGGAGTAGAACTATGAGGACCTTAACATAAGACATTCCTATTCAGAAATATTTAGAATTTGCTATGTCTATTGACATTTAATTTATAGACCCAGAGAAGTAAGTTGAACTAGCTGAAGGAGATTCTGCTCATAGTCTGAAGCCACCAGTGCAAATGACATAAACATCCTCTCATCAGAGAGCTATATCAAGGCTGCAACAACATATCCAGGTTTCTCATAATTCATTTATTTATATAAATAAATGTCCTGATCTGGGGCAGGTAGCAAATCAGTACTTTAAACAGCGACAAATAAAATGTGATCTCTTTACAAGTTTTATTGCAGTAATCAAAGTTCAACCTAAATAAAAAGATACACCACCTTCAGAAGATAATTAAGTTAGACTTTAGTGATTTCACTATAGAAAGACAAATGCTAAAATCATGTCAAAGTCAGAATTCTGGTAGATATACATTGAGTATAATTTCTTTTCAACACTTCAAAAAATCCTTTATAGTCAAGGCTTGCCAGGACTATGGAAAAAGAAATAGTTTTTAATCCATTTGTGTGACATGTAACAAACTAGACAAACAGGAGTCTTTAGTCTAGTTCTAAACAAGCTGGAACACTATATATATACCATACTGAAGGTAACTCAACACGTAATAATTGGGCAAGTGGCCAAGTAGTACTCAAAACATAAAGCTCAGAGCAAGTATGAGTGACTACGTCCTCAAAGTGCTTAGCAAAGATATCACTGTAAGCCTCTCAGAGTTCCATCATACCCCAATAATGGCCACATCAATATAATCACCCCATCCACACACTCTCTATTTCAAGACTGATATCAAATCTACTTCTGCCTGTGAGTATGATAGTAAGTGTGCCTCCCACCCTCCCCAGTTGCTTTTACTGCCAGAGCATGTAATGAAACCAATCCTAACTTTAAAATGTCAACCGAATTGACACTGTCAATTTGACACTGTCTAGAAAAAGACACAAATGTCTTAAAACAGTGATACTATTTCCTTGTCAGTATTGGAATAATCAGACTAACACATTGTAGAATTGCAGTTCTTGTTTCTTTGCATTGCCATAACATTAGTGGCTTATAATAATCTTGTGATTAACCAAGACCCCAGGTCTCTTTTTCTCCTGTTGCTTCCAGCTTCCAGTTCCCAGAAGATAACAAAAATGCTCATTATTAACTCCCAAGGGCCCCCCCAAGACTTTGTTTTAATATTCTTCTAATTCATACTATTAAATCTCATTTCATTTCTATTACTTTAGTCCATAAGACTATCCAGTTTATCCCATGAACCTCCTAAATTATTATGTATATTGATGTTTTCCCCCCAAATGGGTAATCACCCTCCCTACCAGCATCTTTAATCAGCTTGTTCCTATTTATGTTTCTAATACCAAGTTCAGAAAACATGGTATAACACTAGAGCTAGTGGTGCATGATTTTGTGAACACTTTGTTCCATCTTTTAGGTAGTTTTTCAATCCCTTTGTGAAAGGGTATAAAAATTACCAATGTGGAGAGAAAACATCACCATTGTCAAGTGAATCAGAATTCCCTGCCTTGAGCTACTTCTATATAATTGTCTAGACCAGTGGTTCTCAACCTTTGGGTCCCCAGATGTTCGTGAACTTCAGCTCCCAGAAGCCCTGAGCATTGACCATAGTGGCTGGGGCTTCTGGGAGCTGAAGTCCACGAACATCTGGGGACCCACAGGTTGAGAACCACTGGTCTAGACACAACCAAAGGTGGTTAGGGATGTGCTTTTGGAGTCACAAATCATTGAATATAACAGACATTTAGGAATGTGGCTAACACTGACACATCTAGCTCGTTGTCTGCAACATCACAAAGAAACTTTCCTGGATTTCAAAGAACAGGTTGCTTACCTGTAACTGTGGTTCTTCGAGTGGTCATCTGTGCCCTCATACATTAGGAGCTTTCGCGCCTGCGCGGTAGCGTTTGGAAGATTCTAGAGCTCGTTAGCTTTGGCGGGAACCCCTCCCCCACACCGGTGCTGCGCATGCTCCTCCCGCCGACTAACGGTCTCTCCTCAGTTCTGGTCCGCCGAAGCAGATGGGACCTGAAAAAGAGCGGAAGGCAGGGCGGGGATGTATGAGGGCACAGATGACCACTCGAAGAACCACAGTTACAGGTAAGCAACCTGTTCTTCTTCTTCGTGGTCTCTGTGCCTCATACATTAGGAGACTGTGTAGCTTACCAGTAGGATGGTGGGTCAGGTCCCAGATCCTAGAGCACAGAAGACAGCACAGCACGTCCGAACCGGGCATCTCTCCTGGAACGGCAGTCGAGCCTGTAGTGGCGCACGAAGGTCGACGGCTGGGACCAGGTCACCACATGGCAGAGTTCCGACAGGTCGACGCCTCGCAGGAGGGCAGCAGATGTCGCCACGGCCCTGGTGGAGTGGGCCCGAAGCAGGTCTGGCGGAGGCTTCCTGGCAAGCTCGTACGCCAGTTGAACAGTCTGTACCACCCACTTAGAGAAGCGTTGGGTGGATACCTTGTGGCCTCTCCGGCGCCTGCCATAACAGACAAACAGGTGGGGTGTCTGTCTGTAGGCTGCAGTCCTGTCTTTGTAGAAGGCCAGCGCCCGACGCACGTCTAGGGAGTGGAGGGACGCTCCAGAGGTGTCGGGTCCGGTTAGAAGGCCGGCAGGATGATGTCCTGGCTCAGGTGGAAGCTGGACACCACCTTCGGCAGGAAGGAGATGTCAGGCTGGAGGACCACCTTGTCCCGATGAAAGACCAGTACGGTTCATCGCACCGTAGCGCTGTCACTCTCCCGCCCGCCTGGCAGAGGTGATGGCCACTAGGAACGCGGTCTTCATCGCGAGCAGCCTGTCGTCCGTCGTGGCCATGGGCTCGAAGGGGGGCCTCGTCAGCTGGGACAGCACCAATGACAGCGACCACGGCGGTAGCGGCGGCGATACCAGCGGGTAGAGGTGCTGCAGGCCCTTCAGGAACTGCTTGACGGTACCGTCCCTGAAGAGCGCGGCCACGGGGATCGTGGCGGCTGGTATGCCACGATCGCGGTGAGGTAGACCTTGAGCGACGGGAAGGCCAGGCCCTGTTGCCGGAGATGGAGGAAGAAGTGGAGCACGGTAAGCAGGGTGACAGGCGATACCGGCTCTCGACGTTCCTCGGCGAAGGCCACGAAGCGCTGCCACTTGTAGTGGTAGTTCCTTCGCGTGGACTCCTTCCTGGCCGCGGTCAAGACGTTCCCAATGGCCGGGTCGTCTAGGGCGATATCCTCCAGGCATGGAGGGCCAACACCGGCAGGTCCGGGTGCAACACCAGTCCGTCGGAGTGGGACAGCAGGTCCGGTACCATTGGAAACCTGAGAGTCCTGCCCCGGGCGGCCTCGATCAGGGGTCTGAACCAGTGCTGCCTCGGCCAGTACGGTGCCACAAGGATCGCGTCCGCCCGGTCCGCGATGATCTTCGCGATCACGCGGCCCAGGAGCGGGAACGGAGGGAAGGCGTAGATCAGCCCTTCGTCCCAAGGAAACTGGAAGGCGTCGCCGATGGAGCGGTGATCGTGGCCGGCCCTCGAGCACAACAGGCGGCACTTCACGTTCTGGCTGGTCGCGAAGAGGTCGATGGTTGGCTCGCCCCATCGGTCCCGAAGCATCTGGAAGGCCTCGTCGGACAGGGACCACTCGTGATGGGAAGTGGTGTCCCTGCTGAGGGCATCCGCCGTGGTGTTCTCCTGCCCCGCCAGGTGAACCACCACAGGGTGTATCCGGAGCGGGACGCACCAGTTCCAAAGTTCGAGTGCGATGCCGAGCAGCGTGGTGGAGTGCGTCCCTTCTTGCCTGTTCATGTAGCAGACCGCCGTCGTGTTGTCGGTGAGGATCAACACCGTGCGGCCGGTGACCAGGTGTCGGAACGCTCTCAGGGCCTTGTGGATCACCAACAGTTCAAGAGAGTTGATGTGGAGGAACAACTCATCGTCCATCCACCGGCCTCAGACCCGGAGGTCCCCAGTGTGCGCTCCCCAGCCGAAGAGCAAGGTATCCGTCGTTATCGTGACCGACGGCCTGGGTTCGCAGAACGGCATGCCTGACAGCAGGTTCCTGTACGACTGCCACCACAGAAGCGATCGGCGTACCTGTTGGGGCAGACGGTACCAGCGGCGCTGGTCGTCCCAGAGTGGATCGAAGGCCCTGATGAACCAGTGCTGGAGCGGCCGGGCGCATAACCTGGAGAGGTAGGTTACGGCGGTGGTCGAGGCCATGTAGCCGAGGAGCTGTTGGATCCTCCTCGCTGACACCGTCGAGGCCACGAAGGCAATGGACGCCGCCCGACAAAGCGTCCGTGCCCTCTCGTCCGGTAGGAAGGCCCTTGCCGATACCGAGTCGAGGGTCGCCCCGATGAAGTCGAGAACCCGGGTGGGCTCGAGATGGGACTTCTTGGGGTTGACCCTGAGTCCGAGCCGAGTGAGAAGGGACAAAGTCCGATAAATGTCCCTGTACAGCTTCTGTCTGCAGGACGCCAGCAATAGCCAATCGTCCAGGTAAGGGTAGACGGAGACGCCTTTCATCCGCAGGAAGGATACGACCGGAGCCATGCGCTTGGTGAACACCCTCGGTGCGGTGAAAAGCCCGAACGGCAGCACCCGGTACTGGTAGCTGGTGCCGTCGATCGTGAACCGAAGGTATCGCCTGTGCTGTGGGCGGATCAAGATGTGGAAATAGGCGTCTTTGAGGTCTATGGACACAAACCAGTCCCCTCGGCGGAGGAAGGGGAGGATCGACGGCAGCATGACCATCTTGAACCTCTTGGGGCGGATATTCTTTCACCCCCTAGGAGGTCTAGGATGGGTCGCAGGGATCCGTCCACCTTCGGCACCGTGAAGTACCTCGAGTAGAAGCCGGTGGTCTTGGCTGAAGGCGGGAGCCTCTCAATCGCTCCCTTCTCGAGGAGGGACTGGACCTCTTCCAGTAGAGCTGAGCTGGCCGGGGTGGAATAGAGACACTCCGTGGCGGAATAGCCTGGAACTCGATGGTCGACCCCAGGCGGACAGTGGGTAGTACCCAGGAGTCCGCAGTGATCTCCCGCCAGCAGTCGAGGTGCCTGGCCAGGCTCGGGTGGTGGAACAGTTCTACTGAAAGGGTCAAGGATGGCACGGGTGGAGTCCTGCGAAGGCCGTCAAAACCGGGACTTCGCTCCGGAGGACGACTTCTTGGACGACGAAGATGGGCGTCGTCTGGGAAGCCTCCTCGAAGCCGAAGAGGTCGACGGCCTCGACGCGGTCGACTGCGGGGACCGCGGGTGGTACGCCGATGAAGAGGAGGACCTTCTCCACGCAGGCCTCGGCTGGAAAGAGCGGCGAGAAAGGGCAGGCTGGTTTATGCCCATCTTCTTCGCTGTCAGTTGGGCCTTGATGAGGTGATCCATAGCCTTGTCGGCGGAGGTGTGGAAGAGCCCTTCGCCGTCGAACGGTAGGTCTTCAATCCGCCGGCGGCTGTCCTCCTGAAGCCCAGAGGACCGGAGCCATGAGTGACGTCGGAAGGCTATGGCACCGACCATCACCCTCGAGGTAGCCTCCACGGCATGCCTTGAGGTGGCGATCTGCTGTGTAGCCACCGCAATGGCCTCGCCGAAGATCTGTGTGGCTGAGGCGCGTGACTCCTCCGGCAAGTCAGCAAGGAGCAGAGCGAGTCGGTCAAAACAGGTTCCGATGGTATGCCGCGAGGCATGCCATCGTGTTCACCGTCCTGGCCACCAGGGACGATGCCGAGTAGAACCTTCGGCCGAAGGCATCGAGCTTCCGTCCTTCACGGTCCGGAGGGGTGGTATGTGCTCGATTGCCTCCCTTCGTCTGTGCCGACTCGACCACAATAGAGTTCGGTACAGGGTGGTTGAAGAGGAACTCCGCATTCTCCTTCTGTGTCCTGTACAGATGTTCTAGCCTATGAGGAATAGGCTGTGCTGACGCCGGCTTCGCCCATGGCTGCTTCATCGCGTCCACCAGGGTAGGCAGAAACGGCAGCGGTGCGGTCGACGGTGGGCGGGCTTCCAAGTACTGGAAGACGGGGTCCTGGGCTTGGGGAGCAGGTTCGGTCACCTTCAGGCCAAGGGCTGTGGCCATCCGGAGGAGGATCGCAGAAAACTGGCGGACGTCCTCCGATGCAGACTCCAGGCCTGGCTCTTCGAACCCCAGCGGTGGGGATTCATGAGAAGAAGGGGTGGACTCAGCAAAGTCAGAGTCTGAATCGTAAGAGTCGCCGGATGGTGATGGCGACCTCTCCTCCTCCTTCTCCTCGGCCGGCCCACGGGCCGGGGGTGCCAGGGTAACAGCTGGAGCTGCAGGCTGCGTCGGTACCGATACGGCCGATGTCGTGACCGGTATCGGAGTCACCTGCAGGGGCACTACTGCGGGCCTAGGACGGTGTGCCGCCTGCGTGGTAGAAGTCGCCGCTACCGCCGGCTGGGCCACGGTAGGCTGTGGCGTCGGGCAGGTAGCTGTGGCCGTCGTCCGCGGCGGTGGAGAAACAGCCCTGTAGCGGGGTGAGGGCTCAGGGGACCGACGGCGACTCGGCGAACGACGCAGAGGTGACCTCTCATAGCGGGGGAGTGAGCCTCCCGCGGTGGCGAACGAGACCGGTGACGAGGTGACCAGTACCTTGGATCTGGATGGTACCAGTCCCTGTAAGATGGCGAATACGAATAGTATGAGCCAGCCGGCTTGTGCCACACCTGCTCCTGGGCGTACCTTCCTAGGTATTCAGGAGAGTAGGCGCTCTCGCCCGAGCGGCGCCTCTCCAGGCGCATCTCCCGATATCGCGGGGATGGAGGCCTGGCCCGCTGCTCCGGTGAGTGGGACTGGTCGCATCGAGAGGCTGGGCGCTGCCTGACCACAGCCTCCTCTCGGCGTTCTGCTGAGGGTGGACGGCGACTCGGCGGAGTGATCTCCGCGATCAGCTTGGGCGGTTGAGGAGGCAAGGCCTGCACGACCTGCTCCTCGTCCGACACCTCGAGGACTTCCTCTTCCTCCGGAGGCTCCTCTTCCACAGGAAGCTCCATCAGTTGAGGGTCCTCGGCGGGCTGGGTGGGTGGTGGAGTCGGGGATCGCACCACCGTCGGTGGAGAGCGCCGTTTCTCCTTTCTCTTTTTCTTCTTCTTCTCCCCCAGGGTGGCTGGGCACTTCTTCTGGGCCGCGGTCAACAGCCTGGAGGAGGAGGTTGAGGCCTGTGAGCCCGCAGGGTCCTCACGTGCCCGAGTTGCCGAGATCTTCGGTATCCTCGGCAACTTCATTATCGGTACCGAGCCCGGTACCGATACTGACGAGGGCGAGGGCACGGCAGCCGCCGCTGCTGCCGAAGAAGAAGAAGAGGACAGGCGTTTCTCGGCCATCGTCTCAGGTCCTCGTACACGAAGAGACTCCTCCCAACAGTGGGATTTAAGCCTTGCCGACCTGTTGCGGAGAGTCTGGTGTGTGAACTCTCTGCAAATGGGGCAGGCCTGAACGTTGTGCCCCTCACCCAAACAAATCAGGCACTTAGAGTGTCGGTCAGAGACAGCGACCTTCCTTCCACAGGAGGCGCAACGTTTGAGAGAGCCGACATAAACCGGAGGCAAGGCAAGAAAACAAGAGTCCGAGAATGCCAAACACAGTCCGAGATCCGAAATCGTCGTCAAAGCCAGAAAATAGGTCAAACCGATCGAGAAAGTACCAAAACCAAGTCCGAAATCCATGAGGGGTAGTCAAAAGCCAAATCCGAAGTTGAAAAACACCAAAAAGCAGAATCGAAAAGCAAGCCAACAAGCAGAACCTTCTGTACGCTGAGGCGGACAAGAAAGAACTGAGGAGAGACCGTTAGGCAGCGGGAGGAGCATGCGCAGCACCGGCGTGGGGGAGGGGTTCCTGCCAAAGCTAACGAGCTCTAGAATCTTCCGAACGCTACCGCGCAGGCGCGAAAGCTCCTAATGTATGAGGCACAGAGACCACGAAGAAGAAGAGGACTATTTCCCAGCTGTATTTAGTGATGAGCCTGCAACTTTTTCCATTGAAAGGATGCTTCTATTACTGAACTACAGCTCTTGCAACTGCTAAGCATATTCAGAGATGGAACACATCCTATACTGAGACCTTGGTACCTTTAGGCTATACCTTTAGGTATTGCCTTCCTTATTTGCCAGCATTTCCCAAAGATATCTGGAAAAGTTCTTTTCTATCATCTGCTAACTGATCCTTTCAAATTGGAGAAGCTAGAGAATGAACCTTGGATCTTTAGTATAAAAAAAAATTGTTCCACCACTGAGACGTTGGAGGTGAATTACATCCTTATTTACACGAGCCCTCAAAAAAGTCTTTTTTTTTATTGTTGTTGCATGCATTTTTCCAGTTTGCATTGTTTAAATCTGTCTCCACCTCTCTACAGAGGATAAAGATTGGGATTCTCTACTGAACACACCATAAATTTAGGAAAATAAAGAGAGAGTTTTAAACCTCCCCTATGAACATAGAGTAGTCCTTATCTTGATCAATGCCTTGCATACTTATGTGGAAGAAAAAAGATTTAAAAAAGTGTCCTGCATGCTGTGTATTTAGTTGATTGTATTCTCAAGGTTCAAAATATAGGTTTTTGAAGAACTATGAAAGGATATCATCATGCAAAATGGTAGAAAGTAAAGAAGAAATAGTAACTTTATTCAGTAATTTTACTGAGCATTATGCAGGCACAGCTGCAAAGAATGATAAGTATTTATCAAAGTATGAAAAGTACTGTAGATTTAAAAATCTAGAATGAAAGGCGAGCAAATAACCTTTTGGAATTTAATTTTGTCTTTTAATAGGTCTAAAGGAGACAGCTGTAAGAGAAGTCTGCTGAAAAAGCCTTCCCTGAATCTCACAGTACTGGATAATTATCAGACTTCCCCACCCCATCCCCAGTTTCAGGGCAAGCTGTTGGAACCTGTGGTGGCATCTCCAGGAATTTCTCAGTGGGATTGATTATGTATGTTCATATCAGTCTGGATTATGCATTGGTTATACGACAGCTTTGGTCACCCTGGTGGACAAATGAATAGGTGGAACTGGACAGGGAAAATGGGTTGCTGTTGATGCTGCAGTACCTCTCAGTGGCTTATGCTATCTTGGTGTATTTTTGCTGGGGTGGAACTTGAAGCCACCATCTGACAATAGCTCCTTTCCTAACTGGAAGACCAAGTCCAGAAGATGGTGCTGGTGGATTCCTGTTTTGATATCGTGTTCATTAGCCTGTAGAATCCCTCAAGGTTCTGTTTTGTTCCCAATGCTATTTAACATATACATGAAAGTCCCTAGGCTTCAGTGGCACCAGCATGCTAATGGCATTGAACTCTAATTCTCCTTTTTTTGATTAAATCTGAAGAAGCTGTTTTAATTCTAAATCACTGTCTGTCATTAGTATTCTGGCTTCATCACACATTGTCTTCTGCTATATGCCTATCCGAACGGTTAACTAACATCCTACTACTCTGAGGGAAATCAAATCTCAATGATACTGTACAACTCAATAACAGCAACTAAAAAGGAAGATAAAGGAATGGTAAGATGTATGGTAAGAAGCAGATTAAGGTTAAAAAAAATATGAGACAAGGCCCTTTAGACTGCAGAAAAAGAAAACTGAGGAGAACAAGGCAAGAGACAGGAGATCTGTTATGGACAACCAACCAAGCACAACAGAAGGATGCAGGCCTGATCTTTTGCTATCTAATTTGTGCACAACCAGCAACACAATTATAGATATAACATAAGGTAAGAAAACATATACAAAGGTTGTACTAAAAGCAACATCTGTGTGCCATTTTCTCTGAAACTATTAATCCAAATATGATAGTATTATACCATCAGATAGAGTAATTCTTACTGCATGACGTCTGTAACTTCTAAGCATTGCATAACCATGGATATGAAGCAGCAACAACAAGCAGTCATTGAGTTCTTGACCAAAGAAAGATGCTGAAGACCAAAGAAAGATGCTGAACCAGTGCTGAAGACAAACCACATAGTAGAAGACAATAGACAATAGACAGCAATCCCCAATGACAACCAAAACAGGGTAGACAACATGATTTGCACGGACTGGCATATGACTGTCCAAGAGATTGTTGAAGAACTTGTTTGTGGTCACAGTGCTGTCAAGATTATCCATAACCTTGGATACAGGAAAATGTGCGCCAAGTGGGTTCCCTCTCAGTTAATACCTTATTTCAAAGAGAAGAGACTACACATGCTGTTTGGAACTGCTTGCATTTGAAACCTATTGGGACACCTTTTTTCAGGAATGTTTGTGCCACTGATAGACCTGGGCACAGCTGTATGACCCATAGACCAAAAATCAATCCACCTCCCCTAGACCAAAGAAATTAAAAAGTCAGTGCTCAGCACAGAAGATTATGGTGAAGGTCTTCTGGGATAACAAGGGGATGATTTTGGTTGATTTCTCTCAGCATGGGACAACAATGAACAACATCTGCTATGTTGCTTCACTCCAGAAACTTTGAGACACCGTCCATAAGAAAAGACCACAGAAATAGATGAATGCAATCTGGTTACACCATGACCATGCACATCCCCACACTTCTTTGGCAACATCACGTTCTTGAACAAATGGGATGATCAGTGGTGCCACATCCACCTTATACCCGATCTGGTATCCTCAGACATTCATTTGTTCAGTCAGATGAAGGATACCTTTTGACGATGGCACTTGGATGATGGAGGCAAAGTGGAAGATGCTATCAGGCACTGGACAAAGGAGTGCCCAAAAGAGTTTTCCCAAATGGATTTGATGAATGGGTTCAAAGGTGATGCAAATGCATTGCTACTGGCATAGACTATTTTTAGCAGTACCATGTTGTTACTTTACACATGTATGTAGTTGCATATGTCGCATGTTGTTAATAAAGGAGTTATGACCCGACAGGCACTACTTTCTCTTTTGTGGCAGAATACTCCTGCCTGGAATTGGTAGATCCTACTCCTCATATAATTTTTAACTATACAATGCAATACTAAAGTGTTATTATGGAATGAGTCCACACATTCTATGTTTGTGCCTCTGCATAGGGCAGGAACAGAATTATTTCAGCTACAGGTCCAATAAATGTGTCTATTGTCACTTGCTTTGTCATCCTGACTTCAATCCTGTGGACTTTCCCATCTCAATAGGAGATGGTCTTGGGCATTCACTGAAATGGGCTTTACTGACTTTGAATAAAATTAACTGATGAGGACAAACAAATTGAATGCAATATCCAAGTAATATGCTTGGTTAGTTGAACAGTAGATTAGGGAACAGGGATATAGTCCATGCTGGACAGTGTTACATTTCCTCTGCATATGCAAGAGTATATTTCTGGACTGAGCCTTGTGATTGCATACTCAGACTTCTGCAGTGGCCAGGAATGCATTTTTACTGTACTGCACCAGCAGCACCCTTTTATTGGGGATGTCTGATCTGATTACGGTGACACATCCCTTAGTTACATCCTGTTAGGATTATTGTAATGCACTCTATAAAGGGCTACCTTTAAAAAGTGCCCAGAAACTTGAGTTGGTCCAAAGAGCTGAAGCCAGCTAACTGAATGGGGCTGACTGTGCACAAATCATTTATCTTGCCAGAATAACTGGCTACCAGTCTGTCTCCAAACACAATTCAAAGTACTAGGTATGGTCTATAAAGTTTTATACAAATTGGTTCCAGGCTATTTAAAGAACTGTATCCTCTCATATATGATTGCCTGCATTTTGAGATAGTCAGGAGAGGCCTTTCTCTTGGTCCTACCACTCTCAAAGGTACATTTGGTGGGAATATAAGAGAGGATCACCTCAATGACTGCTCCTAGAATCCAGAATTCCTTTACTAGGTTCCCTCTTTGGTGTTCTTCTGTTGGCAGCTGAAGACTTTATTTTTATTCCAACTGATTAATAAGCAGAGAACTTTAATCATGTGCTATACAATTTTATTTCTTACTAGGATATATACCAAGTGTTGCCTGGGATTTTATTTTCTCATAGGTAATACTTGTTAGAAATACCTTAAGGTAGCTTTACAATTTTTGGAAAGGTGCCATAAGAAAGGATGGAAAGTATTACTTACAACTTTGTTTATATATATTACTATTAACTAAACAAGACAGTTTTTTTTCCAGTTAAGAACTCACCACACTCTCTTGTCCAGTACCTGTAACTTTTCCCCATATTCCCCAATCCAATCTGTATTCAGAGTTATTAACACAGGGAGGTTGGGTTACTGAGGGAATACACTGCCCTCCTCCTTGTTGCTCGGCCTCACCTCCATACCAACCAGCTAGGCCCAAGAGCTGTCTGGCTGAGAATTCTAAACGCCCCTCCCTAAACTGCAAACCCCAAGATTCCATAGAATCTTCACAGGCAGCCAATCATATGAAGTGTTTCTCACCTGACACAGCCAATCATATGAAGTCTTCTCTGCCTGACACGGACAAACAGACAAACTTTGACTTTTATATATTAGATTTCTTAAAATGGTTTTTAATTCTATAGATTACTTAGCTACTTTTTAACAATAACTATTTGTTTGTTTTCACTTTCATGTGCATTTGTTTTATTTTTTTGTAATCTGTCTGGAGTCCCTGTTTGCAGGGAAGGACAATAAATAAATAATATCAGTATTTTCATGAAGTTGGTGCCCACTGTATGCAATTTGTAGGCAAAATTCAGCTACACACATACAATAAAGTAACAAAATGCCCAAAAGGAAATGTTTCCTATATCTTTAATATAACCATGTATATGAGTAATCTCAGTAGTGCTGCTTTTATTGCCCATCAATGACAAGCTGTATCTGCCAAAAAAAAAAATGATAAGGTGATTCGTATTGTTTCAGATTTTTATGACATTATTAGAATTGATCTCTAGCAGCACATAAACAAACAAACAAACAAACAAATAAATATAAAATAAAATACTGTGCATGTTACAAAAAACATCGCTCAATTTTTATTTCCTCTGTTCAAACCTGAAGAGTAATGTTTTTCATGGTCAAAAAACAGTTTTAATTAGTTCATCATTCCTAGGCTTGAGAACAAGTGAAGATATCATCAGTTAATCAGCAGGCTTCAGAGAAAAAGGGCACACAAGCATCAGATGTCTAATACAAGAAACAGTTTTCCTACAAATGAAGCAGCGCACATACTTTTGTTATCATATTTGAACATGAAACAGTGCTGCTGGTTAAGTGCTTTAGAACAAATCATTTTCATGAGGCTCTGTGCTCGGCTCTTAGATCAACAAACACTTTTGACTAGAAAGAGTCAAATTGTATGAGGTTCTCTTGCTTTTAAATGAGATATGCAAACCTAAAGCATAGAGAGGAATATGATAATTCCTTAATGTTTCAAGATCAACACAGTTGTTTGCAATAAAGGATGGATTTATATCAACTAAAGAGAAGATTATGCTATCTTTACATATGTTTGCCTACTTTAACTAACAAACATACACATCCAAGTGGTTTTAATTTAGAAGGAAAAGACCATTTCAATCCCACTCAAAAGAGAGTATTTGTTGTACAGTCAGGAGCTCAAATACATTCTCCAACTGTACACATAGGAAACACTTTCTAAAATTTTACTTAGAGTTCCATCAGTTCATTTACTTCCTTTTCATAAACTTGCCATTTTCTCACATGCCTTTCTGCTGGCAGCTGCTACAAACATGTTGGCTTTATCTGGCAGGGAACCAATTGCCTACAGAGCTACAGCCAGCACTGCTTCCATACTGGAGACTGGCTGTCTAATCTCCATAATACAACTGCCTCCAACTGACCAGGAGGCTTGGACTTAAGTTTCTGGCTCTTGTACCTACAGTGGCTGCACCTTCTGCTTAAGAAGCACATTCCTTAATTAGAAATTAATGTTTATGTAGCAGTGAGGGATTTATTTGAAAGTGGGAAATAAAGAAAAATACAGAGAGAAGAGGCCATGTTAACATGTCTGCACAAAACAAGGAATCCCACCCACAGCAAGGTATTTGCAAACATCCTGGAGTAATATATGGTTTAGTGTAGTGGTCTGGCACCGAGGATTGGCTTTCCTGAGGAAACAACATTATCCTTAACCAACAAGAACTGGTAAAGACCACCAACAGAGCAGTTTATCACTAAAACTGTACAAGTTTTTAGGGAAGGGAAAAATTTATTCTGTAATGATGAAGAGGATATCTCTGGCATTTCCTGCCATTAAAAATGCTGAGGCAATATTCAGATGGCAAACTAGTTTTCAGTGCATCTTTTACTAGAATGCTTTGCAGATAGAAAACACTAACTTGTTTCGTTCTGATTGTCATGTTAAATCCTTGACATTTTCTCTATGTAAGTGTTCTTTCCAGTGAACATTATGGAAACTATGTTCTGGAACTGTGACTTCAGCTGCTGCTGTCCTTCAAACCTTTATTTTATCTGATTGGTATGAAGAAAGATCATTCCATTGTTTTCAACTCCTTAAACTGTGAACAACTCTGCCCCACATCTCTGTACAGTTTTAGTATTACTTCAAAACTACTATTCACTTAACATTTTACTACACTGTTTCTTAGGTCAGACTCTGAAGTGTGTCACTGTTATGACAAAAGGCACTTCCTTTTCAATTTGAAACTCCCTTCTTCCAAGTATTTAGAGCCCTGCTTTTCTGATACCAAGTGACATTTACCTCTTAAAATATAAAATGCTTGCTGGCCCAATTTTCACAGCTACCAGTCCAAATTAATGTCGAAATCACAACTTTAATGCAGTAAGAAAAAAGTCCATCTCAAATCAATAGTCCAGGTTTGTTTGTATAAAGAGAACTAGATGTGTAACATGAATTACCATGAAATGTATGATTTATTTCCACTTCTAGGAGAAAGAGTTTTGAAACTCAAAGAAACGTATTCTATATTGACAGCTACTATTTCTTGCACAACCAGAAACATCTACATTAAACTAACATTCAGGGGCTATGTTTTCAACTTAATGATAAATGGTTTTTTGTTGTTGTTTATAGCAGGCTATGAGGAACAATCCTGACTGCTATAATGCACCTACCAGTGCATTTATAATACACCTTGAAGTGTTTATGCACACAGAGATCTGCTTTGTCTACAACTTTTAGCGGGTGAGTTTATTCACTGGCACTAGCATTTAAATTGAGTATTAGAAATTCAGTACATTGAAGGTTGCTTAGGATAACTGTTGCATAGAACAACCAGACAAACATGAATTGCTTCTGAATTCTCATTTACAGACTCTTCCCCTCTTTTTCTCTTTACCTTTTAAATTTATGTGCCTATTCTGTTACTGTGTGGGAATGACCATCATAAACCCTCAGGTTAATAGCTAGCATTTGTTACTATGAATCTTGGGAACAAAACAAAACAAAGCAGCCATTTCCAAAACTTGATCCTGTGCCATCTTGGATCTCATGCTGCGAGAAAGGCAGGATAATAAATAATTAAATAAACTCCTGGGTGGTTAGTCCAATCGCACCAAGAGAAGGAGAGAGAGAAAATGAAACCCCTGCACCCCTAAATATCACTAACAGCACATAGAAATGCAATTTAATATGAGATCTTTATCTCTTTTTCTTTGTGTGGACAAAAAATAAAACATGCTGCTTTTCACACTTATATATGCCTCATGCAATAAGATGAAGTAGAATTGTGTTGACTGAAGTCAATAGACTTCAATGCTACTGTGGTTTCAGATAGAAAGATTTGTAAAGTTAATTAAAGCTGTGGTGAAGGCAGTGTACTTCTTCCTGATTTGAATCCTTCTAGCCACAGAACAGAATGAAGGCAAAAATCTCTATATAGTGGTTGCGATTCCAAATCTATCCTTAGTATTATATTACAAGATGTAAAGGAATTTCTTTTTTAAATGTTGTGCAACTGCCAAGACATAATCTATGCCATCGATGATGTTTTGAAAGCCTTTCAGACACATTCATCACTACATATATATAGATCTCTCTAATGGAGGATCATTTTAATTTATCTTAGAAAAACCTCCTTAAAAACATGGAAAAAAAATGAAAAAAGTTTTTTGAGCTAAATTCATATCACTTCTTGAAGATTTATTAAATTATCCCAAACTTATCCAGTTTGACTAACCAAACAAGGGAATAAAAGTTTTTATTTCTATGCTAATTTTCCAAGTTAACAGTGCAATCCTATTTTTGACTTATGCCATCCAGTAGAAGACTGGATGCCCTTGAATGGCACAACCCATAAATATCAGTATCAGGGATCACCACACTAGCATAGCTATCATGCCAGCTTAATTCTAACTCTAATTCTACTAAGACACCATCTGTTGGTCCTGCAATCTTATTTATGTATTGAATGCAGGCAGAATGTCCTGTATATGTGGGCAAAACAGTCACAGACCCATGCACATGCTTCAGAAACCATACGTCTGCTATTCTAACTAGGAACCTGGAGTAACCAGTGGCCAGGCATTTCAACTGATAACATGATAGTCTCTCTGATTTGTCCCTGTTTGTCACTGAGGTGCCATCCCCTTCAGACATTTTGGACAAAAGGGAGAATTTCTGGATTTTTAGACTAAAAGCTCTAATATCACATAGTCTCAACGTAGATGATAATACAACACCCACTAAGAATGCTGACAACACGTGTGTGTGTGTTTGGTATTTCAGTGCTCTTTCCTACTAAGTAATTAGGGAGGTGCTGATGGTGGCAAACATGATTTTCTACTATGCTTGCCACACTTTTTTTATACATCTCATCAATCCTTTCAGAAGTTGAGCAACTCCTGGCCCTCCACGCATGATTGGACTTCAATCAGCAGTATCACTCACCATTGGATATGCTACTTAGGGCTGATGGGAACTATAATGCCAAATGTGGAGGACCTTATGTTGCTCATGGATAAAACTCATTGGAAGAACAATGCTGTAAAGAAGGTACTGTAAACAACACAACTATAGCAGCATTCATGTGAACCTTACACAATAAGATATGAGTAGACTACTTGTTGGACTGCAATTCCCACCCGCCCGCAAACTGACTGTCCATGCCTCTGGGGGAGCATTGATCACCCACTGAGACATAGCAATGGGTTCCATGTCTTGTGTTTTATTTCCTTTTATTATCTCACATGTTTGCCTATGAAAAAAGTTGTCTTTTTGGTTGTGCTTATGCCCTCAGAGAATTCAACCCCAGTTACAGACATCTCCTTCAGCTATATCAACTGCTGTGCTTCTTTTGACTGTGCTGTGAAGATATGCACTGGTGAGGGCATTTAAATTACCTTATGCCCATGTTTTGCACATCTGTTACTTAGAGCATAATCATGGAACCATTCTGTTATCCTCGTGCTCTGACTGGCTGCTTCCATCCATGGTCTAATATGAGAGCACTGCTGGACCAGGACACCTACTGGTGAGTGATATACTATCTCTTCTCTAATGTGAGCATTTTTGTTTTTGTTTCCTTTGAGATATACAAGAATCCAAATCATGCTGGACCACGGTTAAGATTGTTGTCAGTGATTGTAGTCACAGTGGGACTACAAGATCACATTTGTAATGAAACATTGTTTACATACTAATTTTAGAATCATTTTTACAACATCAGTCTCTTAACACTTTTAAAAAAATACTCAAGCTTTCTGTTATTCTACAAATGCTTTGTACAAATTGTTTTGAGGCTTTAAAAAGGTCGACAAATTGGCATAAAAATGGCAGTACTGTGCCTTATTGGATTTGTTAGGGTGGAATAAAGAATGGCTTCTCATATACACAGCTGCTTGTAATGAACGCAATATGTTTAAGGACTATTCTTGGATGTTTCCCACTGCGTTTAGACTGAAAATTTCTTGCCAAACAGGTCTTCACTATCTCTGTAACATTTATTTTAGCCAAACTATTCCAATATAACATTCAGCACTGTGGTATGAAAGTCACTGTATAAACAAAGTAATGATTCTATTTATATGAAAATGTGAAATTTAGTGGGTTTACAGTTCGCTGTTACAAACACAAATGATGCCTAGAGGTGATTTAACAATGGCTGGAAAGATCACTAATAAGAGAAAAGAACAGAGGCCCTAACAAATTAATAGGATGTTAAACAATAATTCTGTACACTTCAGGTTGGCTTATATTTATCTAATACCGCAAAATAATTTTTTTAACTTACAAACCTGGCAAATTCTGTTGTTCCACAATTCATTAAAACTGAAACTTTTGGGGTCACTGGAAGCTATTCTGTTGCAAGGAAAGAAACTTTAACAGTGTATTGTTAATAGGAACCAACCAAAAAACACAACTTGAGGATTTGTTTTTATATATCTCACAGTGGCAATTGTGAAATTATATTCTCATTTGTTAATTGAAAATTGAAAATCTACAAAAGAGAGCCTATTGCAGGCACAAGACTCAATTGCATAACTTTAATTATATCTAAGGATTATAGGTTAAAAACAACAGTTTTATGGCACCCTAAGGAATAACCAGTTTTATTTGGCATATCTATACAGGCTCCACAAAAACTTATGCCCAATGTCACTAGTTAAGGTGTCACTAGTTTCATTATTATTTTCATTTTACTGGGCTCACATAGCTCCCCACTTCCCCTTGTGCAAGCCATAGGTAAGATATCTGACTTGCTTTTGTGCAACTCAGCCAGCTATCCTGAGAAATTCAGGCAAACTTCCCAGTCTTGCCACTTATGTGTCCAGCACACGAACGTGTTAGGAACACGAAGAATGTTATTAATCTGTATTCACTTTTGCTATTTTAAAATAATTACTTGCACATCTGTGTTTTATCATCACATGAAAAAAAGGAAAAAAAAGGGGGGCACAAATGGCATATTATAAAACTAATAAAATAAATAAATAAATTCCAACCAGCATTGAAGCTTTTTAATAGAATGCTTTCACAGAAAAAAATAATAATTTGGCGGTAAGTAAATTACAAAGATAGAGATCCTCTGAAGATCTGAAATCCTCACAGAAGAGGTTAATTAAGTCAGAGATATCAGCACCGAGGATATACAAAGCAATACAAATGCTGTCAGTCACTGACTCAAGATGATAGCACAAATGTATTTATTGTGTTTTTGAACTATTTTTCAGTCTCTACAGCTGAGACAACAGTTAGTAACTGATGCTTTAAAGTACCTTCAAGAACACAGCTCACTAGATAAACACCACCACAACAATTCAAGACAAACTGGCAGAAAAACAGATGCAAAAATAGATCCAACTCCAGGCAAAGTACAAGGTCAAGTATATATAATCTTAATTGAGGTTGCCTGAAACCCCTTCAGCACATAAGTATCCCATTTTTTTCCCTTGTTAATCTCACAGTTTTGGAGGTTGAGTATGTACGAGTCCAAGGGACCTTTCACACTACACCATTATGGCAGTATGATTCCACTTTAACTGCCATGGTTTCATCCTATAGAATTCTGTGATTTGCAGTTGGGGAGGGGGGCATTTAGAATTCTTAGCCAAAGAACTGTAGAACTCACCAAAACAGAAACCCCAGAACTCCACAGGATGCTGCAATAGAGTTAAAGTGGAATCATAGTGGTATAACTGTGATGTTAAACTCAGGTTTGCCCATATATAGGTTTGTCCATGACAAGGGCTATGCTCATGTAGAAAGTGCATGATTCATCTTGTGAGAAACAATCATGCAGCCCATGAAAATTAGGTCCAAAGATGTTGTTGCCTCTTGACAAACTAATTAGCCTACCTGGACTGGGCTACATAGGAATCATCATGCATAGGGCCATTTTGCTTCTTACCATTTGCCTGTCAGCAGAAACATGAATATACGCAAGCATCTTTAGATCAGTTTGTAATTAAAGATGCAGAATCTAGTTATGGTACTCTGGAAAAAAGACTAGCAAATTTTGTCCCCCATTATCATTATATAAATGCTGTCTTACCACCCAGAAAGAACTTGAAGGCACACAACAAAAAGCCATAAAAGAAGGATGGTTTCTATTTTTACTCACACTAGGATAGTTGTGATTATGTTCCCTGAGGTATTTAATACAAGAAAAATGTCCAGCAACCTAGCTGCAACATCTGTTTATGGAGAGCAAGGGCTAAAAATCATTAGCTGGAATTTTGAAGGACAGGAAAAGATTTCTATTTACTGGGAACTGTCTTTATTGCTATTTATTCTGCGGATCATCTTCAGAAGGTTCAGTCCATCTTGTGGTTCTAGTTAGGTTTATTTACACTCCAGTTTAGTTTTGTATTAGTACAAAGCAATTTGCAGTGCAAAATGAACAAATTTCTCAGTATAATCAGTTTTTATGCAGCTCAGCTGATATGCATATATAACTGGCTGCCAGGCAGCCTACCACCAAGTGAAGCAATAGTGGCATAGCATGCTGCAGAAGGTGCTTTATATTGTGTTTTAGATACTGACATGAAATTCTTACAGTTTACTTTTTGGATAACAGGGGAAAAAACACCATATTATTCAAGTTCTCCACCTTACATGGCTCAGAAGGGAGACCACTTTTGGAAATAAATATCTAAGCATATAAGGCAGAAAATGTAATGTTTGAATTAAGTTGCAAACCACTATAGTAATATTTTAGTAAAAATTAGGAATGGTAACTTTTGTCATGTCTGTATCTACAGACTTCATTTACTCCTCTCCAAATTTGCTCCAAGAATGTATTTTTAATGGGAAAAAAATCCATATTTATTCCTGTGCATATTTTTCAAATAACACCCCTCACTGATCCAAGAGTGTGGACATTTTACAGATGTGAATATGTTGTTCCACCTATTTCGATTTTTTTCTTGGAATACATGATAAACCCAGAAATGTACATGTTTCTGACCACAAGTTGCATCCAAATTGAGTTGTTACATGGTTAACTGAATTTCTTACACATCCCTATTGATCACAGCTTGTTGTCTGAAGATGGCTTTAAGAATAAAATTATCATGGCAATCAGAACTGGGAATATCAATCCCAGAGTGGAACAATTTGTGGACCACTCTACCATATAATCTATATCAGAAACAATACAAGAAAATGCAGTGCAGCTATCCCAGATAAATAGTAACCTATGTGCGCAATGCTGGAGAGGTTGTAAAGAGAAAGGCACCATGCTACCTATGTGGCTCACCTGTGTTAAAGCGTTTTGGGGAAAAAATGGAATTTCATCTTTAAAATCACTATCCAAAATATTACCCCCTGTGGTTCACTCTTATTTACTGTCTATGTTTTGTGGTGATAACACAATGTGAAAACCAAAGACCTTATATGAATGCTTATAGCAGCTGCATGACTAGACATAGCACAACACTGGACACTACTGTCTGGACTGTCTTTTCAGCAATAGCCATCAAGAGTTTGGAATACAGAATTATGAGAAAAGCTGACCTATATAAAATGAGACAACAAGAAAGGAATGATGACTTCATTAAAACATGGTATTCATTTGTTGTATTTGCCAACAAAAAATGTTCGGAATACAGTCCTCCTAATGACCTAATGAAACTGTGGATCAGTTCCATTTGACATGATACTGCCACTGACTCCACACAGAATATCTGTTCCCTTTGCCCATTGGACTAGACATGAACAACAGAATAATTAATTATAATTTAATTATAATGCATTTATGACTTTATTAATTATAATTTAATATCTTATGACATGCCTATTTGTTAAGTGTTGTTTTTTATGGTTTGTAAAATTGGTTGTGTTTTTTTTGTGCGTGTGTGCATACAGAACTATGTAATACTTGAAATGTAAAAAAAAGCAAAAAGAAAAGAACAAACAGAAGAGAAGATGGCTTGTCTCAACAGACCAAAGTTAATATGAACCACAGTTTAGCAATGCTGAACTGCAGTTAATTTAAAAAATGACATTAAAGTTTCAAATCTCTTTCCTGTGGTCACGCCTGGCGAACAGGCAAGGAGGACCATGCAAGAGCAGCTTGTTCTGCTCAAAGTAAAACATGAAGAGTGAAATCCGGTCACAGCCAACGTGCGATGCAACCAGAACCACAGGCTTCACTTTTATAAAGATACACATGTGAGAACAGTGAACAATATTCCTATCCTTCACTTTTTTTTTAAAGGGGGAAGAATTGAAGATATTAGATTGCAAACACATCTCTATATGTAGCTCTTACAATTACACCAGATTTTATGTGCATGGTGGAGGACAGTGTATGCTATCTACAGTGTAGAATGCCTTTGATTTAAATCTGATAATAAATCAGTGTACTGAAATAATTTCCATCTGATGTATGGGAGTATTGTTTTATGGCTATTTTCCTGGATGCTTTCATCTCACCACAAGCTGGAATGGATTTCATAGCACTATTACAGCCAAGCTATTTTTCCATTTCTTATTCAAGTCTCAAACAATATTCTTGCTTTAAAATTTAGTCAACTGTTGTCTTTCAACCAAATAAAGCACAAGAAAAATATCTACACAACCACATGAAGTATACTGGAATTAATATTCTTAGCTTGTTTATCTATATGTTTTTTTTCACTCACATATGGTTTGTGTGCTTTTATACACTGAAACCATTTTTATACATATTTGTTGCTCAGTGATAATACTGCTATACTCTTCTTTAGGGTCAGAGAATACAAGATAAACTGACTTGTAAAACTGAAATTTCCTATTTAATGTATTCTAGTCTGATAGACTGCACGACAAAGCCATTCTGTTGTCAGCACAACAGTTGCTGAATTAAAGGAAGTGGTCAAATAAATCTATATTTTTTCTTTGCTCTCTGATATTCTTCTACTAGATAAAATGCAGAGTCCAGAATTAAATAAAAGACTACAAGGTTAGTCTTACCAAACAATGAATAGTTTTAATAACAAAATGAAAAAGAAGTGCAAGGACCGTCAGAATCTGAAAGATGACTTTTAAAATCCTGTCTGATAAGTATACTTAGAATTGAAAACTTCTTTGTAAAAACAGAGAAAATAAAAGCAAAGGCCATTCTCATTTAATGTTTGATGATGAGCATCACTTTTGGAAGTGGTCTTATGAGAATAGTAACATGGAAATGCTCTACTGGTTATCTAAATATATATTTTGGTTTGAAATGTGCAGGGTCTGGCAGTTTTTAAAGATCTTTTTCATTGATTTATCTCCACAAAACTGATACCGTTTTCTCAAAAAGATAAACATGAAAAAAAATGTTTGCAATCTGATAACATACAAGTCTCTTCCTTACTTGGAAGCAAGGGTGTGCTACCCCAATCTGGATCAAGACCAGTACACACAGGTAGGAAACTTAAATCTTCCCCAACTGTCTTTTGGTGCCAGTGGGGTCTTTTCTTTTCCTTTTTTAGAGACAAGCACTTTGATTTTTTTCTACAAAAAAAGAGATGGTGACAGAGAAACCCATGCACATCAGTCCCAATCCAGATTAGTCGATGTACTCTTATTCTTGAGTAAGGAGGAACAGCTATGAAGCTGTATAATACATGTTCGTGAAGACTCTTTACTTTCTGTGGTATATGTTCAGATATCTTACTCTACCTCAAAATGCTACTTAGAGTTACAGTCTGTGGACTGATGCCAATACATGAGCAACTGGCTGCCAATCCATAGACAATTTCCAGGAAAGAAAGGAGCAGCTGTAGTCAATGGGCATAAATATGGCACCAGTTTGGCACATGGGGAGAAAAAGTGCCATTCCGCCACATCATACAGCACAAGAAGCGCTGCTACAGCCCGTCCTGTACTAATTTAAAAGCAGAATGCATTTGATCTTTGATCTTGGTTTGGAGCCAGACAAAGATGCTATAACCCTTTCAATTCCTGCTGCTTTACAGTTGTAGCAATATAATGAGTTCATGAAGCCCTAGGGCATTTTCACGCAGAAAGCTCAAGATTTTGTTTACTTTTATTACTGTTGCTTTTATGTATTTGTAAGGCAAATATCACAGAGATCAGAGTAGTCACTCAAATTATAAAAGCTTCTCTTTTCCTTCCTGATACATATTACTATAATATGCTTTACACTGGATTGCCTTTCAGAAGCTTTAGGGGACATCACCTGGTCCACAATGCTGTGGCCAGATGATTGCTAGGGTTGGTTCCATGGTGCCTACGATTCGCTTCCTTCAACAGCCACACTGATAAACAGTCTGTTTCATGGTCAAATTCAGTGTTCTGGTTGTGACTTATAAAGCCCTATAGAACATGGTTTCAGGCTATTCTCCCAATAAGCCTGGATATGTGCTCTTCAATCTTACCAGATCTGGAGACACCTTTTGGAGGACGCAAAACGCGGGGATGCAGAACCAGGTAGGCAAAACCAAGGGAAGCCCATCTGAAAACCTGCAGGCCCACATGCTACCAGCTGTATCACCAACAGGCATAAGCTTTTTTGTTCAGGTAGGCTTTGGCCCTGACACTACTTTGCTATTGAAGTGGCTTTGAATAGGATATTTCTTTTTCAGATGCATTTTAATTTGTTTTCTTTTTAATTATGTATTGTTACAATTAAAATAAAAGTGTTTGATTTTTTTTCTTTTTTAGGCATCCTGGGACTCATGGAGGAGTTGTTAGGTATAAATCCAGCTAACTTACTGCAATCGTACTTTAATAATGCAGGGAAGGCTTAAAAACATTACTTAAACTTCACATAATAAAACATTATGATACTTTGCTTTGACTTAAACATTTTTTTAATTGTGGAATATCTTTGTTTGAGGAATCTTATTGTTCAAACTGTAGTAATTTTAGCCTCAGACCCCTAAGAAATTCTACCACTGCATTGAAAGAGACTATCTTGTAATCCACAATGAATCAAGGAGGATTTAACTTAGTTTCCTGAGACATGAACTCATTGATGCCCTAATTTAGACTGCCCAGTTTACAGTCTTAAGCTGTCTGAATGGAGGGGCGGGGGAGAGATTATAACAACTAATTTTACTGGTGCAGCTATAAGGTCAGAGGGATTTGAACAACAAAGTAAAACTGTAGTTATAAATTAACTGAATAGTATTAAATATTAGCAGGTAAATAGAGACACTAAATGTCTAGATAACTGACGGCTAATACAGAGGAGAGGCACTGATGATAAATATAGCAAAATCAGAAGAAACAGGTACAGATTAAAGTCTCAATTCACCACAGATGAAGGTAACAGAAGAAAGAGTCTAGATTTCCAAGGCACTGAGAACCATTTTAAAGATGCAAGCCTGTACAAAATGGATTCTTGTTCCTAAATGCCTTCCAGATGTTTTGGACTGGAATTTGTATCACCATTCTATTTATTTACTACCCTGCTTTACTCCTCATATGGAACCCAAGACAGCTATCTTTATGGTTAAATAACTTATCTAAGTATGATGGGAGTTGTTGTCAAAATATCTGGGGAGCCATCATCTCAACAGATGGATTAGGGAATATGGTGCTTCTAAAATGACTTCAGAGGAAAAGGGATGGTGAATGAAGCAATATCAGGGTTCGAATATTCTGTACCAGGATGAACAACATTGGCGGATCCAGGGTCAGTCTTCCACCAGCTGGATAACTGTGAGCTGCTCAATGGCTTTCCACAGAAATCAGTAGTGGCTGCTGATCCACTTTCAGTTTTTTTCTTTAAAAACAACTAGACAAATTGCTCAGGACCCATACACCTTGGCTTAATGGTTGTCCATATTTAACAAAAAAACTGGGTGTGGTGAACTGCTTGTTGCTGTGTTGTCCACCCTTATTCTACACTCTCAAATTAAAGACAGTTGATAATGAGGGCGGAAAAACAATCAAACTATGGAGAGCCAAGCAAATACTCACAGGTTAGAGCCAAAGTCTAATACAAACAACACACAAAGTACAAAAATATATGATAGCTTATTCTGGAAGTCTAAAAACCAAGCTGTCTGATGTAGACTGTCTGATATAAGATATAACTGGTATATCAGAAAAGCCATGGGATAATAAGAATCAGTGAGACCTAATGGATAAAACCTTCAAAATGGGCACAATGGCAGAGATATTGCTTCATATGTCCAAGGTCCTATTGGTCTAAATAATTAGGCTGGACAAATAAACAAAATAACACCTGGCAGAAGTTTTATCCATCTGTATACTGTACTCTTAAAAACAAGCATTTAGGAAGGGTAAAAGCACGCTTTCTATATAACTGTAAGACAACAGAAATTGTTTTGATATTAGAGAAAACAAGGGATGGAGAAGAATTTAAGCAAATTTGAAAACTTTTATATTTTTATAAACAATCACTGAAGTATGGCTTAACTTTTGAGGTTGCAACAATGAGTGTGATGTACTTGGTTCCATGATGAACAATCTAGTAATGCGTTATGAGGAAACAAAGTAAGACAGGTAAATTTCATTGAGTATTTCAGGTTTCTGGCAGGTGCTGTTCCTATTAATATTCCTATTTCCCTTTATACGTACACATAACACAAAGACTACTACCTCATTAGGGCTCCACAATACAGAACAGTCTGGACTGGTGAATAATATGAATCATTTGATGCCACTATATATGCCACACACCTTTTTTGACATATAATGTGTGGCTCACAAAAATATGTTGCCTGAACTCCTTTTTGTATTACAATTCATACAAAAGGTAAATATGTTTTTTGAAGTTTTATAATTATTGACCAAGCATAAACTGAGAATCCATGAGATGAAAATGGAAGTTTAATGTTCATGGTGAATAAATATATTTAAGAATTTAAATCCTGATTTTAATGCTAGATTTGAGTCAGAGATTAAGGGAATTGTGAGTTAGCAAGGATTAGAGAGAAACTGTGAGGGAGAATCAGTAATTGTACAAGCCAGTGCCGAAAATGTTAGTTTTAGTGGGTGTGACTTGTGATCATGTGGTTGTGGTGTATATGGCTGTGCTGCTACCAGTGAAATTAGCAGGGTTGTTAATGTAATACTGAGCACTGTAGTGTTTGGTTGCACTGTGTGTATTAGAGCTTACTGTAACCTGAACTGAAGAAAATCAGTGCGCAACTCATCTCAATTTTCAGCACAACATACTGTTGTGAATCACTGTGCACGGTAATGAAGTTCGTAAAATCGAATCATCATACAATCCTTACAAGTCAACACCTGGTGGAGCCAGTTCATACAGCCTTGACTACACATTATATCGAGTTTAAATGATTCACAGTCAAGACGGAGACTCACAGGACCTCTGTTAGTAGTAAATAGCCTGATAGCAATGTCTGTCTGTGTCATCAAAATATTTGTAAGTGGCATCTGTTTAAACTTCACTAATTTTAGTGGTTTACATGTTTTTCTCTGTTTTGACTGGGTATTTACCAAGACAACTATCAGTAAAATTATCTACTTTTATCTCTTTTATTTTTATGTTTAGTAATCTCATTTAATGTTAATGAAATGCAAATATGCGTATTTTTCTTAGCTATTGCCACAGTTCATTACCATATTATATATGCTCAATATAGCTAAAACACTAATCAATCAGGATTTTGAAAATGTTTGAAAACTTTTGGTACATATATGTGTACTCTGTGATTATTGAAAGTAATATAGTTGCATGTCTCTTATCAGAAAATCCAAAATCTGAAATGCTCCAAAATCCAAAACTTCTGAAAAACAGAATCCAATCTTCTTCCTGTAGAGAACCTGATGGAATTATGGAGGCTTGTTTGGGATTGCACATGTAGGTATGCAGTGCTTGCAAAGTCTCTCAGTCAGCTTGGTACCATTTTTAACTTCTCAGCTTGCTTGGGACTCTACATAACACTTGCAGAGTGAGCTGAGGCACTGAGGCAATGAGCTAACTGCACTGGTGGAGCTCGGAGAGTGTGGAGGGGGAGTGGGAGGGGTGGAATTATGGCGCGGGGGCATGGCCGCAGTGCATGGGTGGCCATGGTGCGTGGGGGCATGGCCGCAGCATGCAGGGCCGTGGCTACGAGCCAGGAAATCCCCCCAAAATTGCCACCAGGGGTGAACTGCACCCATCGCCCCCCCGTCCTTACAGACTGGCTGACTGAAATATTTTACAAGCAGAATGTACGTGTGCACACAGGAAGAAGACAAGAGGAGAAGAACTGACAAAGAGTGGACCCTGCATCAACAGAATGATACATATTTTCATTATGTATATGTAAATATTCCAAAATCTGAAAAACATATGAATCACAAAACACTTCTGGTCCCAAGCTTTTCCGATAAGGGATACTCAACTTGTACAAATCAACAGTTTAAAAACCACATAAATGAATAATTAATATTATATACATGTATTTCTTAATCTTTATTATAATTTTTGTTAAAAAAGGGGCACGTAACAATGACAACATGTCTACAATACCTGTTTATGTCTTGCAACTCTCAAACACCTATCTACTGTATGTAGCTCTTACGTTAAGCAAGTTTGGCCACACATGACATTGACGGTTGAAGAAATATTTATTACATTGCTGACCAAGTTTTTAATATCAGTTTATAGAAAGAGTGTCTAAAGGCCATATTCAAAATACTCACATGTGTAGGAGGATGGATGAGAGAGAAGAGAGAGAGAAAATTCTTCTCTTGCTTCAAGCTTTAATAGTTCTTATTTTCTCTCAGTTCATCAGTGAGAAGCTCAAAAATGAATCCTCAAATAATAAATATTATACAAAGCGGTTCCCCAGAGGGGTGGGGAATGTGCGGCTCTCAAGATGTTGTAGGGGCATAATAATTAAGAAATAATTAATCAATAGCTTAATAGCTAGCACATTGAATTAGGAAACAGAGCAACAGGGCCAGGCAAAACAAGAGGAATGCTTATGCTTGCAGCTGGGTGCAGATAACAGGAAAATCAACTTGCAGAACTTAGAATAACAGGAAGCCAAGTAGAGCAACGGTACATAGTAAAAGAGATAACTAACTGAGTAGGCTCAACAGGTGTGAAAGAGAGGTAGACTTTGTGGGTTGCAGTGTCTGGAGTAGGCCAAACTAGGCCAAGGGGAGAGGGAGTGACCACAAGACATGAACTTTGGTGACTGAGAGCCTCATAAAGCTTCATTTTAATATTAAAAATCACACTCCTAGGGTGGAATCTTGTATTATAATTTGGGACCACCCATATGCACATGCATAGTGCTTGTATGCTGGCATAATAATATATTCATGACATAGTTTCTATATGTATGTATTTGGATTAGCCAATAATTAACATTTCTTGCTTCTGTAATGGATGTTTAGCAGGTTATAAAGCCACCTGTGTGTAGCCATTTTCTTTGGAGTAGTATATTTTTAGTGCCTGATGCACAACCGCTCCCCTCTTGTACAAGGGAAAATCATTTAATAAATTCTTTACTTTTTTTTTGCTGCTAATTCTTTACTTTTTTTCTTTACTTTACTGCTACTTTATTTTACTCTACTGCTTTACTGCTAATTCTTTACTTTTTGTTGTTGTTGTGCTGGTGTGATTTTGAATTAATGTGATAACAATGTTGCTGGACGACTGAGACTGCAATCTTTGCTCATGACTGGCTATGTTGACTATGGCTGATGGGAACTGCAACTCAACATTTATAGTTGGAATATTTCCACCCCAAACTCCCTCAATCACAAACTCAATCGATAAAGTATTTCCTGGAAATCACGTATTTTAAAAAATATGTTAATTTTGAAAGATTTCTGCCAATCTTACCATTATAAACACTTGACTCTCCTCAATAATGAATGAAAGCATGAAGCAGTTCTGCACAAGCACAAGCTCAAGCTCTATGTAAAACCTACATTCTATTTCAAAACCATATTTGGCTGTCTGCATCAAACCAAATTTAGGAACGTCCAGTTAGAACCACATGCATTGTTCTTAATACCCTAATATTTATGCTTCCTTTCTTCTATCAAGGTAGGAAGGAAAAAGAGCAATTTTAACTGAATTGAAGGCATTTACAGCAATATATACTGCAAGCTACTTAAAACTATTTAAATGGAAGAGAACAAACAGAACAGGACAATTGTTTAACAGTGGTATTCAAACACTGTGATCTAAACATTATTTCTAATATTGTTCTTTAACTTAGCCAAATTATAATAGGTTTACAGCAACTTAAATCACATTTTATTAAACTTTGCATAACTCTGGATTTAAAGTCCATAAATGCAGTCAGCAATAATTTATTGAATCAAAGAAACCCCAAACTGAACTAAAAGCTACCTGAAAACAGCTGGATGATGAAGAATTGCACAACTCAGAAAACATTAGAGTTCTATTAAGAGTTTATAGGAATTTAAAAGCATAAAAAGAAAAAAGACTAATACAGTAACATGCCTTTTTTTTTTATTCTTTTCATTTCTCTTCTGAGGTTAAAATTTTTGCAGCTGGTCAGAAATATCATGTTCCCTACTGTCTCAACAGGCTTTACATGACTACTCTTAACCATACTTAAAACTGAACATATAAGCAGCTGTTGAAAATAAAAGTAGGCATTATTAAGCTTTGCCCTTGTACCAACAAGAATGAAGCAGCTTCTTTTACAATGCTCACTAAAATATTTAAAATTGTCATATGGAACACCAGACACTTATGTTTAGTTTCCATTGCTTTTTATCAGATATATTTTTGTAATACATTTACATGATGAATAAACCAGCTACTGGTAAGAAACTATTATACACAATGCTTAATATGCATAATGATCTACTGAGCTGAACTCAATTAATTAGGTTAACTAATGAACTAGAGTTTTTATAGTACGACATGAATGGTAGATGAGCCTTCTGGAAGAGGACATTGGCAGGAGTGCACATAGATATCATATTTTCACTTATATCTCACTGACATCAGTCTATCAAGCCAATTAGTATTTTGTTCCTTGTATTTTATTTATGTTTCAAATTATCTTGCATTATCAAAATTACCTGTATCAGAACAAATATATTTTTGCTAACTTACATTTTTCTATAACTATAAAACTTAATAGTTAAGTTATTAAGCTAACTTATTCAGTTATTCAGTTAACTATAAATTAATCAACCCACACTATGCTAGACAGATCACAAATTCACTTATTATGTAAAAATCATGTGTTCAAATGTGTTTTCCATTTGCTGAACACAAGATCACATCCACTATCCTCAATTTACTGATCATCTTCAAAGACAGTTATTATAATATGCAGTGAGGTTTCCTTTATTCCAAGGTCTTACATGTAGTGAAGGGAAAAGACACCTATACACACAGACTTACCCTGCCTCCTATTAAGTCAGTGGAGCAGACTGCTCACACAGAAAACATACTAATGGCTCCAGATTAGGCTGTATATGTTTAAACTAAATGTAAAAGACAAGAAGCTGCAAGGAATGGCTTCAAGGGTATATTTTTGAACATCTTTAACGTACTTCAGCGGGTAGAAATCCTAGATTCCTTCTCCTTGGGTTTTCAAAGTCAAACAGTGATAAGACATAGTGATAAATGATAGTGAAAAGACAACTCTGAAATCTAGTGTGCTATCAGGCTTGAAAAGCTCCATGGTATGTATATTCAAAAGTTCCATAGTTCAAAATCTATCCATCTGTCATGTGGTCGTTTTCTTTTCTTATTGCTTTCCACCGTATCAAGCGTTATACTGAGTCACATCTTTTCATAACATGTCCAAAGTACAACAGTCTCAGTTTAGTCATCTTGGCTTCTAGTGAGCTCAGGCTTGATTTGCTCTCGGACCCATTTATTTGTCTTTTTAGCAGTCTAGTGTATCTGCATAACTCTTCTTCAACACTGCATGTTAAGTGAACATGTTAAGTGAATAGATTCTCTTCCTATCAGTTTTCTTCACTGTCCAGCTTTGGAATTTGGAAATATGATGACATGGACAATCACAA
Organism: Iguana delicatissima; assembly: GCA_948472985.1. NCBI lineage: Eukaryota > Metazoa > Chordata > Lepidosauria > Squamata > Iguanidae > Iguana > Iguana delicatissima. Next base: position 107,512 of record CAOKZL010002777.1, on the reverse strand, counting down.
CTTTACTATTCAATGATATATCTTGACACTTCAGGAACTTGTATAGTTCCTTCACAGCTGGCCTTTCAAGTCCTAATCTGTTTCTGATTTCTTGTATGCAGTCTCTGCTCTGATTAATGACTGATCAAGGATACAGAAAGTCTTTAACTAGTTCAACATTTTCATAGTCTAGTTTAAAGTTATGTAAATCATCTGTGGTAATTATTTTTGTTTTCTTAATGTAAAACTGGAAACCTTCCTTTTTATTTTCTTCAGTAATCATTCTACCTACATCTCTGCTATTTTTTGCCAACAGTAGGGTGTCATCTGCATATCTTAATCTGTTGATGTTCCTTCCTCCAATCTTCATGCCACTTTCCTCCAAGTCTAATCCTGCTTTACACATGATATGTTCAACACATGTTGAACAGACAGGTTGAAAAAAATGCAGGCTTGTCTAACCTCTACGCCAACTGGAATCCCTTCTATTTCTCTGTATTCGGCCCTGATGATAGTCTCTTGTCTTGGGTACAGATTACTCATCAGGACAATCAAAATGGCACACTCTTTTCTTTAAGAGCAATCAAAAGTTTTGTTATGATCTATACAATCAAAAGCTTTGCTATAATATATGAAGCACAGACTGATATTCTTTTGAAATTCTTTGGTGTGGTCCATCATAAAACACATGTTTGCAATATGATACCTAGTGTCTCTTCCTTTCTTTGAACCCAGCTTGGATATCTGGCATTTCTTGCTCCATGTATGGTAACAGTCTTCAAATGATTCTTCTTTGAATGAATCTGTTCTCTTTCATCGCTTTTATACATTTCTTCAGAATACAGTTTCCATCTTCTTTTTATTTCTACTTGGTCATGTAATGTGTTTTCCTGCTCATCATACAGCATCTCTACTCTTGTTTTTTGTTATCATCTTCTATTTCTCTGCATTGAATGTTAGAGCAGTTCTCTTCCTCACAAGTCACTGAACAGCTGCATTGGGTTTTTAATCTATTACTGTCCCCTTTTACTTTTGATTCCTGTCTATCCTTAACTATTTGAAGAATATCATCTGTCCTTCATTGGGACTTCTCTTTATTTTTGGCTTCATACAGCATCTTTTTACATTACTGTTAGAAAATGTTCTGGGCTTCAGTCTAGGGTTCTTATGGCTCCTGGTACCTTAGCCTTAATAGTGCAAATCAGTTTTTTACATTATCTTTAAATTCTATCAGGATGTTCTTCAGATTGTATTTTGGGACATTGGCTGATTTAGTGTTCTTCTTTAGCCTCACTCAAATTTTTAATATTACCAGTTCATAGTCTGTGCTACAATCTGCTCCTGGTCTCATTTTTGCAGAGAGAATGGAACTCCTCCATCTTCTGCTTCCACTTATGTAGTCTATTTGATTTCTATATTTGCTATCAGGTGATGTCCATGCATACAGTTGCCTCTTTCATTACTTGAAGAATATATTTGCAACAAACAAACTGTTGATCTTGCAAAGTTCAGTCAGTTGCTCTCCTGCTTCATTTTTGATCCTAGGCCGAATTATTCTCCTACAGTCTTTGATTCTGCTCTGTTTTCTACTTTTGCATTCCAATTGTCTATGATTAACAAGAAGTCTTGTTTTGGTGCATGGTTAATTTCCTCCTGGACTTCATCACAGAAACTTTCAATTTCTTTTTCTTCTGCCTCTGTAGCTGGAGCATAAAGTCAGCTTATGGTTATATTGATGGGTTTCCCCGAAGTCTATTTAAGATGATTTAGTCAGACTTCATATTATATCATTTGACTGCTTTTAATACATTTCTCCTCACTATTGATGCCACCTATTTCTTCCTATATTTTAATTTCTTGAGTAAAACACTGTGTAATTATCTTTCCATTCCTATCCACTTTAGCTTGCTCATCCTGAGTACTACAGTGTTGACACATTCCATTTCTTGTTTTATCATGTCTAGCTTCCTGATTCACGTTCTCACATTCTTTGTTGTGCAGCTTTAGAAATTCCTTTCACCTCTGACCAAACCAACAGCTGAACTTCCCTTCAGCTTGAGTCCAGTCACGTCGTTAGCCACAGTCCTACTCACAGTTGTCCTCTGTTCTACCCCAGTAGCTCATTGAGTGCCACGCAACCTGGTGTCCCATGCTGGCAGCCTGCCAAGGCTTCACAGGTGTGTAATCAGCAGTAACTAGCAAACAGCATTCGTTAAAGCAGTCCACAACTACCAACTGAATTTACCAAGACTCCAGGGAGAGGGTATCCATGAGCAGAATCTATAGTCCAGGAAAAGGTCCAAGGTCCAAGGTTCAAAGAATATGAGCAGAGAATGCAGAAGTCAGCAAGGCTGTCACCACCAATGGAGTCAGTAGATTCTAGAAGTGTTCTGTCATCTTGACCTCTGATTATATAGCTTCCTGGCCAACTGTGGCCTAATTAACAAGCTCTTCCTTTTCTACCTGCACTGCCTGCTGTAAGTACTGTCCCTCTCATGTCTCGAGTGTGTGGCTGTTGGGAAGAGTTCTGTCTGGGTCTTGGGGCAAGATCATGGCACCTGGGACTTCTATATCCTGACATTATCTCTTTTTAATTTTGGATTGTCTTTGTCATAGATTTTTTGTGGTAAAAAGCATTCAATCTGCTGTGCCTCCTTCTGTGCAGTACTAACAAGCATTAGCTATGGTGCTACTGTTGTTGTCTCTGAGAGATCCTCTGCCAGTGTCACTCCCCCCGCCCCCACAATGTTGCTACCCAGCAATTGTTTGGCACATGTAGTCTGGCTCCTCAGCAAAAGCCTGTCTGATATGGAAAACCATACCAGCAGCACTGCTGCTATTAGCATAGCTTCTTGCCTCACAAGAACGCATAATCCCACCACCACAGAAAGGTAGTGCCATGGGGGTTACAGTCTGTACTTAACATAAATGTATAGTGACAAAGCCTCACTGAGGGGAGAGTACCTCAAAAAACCCAAGGATGTTGTAGATTTATTTTTCTGCCACATTATCTTTTACAATGTTTGCTGCTGAGATTACGCTGGATTAGAACTACATTGTGTCAGCATAACAGAATAACTCAACTGGCCTGTGGCCTTGAAAATTATGCAATCCCAAAATGGAAAATAGGATGCAGAAATATAAATGGATGCTGGGATGGGATGGAATACTCAGAAAATCTCTTTCTTCAGCCAAGCAACCTTTTTTTTCTGGGGGGTGGCTTCCTTCTAAAGCAGGGGTGGATATTGTGTAGCCCTCCAGATGCTGCTGAATGGCAAATGCCAGCATTTGTCACTATTGGTTATGCTGGCTAGGGCTGCTGGGATTTGCATTTCAACAGCGTCTGGAGAGCCATACAATTCCCACTCCTGTTTTACAGTCCTACCAACAGAAAATAATATCAGATCTAAGAAGACAGGTTGAGGTGACAAGTACTCTTCCCATTTGTCTATTGATCTTGGCAACCAGGCTAAATACAGTGAAACACAAAATAAACAATGAGGCAGTTGTGATTACAGCTGCTCTGCAGCCTCATGGAGTTATTGTAGCCGTGATTAGAAAAAAGGCATGACGGCAAATAAGTAAAAGGAATAGATGTTATTGAATCAACTCTAATTGTTCAAAAATTTATTAGTTGAAGAGGCAGGTAAGCCTGAAGAGACAGATATGGCCAGAGCAAAAATGAATTTGAGAGGAATTTGTGGCATGCCTAGACTTGAATAATCTAGTGGCTTGGTATTCTTTTCTCAGCACAAAGACAGAATCTGGGCAATCTAATCAAAGTTGGTTTGGGCTTGTCTGAGACATAGCTTGAGGAACAATAAACCAAAAAAGAAAAGAAAAGAAAAGAAAAAAGAAAAATAGTGAGTTAACAATCTAACATCCGCTGAGGTTTTAGAAAACTCTTGTCATAAACAGTTATGACGATAATGACAAAGACAGCAGCAGCAACAACAACATGCATTAGCTTGCAGGATTCAATGTGGCTACAATTCTCAAACTCCCTTCAATAGTAGCTATGAAGATGTTTCTAAGAATGTTGTCATGTCACCATAGTTATTACAACCAGATTAAAGAAGAGCAAACAATGTATTATAAACATGCAAGAGGATAAAATATATTGTACGTGGCTTTTACATTTAATTTGTAGTGTTTCAATTGTTTTTCCAAACAATGTACTGATATTTTGGCCCAGAGAATAAAGACTTCAGCACTGCTTTTAATGCTTCTGGAAGCTCATACAAAGACAAAGATAGTCCATTCTCTATCTATGGAAAGGGCCACGGAGAATGCATACATGTCTTCTGTCTCCTTCTGTCACTGTTTTTCTTACATTCCACAAACTGGAGACAAACACTAGGGAGATTTCTCTACACATGCAAAGTAGCTGGAGTGGGAGCGGCAAGTATACTTGTCCTCTTTCTTCCATTTGATAGGCCTAGTTCTTCCAGATTAGTGTTTAGACAACTAATTTTTACTCCCATACATAACTCTTTTCCCCCCTAGAATGGTACACGAGGGAGGGTAAGGGTGTCAGCTGGGAAGCTTCTAAGTTGAAATCTTGCCCCAGCTAAGCAAACCAGGTGGTCTTAAGCATGCTATTATATTACTTTGTTCCCATATGCAACTGGGAATTCCCAATTCCCTGGGAATTAATACCTTCCCAAATCGTTGTGTACAGGAAGACTGCTTTTGCTCAGAAAATTTTCAGAAAACCCTACAAATCATAGTGCAATGAATTTCTATTTAATATTGTTCGTATTCAAAATTGCTATTCCTGGATGTCAGGACCCTGGAACTCCAGGACACCAGCTCTGAGTCTGAGCCAGAGTCCCTGGAGCCTGCTGCACCAGCACAGCCCACTCCCGAGGCTGCCCCAGGCACAGAGCCCTTGGCCCCAGTAGTCCCAGCAGCAGAGCCAGGGGCTGCCCCAGACCCAGCCCAGCCAGAGGAGTCGGATGGTGAGTTTCAAGAGCAGGTGCCTACTTACCAGCAGCATCGGGAGCAAAAGAGTGCTCTCAGGAGGTCAGAACGTTTAAATAGAAAACGCCAGGCAATCAGGGCCCAGCTGCGATAACACCTGGAGGAGTGATCTGCCTATAAAAGCAATCACTCAGCCCCGGGTCTTTTGTCGGCTCACAACTGACCATTCTGAGCGAAGTACTTGTTGTGGATCTCAGCTTGGCCTCCTGAAACGCTGCCCGACCTGCTGGAACGTCGCCACCTCTTGATCCCGGACCAGCTCTGGTAATTTTTTTTGTTCAAACAGACTTTGACCGTGTGCTCGCCTGACTGTGACGTAACAGCCAGGGAGTCTCCTTGCTGCCGGTATTTACTGCTATTTTTCCTGTTCTGTTCTGCTGAAGAAAAGCCCTTTAATTTATTCCCTGCGTTATCTGCAAGAGACCTGTAGCCAGCTCCCTTGGCTGCTTGCCAGGCCTTGGCGTTGACACTGGAAGCTCGTTTTCTTGTCTCATCTCCAATTCAGGTCAACTCTTGAAATTTAGTTAGTGAAATTTCGTATCTGTAGTCAGCTTGCAGTCTGAATTTATTTTCATAATTCACTGATATAATCATATTTGTCCAGTTTTCTACATTAGGGGTCTACAACCTAGGACTGGCCATCCATATGGACACACAACTATTATTTTAAAAAATGCCTTTTTGATACCATAACTAAACATCCTGACTGATATTAATGGCTCCATGTTCAATGAATATATCAAAACCCCCTGGAAAGCCATTCTAGTCTGCAGCCATTACAATATCTGGTGGCAATGAATTCTACTCTTTAACTATACAATGTGTGAAGAACTACTTTTGGCTTGTGTAGACGGTATTAGCAATATCCTTTTTGTGTCTCTCCTACTTGTATTTGTAGTTTTGTTATTTTAAGTTTGCCTCTTTTGGGCAAGACTTCTAGTTTCTGAAGGAAATCCTTGGAAAAAAGTCTAAGAGCTCCCTTCATACTTCTCATTAGGTATGCTGGTGACCTCCTGGACTTCACTTTCTGGGCCACAGCTGAGGAAGAGATATAGCAAAGGCATTAACCAAATCTCATCCAAATTTGATGGGGAGAATACTTTGCAATGCAAGCAAAGAGTTGATTTTTAGCACCTTTTTAATATTTAATATTTCCATTACATTTCCATTACATATTTCCATTATGTAAGCCAAGAGAAATACTAAAAGAGATAGTTTATTCCCATCCTAAATATAGGCAACTTTCTTCTTAATTACTATTTTAGGATTTATCAACCTTGCAGAAAAAGGAAGCAAAATACACACATACAGTAACAGCCCAATCCACAATCAACATTCACTCTTCCCCTTACTTTGAAATTTTTGAGAAAATATTTTAAAAGTTACCAAAATAGAAAAAAAATTACAATAAATCATAAGGATCACTCAAGACTGAAAGGTGAGGAGTGATATTTTAAATAAATACCTATATACATAATAAACAGTAAAACACAATTTTTATTCAAACAAAATGTAACATATCAGGGAGCAAGAAAATTCAGAAAAATTTGTCCAGTTTTTTTTTAAGTAATCCTGCAGGGCTACCTGACTTCTACATAATGACAAATCATCTTTTTTTTTCTATTAGTAAAATGTGACAAGTTTTTATTAATCTATTCGAGGTTTAAAGAAAAGAGAAAAGCGTGGATTAGAATCAATAGACTTGGCCCCAGGCTTAGATAACAGATTTTGGACAGGAAATAAGCAATATAGGAATTTTCATTGGTATCCAGAGTTGGTTCTGTGGTTCTTTATTAAGACTAATCTCATGACTAATCAGCTGTATATCTAACTAGATAAGAGTTTAATAACTTGTTTTCTATCAAGATCTATTTTCATATATACACATGTCAGGTAGTAACACAGTGGATCGCTATGGCCCTTTCCGCAGGATAGTGGCCTCCTGGCATGGGGATGTAAAAGGAGCAGGATTGCGATGATGCTTCTGCATGACGTTGTTGCAGTCCTGCCCTTCTTGCATCCCCAGCCGGTGTCACTGTGGGCTATATCATTGACAGAAAAACTGTCAATGGCGTCCAATCATGCAAGCGGTCAGCTGTACAGAAGAACTGAAAGCACAATCATATGCTTCCTTTCCCACTGCAGCATGGGAAGAAGGCCAGCTGCATTGCGGAAGGAAGACGTCCCTTGTGCTCCCTTCTGCTGGTAGCTGATTGGGTGCGGAGGGGAGCATTGGAGACACATTCCCATCCTAGCAGAGGCACTGCCAGGATTGCAACTGAACGATGCAGGAGAGCGTTGTGTGGAAATGGCCTGTGTGCTCTGACAAAAACAATAACCAGAGTGAAAAACTCAAAATATTCTGAGTATTTGCACTCTTTTTATGCAGACTCTTGATGTACAAGTTAAGGAACATGATGGAGAAATCAATACTGCCCACAAAGAAGGAAGAGTAATGCCTGTTTTGTTAAATAACACACCCACTTGTTCTCCAACAGTTGGCTCAAGAAATTCAGAATGTAATTTTGAGAAGAAACCATTACTGAAACAAATTTAGAGACTTCAGTGGAACAGAAGTCTGAAATCAAAATGATGTCATCATATACAGCACCTACACTTTTTACAGAATAAATATTTACATGCATTTTTTTAAAGCTACTTGTTTTCGTCCCCTGTGTCAGCATCAGATTTTAGCCAGTCTACACTAACCTGCATCCATGGCCTATGAAGCATGTGCAGTGAACACACTTACTGAAATTAACCTAAATCAACCTTTGGCAATCAATTTACAAAGGAAGGTTTCAAAGGCTAACTTTACAATGAGCCGTCACTTCCGCACGCAAAAGGCGGCAAAGATAGGCTGCTTGACAGCCATCCCCCCTACACTGGAAGATTCATGGGAATTCATATATAGCTTTGTCTTGGCATCCGTAATCTTTTTTCTATTCACCAGTGAAAGGTACAATTTTGGCAGCCTTAAACCATTTACTATCAATTCTTGTCTTTGTGATAAGACTTTGTGACCCAGTTCTTTCACATTTTTAAATCTGCATCCTGTACTGTCATCTTACATGTTCTTTTAATCTGTATCCTCTTTTTAAACAATAAAATATGATGCCCAGCTAAGAATTAGCTAGTATAAAATGCAAAAAGGCTGTTTCTTAAATGACTGATGTCTTGCAGGACACAACTAACAACTTTTTTTTACCAAGTTCCCCATTCATTTAAGTACAAATAGCAATTTCTTTGTTCATTGAGCTCTTCTTTCCTGAGATCAAATGGAGAGTTGTGGGAATACTGACTTGAGCTGGATGACTGGCACAAGAACTGTCTACTTCCCCAAACAGAACATTTCTGGAGTACTGAATATAGCACCTACAACCCAGTCTGAATGTGTGGGCGGGGAGGTGGGATTAGGCTCAGTTCAGCCGTGCAGGGTGAGTTATCTCCTTCAGACCACAGGGCTCAGCAGTCTATACAATGGCTGAAGAAGATATCTTGTCTGATCAAACATTTACAGCTACAGTATGAATCACAAAAAAGAGTAGTAGCAAATACATACAGTAAAATATTTTGTTGTACTAAGTATAAATGTTTAATAAGATATAGTTTCATGAAAATGGGGAAAATTTTTAGAAGAAGCCTGCTACAGTAACAATATTACAATATTTTTGAAAGCTCACACTAAAATAAATTAGTCTTACAGGTGTTGTTTGATTCTTTCACACCCATTTTTCATTACACAACACAGTAACTTAATCAGTTGTGCATTTTCTCCCTCCCTAAAAAATATGAAACAAAGGGTTTTGTTTTTCAACAGGAATTTCCAAAGCTTTTGTATGTCTTGGATCTCAAAGCCAAGTTATCAACTTATGTTGACCAGAAGGATGAAGTATAACTTTGGATTGCTTAGCATTACCCAGCACTATACCTTCCAACTCAAAACAACTCTGTTTCTATGGCACATGTTCCTGACAAGGGTTATAAAATAGGATGTTTCTGTGTAGAATCCTATTTTTGTCAGCAAGTTAATTTGATTTTACTGAATTGTGTAAACTTGGGAAGCAGCATTTCACTGTTATTATATTTAATATATCATTATCTTTACTCTTATTTACTTGTATTTTGCTGGGATTCAGTATCTCCAATCAGGATCAGATCCTCATCATGATATGAAGCATTCCAACATAGGGTGGTCTGAGCAGTAGTGCCTGTTGAGAAAACCATAACATCAAAATTGCATTTAGAGGGACTGAACCTTCTTGGAAACTGAAGTCATTTTAAAAGTGGCAGAGTACATGATGCCTCATCAAAATAATAAAATCATAACCATGAACCCCCATGTCTCATTCATTCCATGACTTAGGCCAACACACTAGATTTTGGTTCAAACAGAATTTAAAAAGAAATGTGACTATGTTTAACACATAGCTTATTGTCTTTATCCTTAGTATAAAGCAATAAAGAGAGATTTGCTAAAATGCAGTACGCCTGAAGCAAGCTATAAGTTACAGCAGAAAAAGGTATCTTAAAACAGATGTACAATATTTTATTCATTGTGAATCTACTCCCACATTCCCACATCCTTTATGAAAGGAAGATTATAACAGTATTCCAGAAAAGGATTCACAATTAACTCCATCCCTTTAAAAAATCTCTTAGAATAATCCTTGCTGATACATAAATGTATTAGAAATATTCTCTTTAGTTGATTTAAACATGCCAGTAACAAAATTGAAAATGGCAGAAAAATACATAAGCCTGATTTTAAGAAAAACAGTAGTGAATTCATTAGGAGAATGACCAGCAGAATATTTTCTGTTCATCTGTAATATGTAATAGCTGCCACTCCATTTTTTTTCTGGAGTATATATTAGTCCTAGTTTTACAGATCATTCACAGAAATTCATAAAGCTAACTGGCAAACCTAAGTTCACTTCTGACAAGTCCTGACGAGTTCAGGAAACAGAAGGCAGATAGTAGATGCTGACTGATAAGATAAATTGCCCTCTTAGAGAGTTGGAACCTGGTCTTCGTCCTCCGTCCTCTGTCCCCTTTGGCTTCTTCATCTTCTTTATCTCCAGGCAGTTCAACATTCCTTACTACTTATCTGTCTCTTGGATGCCTGGTTTTGTCCCTTCTTCTTCCTTTCTATAGTCACCTGAGCTGTGTTTCTGGATATGTGATAAAAGATTTATTTGCAGAGCTCTGAGAGTTCTTTCCAGATTTTACAACCCCTCATTTTGGAAAGTTCTAAGTAGCTTCAAAGGACATGCCCAGAATATACATGCTTATTTAAATAAACTGAAACAGATGCTTGCTGTTCTGGTGGAAAAGTCTTTTACAAACCATGGAATGTATAAAGTGTTACTATGTCAGCTGTGTCACACTTTCTTCTCAGCAAACCTGTAGGACATACAATCACTTCCAAGCTGAAGTATGTTGAAACTGAACTGCTAATTTTGTAGCCTTGATGGCAGACTGCAAAGTCACACTTTTATTTTAGTCGATGTTCTTGGAGAGATATAAAGTTCACCCACTGCAGTGTCTGAACCCTCTTTTTCAGCAGAAGATAAAACCACACAGCCACATCTCCACATAGCTTAGGCAAGCAGACGAAATCTCCTTGCCACCCAACCATATAGTAATGAGCATTTTGGCTCCACACATCCACAGGAGGTCAAAGCATCCTTGAAGATAAACTAGGTAGCCTGTCCAAGGGGTTTTATACTCCTCCAAGGCCTCATTTCATCCTTATATTTTCGAGTGGCTATTACTTTGGTTCAGGCCCAGTATTAAGACACAAAGATCTTTCTGAGTGAAGAAGTGAATGACTATCACACCCACACATAACTTTGTAAATGTATAAACAACACAAAAAGTATTAAACATACGTTTACAATGGTTCTGCTGAGCAACCCAAAGAATATTTAATTCAATACAGTACGCGTTTAAATAAGTCTCAGCGGGACATCTACAAAATTTTGAAATGTACACACATGGCCAGTTCTGAGATCTGGACTAGCAGCAACCAGCAGAGGGACGACAAACATTTCTGGAGATTCATTTTGAGAGTGTTGGACCACTGAACTCATCCCAACAGGGTCATTTTGAACAATCTGAGCTGCTTCTTTCACTCCAAATGCATTCCTGGGTTTGCTTTTTTTTTTTTTAAGACTCATTAAAATAGCAGCACATTTGGGTTCATTTGGTGGCATCTTGCTTTGATGTGTGATGTGATGGTGGATGTAGGTGTGCTGAGTTCTTTTGCCTCCCATTTTCCCTCCAGACGTATTTCTCTTTTCCAATGTTTCAGCTGTCTCAATTTATTTATTATTATTTTTAATCTCTTTAGAACAGTGATTCTGAGATTGCCTGATGTGGAGGGCTAAATTTTTTTCCAAATATGCCAGGGACCAGCAATAAATTTGTGCTCATTGGCTACAATTCTTTCTTTCTTTTCTGGAAACCTGTCAGCAACCAGCAACCAATGGCTTGGTGACCTGCACCAGTCCAAGGGCCACCACTTTGAGCACCAGTGCTCTAGAAGATCTGTCCTAAAATGCTAAGCACACTTTTGGTGGTACTGCTCTGTCTCCTCAGAAAAAGATTAGCCCCTCTTACGCTCCTCCTTTCTTGGGTGCACAGAACATGAAGCAGTGGATCTGCCTAGCTCAAGCACTCCGCTTCACTTAGAAAGCGCAGAAACAGCCGAACAGCTGGTGCAGGAACTCACTGCCATCTGAAGGCACCATCAAGATTGACCAAGCCCACCAGGCAGCGATCAGGAGGATCAACTGTCCAACTTGAAGAGAGGAGCAGTGAAGCTGTGCTCTTGCAGCTCAACCATTTGCCATATTCCCTCTCTTCCTCCTATAGCAAGTTTCTCTCCCAAGTGCAGGAGCTGCAAAGGAGAGGAGGAAGAGGAGTGGTGGTGGTCCCTACTGCCCTTTCTTGTTCTCATTCTGCATACTGAACTGTAAGGTACACTCTACCCACAGATGAGGAAAATTAAATAAGAGCTTGGCAAAAGAATGACAGTGCTCTGGCTCATGTTGTGTAGGTCCCACCTCTTCCTGTGTGCCTAGAACACAAGTGGATGCACTTGTTTGTGTGACTGCAGATTGACTGAGAAAGAAGGAGTGTGATGGAAGAGGAAGAAGGTGTGAGGTTTTGAACTTCTATAAATGTTATTGAAAGAAAATGAGGAAAAGTATTGTTAGCTGTTGTACAGATAGCAGAAATATTGTGGTTTGTGACCTGTTGAGAGGCAATGAAAGGATGAAATGTTGGAGATGACTGGCAACTGGCTAGGTGTTTGTACTTTCAAAAACGCAGCTTTATGAGTTAGAGAGGGATGGTGGTCAAAACACTCAGGTTTAGTCAAAATTAGGTTAGTCATTCTAGAGACAAGTTAGAGCAAGTTAGTCAGTACACTCAGGGGTTGCTTGATGAAAGAGTGGAATCTGTGAAGTCTGTTTGAGGATGGCTGATTAGAATAAGCAAGTATATTAGTGTTTTAGCTGAGTTGTTGGCACAGTTGTATCTGTGGTAGCAATGGGCGTACAATTGTGGTTGGTATCTTTGGTAACTAGAGGAGCTTTCTGGAAAGGAATCCACACAAAAAGAATCACTAAGGTAACTGTTACAAGAGGTAACAGATGTTTCACAGAAGGTGGCAAAAGAAAAGAGTTACCACAAGGTGTGATATGGGGGGACAGGCAGAGGCTCTGCAGGAAAGAATAATAATCTCTGCCTAATGAAACAATGCCACCAGTCAGACATAGCACTTCTAGAGAGACCTTTTCAATTTTTTAAAAACTTGTAAAGAGACTTTGGAGAGCCAGTGTGATGTAGTGATTTGATCGCTGGACTATGAGGCACGGGTACAAATCCCTACTTGGCCATGGAAACTAAGGGGTGACCTTGGGCAAGTCACACTATCTCATCCTTAGAAGAAGGCAAAGGCAATCCCCTTCTGATCAAATATTGGCAGGAAAATCCCATTATAGGTTAGCCTTAGGGTTGCTGTAAGTTGGAAATGACCTGAAGGCACACAACAACAACAACAACAACAACAACAACGAGAATGCTTGAGAGCTGCAAGGCAAAACACATCTACAAACAAAGGCAAAATGGAGAAGGATGAGGGTAAGATACACCCACATCTAACATCACAAAGATATCCACAAATGAACCAAAATGTGCTATGTTTACGAACCACATTAACTGATTGGCACCAGGGAAATATTGCTATTTTTAAAGGAATTTTTCTTGCAGGAACAAAACACGATCCAAACCCAGAAATTTCAAAATGCTAATTTTGATATCCACTCAGCCCTGGATCAGTAGGGCAGAACATATAGCACAGAAATTCACTAATGAAGTGACACAGTTGGGCCATCTGAATGAACCCAGTGATTCAGTATTCCCACACTCACTAATCACTCCATTTACAATGCCTTAGAATCAATATTTTGCCTATTTCAGAGAAACTCTTGTCTCACCATGAACGCGTAACTTGCTGGAAAACTGAATTAAAAATAGACTATTTTTACTGAATATATTGTATAGATAAGATACCATTTTGAGGGCAATGGTCAGAAAACAAGAATATAAGAGATATGAGGAAATATTTAGGTTACAAATATTGGGAAGCATAAACATATGCTGCAAGAGGTGCATTAAAGGAAAACTATAATGTTACTAAAACTAAACTTCAGAAGTGAACTCCAATTGCAAATGTTTATAGTGAAAAAATAGCTTTAACTCAAGAGTCCAACATCTGGCAAATGTCACTACAGAAGCACGGTGGAGATTAAGTACAGTGGGTCCCTGGTATCTGCTGGGGCTTGGTTCCAGGACCTGGTAGATACCAAAACTGTGGATACTAAGTCCTATTATATACAATGCTGTAGTCAAATGGTGTCCCTTATATAAAGTGGTGAACAGCTCACATGCTAGAGAGAGCCTGAGGATCTGCGAAATTGTGGTAGGCTACAGTAGGGTACGCCTACACATCACCATAGTGCCTGGGGCATAGCAAAATCAAGGTTTGCTTTTGGGATTTTTTAAAATATTTTGAAGCTGTGGATGATTGAATTCATGGATGCAAAGCCTATGGATGTGGAGGGCTGACTATACAGGAGTCATAGTTCATGGCATCAGTGTGACTTTAAAAGTCACTGAACTGACTGTGTGACTAAATGGGTACAACACAGACAAAGCCTCACAGAAGTATTTAGTTGACGTGAATCTCTTTTTCCCTTGTTTTTCCTCCCTCTCTACAGATGTTCATATTTAGCTTTCAGTGCCTGGTGGTCATGCATGTTTTTACAGCTGTACAATGATATTTTAATATTATTCCTAGTACTCCATTTTAAATCGTGTTCTATATATACCTTTTTACACGCAAACTGTAGGAATCATCTTCTCCGATAAGAAACTAAGTATCTGCATAGTGCACTTCTGTACCATACTATTACACTAGAAGCCACAATGTCCTGTGTTATTATGCATACAACATTTACTGACTCAGGTTACACCTTATTGCTTTAAGTGCTGGGCATTTTAAAATTTATCTTCTTCAGTTAAAGAAGCCCCTACTATTTCAGGCCTATGTGATTTCCATGATATGCAAATGTATGTGAATATAGTTTTAACACAAGAAAGATTCAATGTGAAACTTTGCAGAAAAACAGATTTAAAAATGGTAAAGGCTACATAGGAAGGGGAGAAAGAACAGTGTGCTAATGAGCAGAGATCTGTAGTTTTGTTTGATTTCAGGCACAACCTGATATATCAGTCAGAAAAAGGGGTTGTAGGTAGTTTAGTTCCTTTTGTGGATTTGCACTCAATCAAGTCATACAGTTTTGTCTCACTATATTAAAATATAATTAATCATGATATGATTCATATCTGGATTTTTCTGTATTTAAGGATTTGCCTAGTTGTTGATTTAATAAAGCTGAAGGGATTGCTTAATCAAATCAGATCTATGTTAAATCTGTACACACTGACTTCACAGTGACAAAATAAACTTCTTTGGACTAAGCCTGAATGAACCCAGACAGGGAGCAGGAATATCGGTCAGATACATGCGGGGGGAAATTAAGAATTCATAAAGCAATAATGTATTTAGTTCATTACTTGATTCCTTTTTAACTTATGTGTCTTTTGGAAGAAATAATTCTCTTCAGTGTTGAATACTCTTATAATATCAGTAGTTTCTATATTATCCTGAAAGTCAAATTCCTAGTAATTTGGTACATACAGATGTGGAACAAAAATTTCATGTATTCTCATTTTCATCATTCTCTTCATCCATTCTTCCCTGCCAACAAACAATATTGAGTGCTGTGAAAATGGAAGTTAGGAGGTAAATAAAGAAACCGGCCTTGAAAGTGGGAGGTCTCTCCCTCTCCCTGTCCCCATCCATCTACTTCATCTGATGCAACAGAGATGAAGCAGCATTCAGACTTTTACTGAAACAGAAAGAATCTTGATTTGTGCTCAATGCCTCTTTATTTTGCAGTTGTGTGAGCCTGCTATAAATGCAGACAATGTAATAAGGAAAGCCTGCACTCACTCACTGTACTTTATTATTGTTGTCTCCTGCTATTCCATTTCAGCAACACCAGGAGCACATTTATAACTATTCATACAGAGAGCTCTAGATTACAAAGTTTCGCCTGTTCTGTTAAATCCCACCTATGCAGTGCAGGCATCAGTTCTGTAACAGGAAACTCTTTGGATTAACAGAGAACCAAGAATACAACACAACTGATTTAAAGGGAATCTTGACTTTGCACAAAAGGTGCCCATCATGTGTTTAGTTGGCCAGCCATCAAATGACTAGCAATCCTGATTTGTCTAATGACAAATTAAACAAATTTGTTTTGTTTTACTGCATGATGCCTAGTCCACTGAAGATATTTCAAACACATTCAGAAGACCAGATTCTCTGAGGATCTTCCTTCTTGCAGTGTAAAAAGCAGTGATATGAAGCAGCTCATAATTTCTTCTGCTAGAATCATATGTTCATTTATTGTCTGCAGTTGCAGATAACTTAAAATGTGCAGATATTAAAATTGCTATTATTGTAAAGTAGAATGTTCTCTGATAATAGGAAAGTAACAAAATTGTCTTTCCATTCATTAAAGAGCAAAACATCAAAGGATACCTTGAATAACTACACTTTGTATCTTCAATCCATCAAGACCAAAACAATTTCAAGCTGATACAGTAAAGAGATAACCTTTCTTTTGGAAGAGAAATCACAATGTCCTAATAGTTTCTTCCATCACAACAGCAAGCTGCCTGTCATGAGTGGACAGGTTCCATGCAGTCAGGCGAGTGTTGCTTTGCATTTGTATTAAGTCAAACCTCAGACTTTCAATACTTTGTTTTTCAACATCAGTGGAACACTAGTGAAGCACAGAAATTATGCATAGAACAAAACTCCTCTTATTTTTTTTTCTTTCAAAAAGAACTCGGTCCTAGAGCCTTGTGAACCCAAGTGTTGAACATTTCTGTGATCTACAGGATGCCTGGAAAATGTGATCTATTCATCTGTGAGAGAACGCTTGAGAAAATGAGACCCAAGTGAGAAGAGTGGATTATATACATATTCTGAGCTACAAGAAAGATAGCATGCGCTCTAAAAGAAAAGAAACTGAACCAACATATAACTTTGAATGGTTACTTTTTAAAAACACATCTTTTAAAGGCAGCTACTGAATAGTGAATGCCAGACAGAGTGGACTTGAATTCTGAACATTCTATGTACTGAACCTCTCTTTAGATCAATGAACAGCCTCAACAGGTGATGGCAAAGAGCAAATCTGATGGTGGGAAACCCAAGCCTATCAAGCATTTACAGGGACTTGATGAAGGGGCATCAACAGGACTTCTGATAAGTTTTCTCTTGCTAACTTTTTAGAGTTCTTTCAGAGCATCAACAAGCATAAGGACAAAAGTGATGAAACTGTACACTGAGACTTTCAAAAGGATTTTAACAAGATCTATTGTCAAAGTCTCCTGGGCAAATCTAGCAGTTATGAATTAAGAGTCTAAATTCTTTCATTGGACTGGCAACAGAGGAAAGAAAAGAAAACAGAGAGTGAAAATGCTTGCTTAGTCCTCCCGCAACAGAGGACTGGGAGCAGTGGTTTTTCCTTGAGTATTTGTACTAGGACGAGTATTACAGTGGGTCCTCCTCTCATGCGAACTTCACGTGCACGAATGCAAGGTCACACAAAGTACTGCATCCCATTATGTATTAGGCGTGCGCTGCTGTGAGTGTATGGATGTTGTGTCCATTGACTTTAATGGGATGTGACGCTTCACATTTTTGTTTTATGTGTGGGTTCCTGGAGTGGAACCCCTGCATCTATAGTGGGTGCCCTGTATTTACTTTCATATATGGATTTGAGCTGAAGCACCTAATTTGCTGATGACAGCAAATTATTCAGCAAGTTTAAAAAACAGGGGGATTTAAAAAAAAAACACCCTAAAAGCATATCCATATTGAGGTGATACCTTTATGAGGTCACTACAAAAAAAAAGCACAACATTCATTTGAAGTTGACAGGCTCCTTCATCAGGTGTAGATGGTTTTTAAAAGCATACAGGGAAAATGAAAGTGATAGTGTTTTCTCTATAAGCAAAACAAAGGTTAATGGAACCACTGAAGCTGACTTGAGCACTCCAGTTGTAAATCCTCCCAGGGAGCATTCCTAGTGGAAGAATTATTTGATCCTGGATGTATATCTGTCTTTCCAGGAATTCAGTTAAACAAATCTGTCTTATTCAACTGTGAGTAATAAGCACGCAGGACATTCTCATTACATAGCCCTAGCTGGATAGAAAATATCCATGTAAAAAGGTACATGTAAATAACATATACAAATGAGCCCCCAATACTGGTTTCCTTTCCGGATCCAAGAGCCAGGGCTCTACACTAGCAATTTTTTAAGCACAGTTAAATACAGCCAAATGGTTGTTTGGATGGGGAAACAAAATGCTTGCGTTCAGCATCACTCTGCTCCCTTTTTCCTTCTACTTGATTGGCAGAATTTCCATTTCTTTTAAAAAAAAAATAGGTACACACTCCAGTTCTTGATTCACTGCAAATTCAAAGTTGAATCAAAATCAATAGGTCCTTAACTTAATCCGAAAAATGTAATTGAACTGATTTTATGAATTAGCTACGAAGGAAAACAGGACAAACACAAACCCATGCGCATGCATACACACATTTTCTAAAGCAAATATTTTAAAAGCTGGAGTACCCAGTCTGGCTGCACAACTAGTGTGTATGTGTGTGCTCATAAATTTAAAAAGAAAGAAAGAAAGAAACAGGTGGAAGTTGTACTACACAGTCTCATAGGAGCAGTTTCATCTCCCCTGCCTGTTTTGCCTTGTCAAAATCTAGCTTTTGGTCACTCTTAGGACATGACTGATTGACTGACTGACTGATTGATTTGATTTGATTTAAATCCTTTTTTTTTTCCTTTGTGGAACCAAAAGTGGCTTATTCTTTCACTTGCTAAGTTTCTAAGGACAAACTCCACATTCATTCACTATACATAGAAAAGAAGGTTTGGATTAAGATTTTAACCATCCTAAAGTTCTCATGCATTCTTAGAAAATATTGCAAATCCTAGTTTAACTTCAAAATGCTTGATTCAAGAGAGTGCAGTAAAAGACTACAAAGTACTCTATTAAAATTAATAGGAATATTCTCAAAAACAATTTTCTCTGATATGCAAAACATGGCAAACCTATTTAATAGCACACAATATGGTGCTGTTAAACTGTATTAGTACTCAATATGGTGCTCTCCCAACTCTGTTAGCTAATCTTCTAGCACCTTTATCTAGCACCTTTATCTAGGTGACCGTTAGCCATTTTGCTGAATCTGCGCAGTTGCTTAAGAATTTGATCCTCATATGACAATTAACTTTGATATCAACAGTAATGTCACATGATGTCAGGTGTTTTATATGCAATATTGCTGTTTCAAAAAGTCATCTTCTGCTAATATTTTCTTTTACTCTTGCTAGATTTAGACTGTCAACCTGATATAATGTTAAGCACATATGCTTTTCTTTTTCCAGATGCAATTCCATTCTAAACACAAATGAAAACTTTAGCGCAACAATTGAGAAAACACTGTTGATTTGTTAAAGTTACTTTTTTAAAAAAAAGGATACACTGAATGATCATTGCATGTAGGTGCCTGGCCATATTACATGTGCTATACTAAACAAGGCATTATACGAGGCATATTGTCAACTGCTTAAATAATCAACATTCAAAAGATGACATTTGACTCTTACAGAAATTCAGCTCTCTGGCATCTTTGTTGTTGTGGGCCGTCAAGTCATCTCTGACTTATGATGACTCTGAGACGAACGTATCATAGGGTTTTCTTGGCAAGATTTGTTCAGAGGAGGTTTGCCTTTGCCTTCCTCTGATGTTAAGAGAGTGTGACTTGCCCAAGGTCACCTACTGGGTTTCCATGGCTAAGCAAAGATTTGAACCCTGGTCTCCTGAGTCATAGTCCAACAGCTCAAACCACTATACTATATACAATACAGGAAATAATAATAATATTTACCTATCTCACAAGATCATTGCAAAGATTACTGATGCATTTTGGACACATAAGTGTAAGTTACAAACCTACTATACTACCATGACTCTTAAGATACATATAAGGCACCAGCATGATATAATGGTTTGAGCAGACGACTACCAATCTGGAGACTACAGGTCAGTTTCCCACTCAGCCATGGAAACCCACTAGGTGACCTTGGATGCATCACACACACAGCTCCAGAAAACACTGGAGCTGTGTGTGTGATGCATCCAAGGTCACCTAGTGATAGATTTGCCTTAGGGTTGCTACAGGTCGGAAATGACTTGAAGGCACACAACAACAGCAACAACAACAACAACAACAACAAGGAACTGTATGTTGGACTGGGGGATTTCCATTGTCCCTTTATACATTTCCATTAGCCCCGTACATAGGGTGGATGTGTGTATTCTTACTAGAATTGGGACATGTTCCCAGAACATAAATCTGCATGTGTATTTGTGTGAGAAAGAGGAAGGGAGGGAAGGAGAATAAGAGAAAGAGTGCATTCTGTTTATATCAAGAATAGTGGGGTAAGAAAGAAATACATTATTCTAGTTATAGCTGCATATATGATCTGCCATCTGTAAAATAGATGGCCATCTATGCTTTCATTAAATTAAGACAAGATGACAAATATAAAAACTGCTAATACGCACATCAGATGACATTAAACATTACAGGAGGTTTCTACTGCACAAAAATGGATTTGAGCACTAGGGAAGAAAATATATTGAAAATGCTTTCTAATGAGTTTCATTCATCCCTCCCTCCCACGCAGGGAGATTTATAATAGCACTACAGCTGATATCTGATTGTGAAACTGGGGAAGCAAATACCTCACAGATGTAAGACACAATCAGTAAAAATCAGACAAAGGACTCAGGTTAATGGAGCTTTAATTCTGAATCTGCAATAGCAAAAAAGCAAAATGTGTTACCAATGACCCAGCTCAATGACCATTTAATGTTCTACACTGAAACACACTCATACCTGAATATGTACTTTCTCTGTCGAATGCAAACAGAATATTAAAGAAATCACTGTGAATGGCAAAATAAGCTAGTAAACAATAACGGGAAAAAGTGAAGGTAAGCACTCAACAACAGTAACATATACGCCTTAGTTAACAAAGTAAATGTGTTCCTGGACATAGTTTCTATGAATGAAAACTTGGTACCAGAGGCAGAAAAAACATGGAAAGAATAAGAATATGTTCCTAAACAAACAAAGTACTTCAACATGTTTCAACAGACTTTTTATTCAAAACTAAACACTACACATATGTGAAATGGAACAACCAGGTCAGGTAAACTTTATAAAAGTAAACAAAAATATACAACAGCTGAATGCTTCTTACAAAATGCATCCAGGGACAACTTGTTTCATCAGCTTCCATTTTTCTTAGGACTTTCACTTGGGTGTGCAAATTTTTTGATCTGTTTTTTTTTCCAAACAGAGTGGGAGTAGCTGGTAAGGCAGACTTATCTGTTCTCTGCTTTTCTCTCTTCACTATTCACACATGGTAAATGAGGAATTCTGGAGAGTTGCCTTTGCCTTCCCACCCAGCTACAGCAGGATTGATTAGCATAGAATTCCATTCTTTCCTAGCATAAGCTTAATTGAATTGTTTACTGTAGACTTGCTGCAGCAGCCTAACACCAAAACTTTGTGTTCCTCTAGTCCTCCTTCACCATCCTTTCAGTGCTGATGCTGCTGAAAATTTCCAGCTGGACAGAAAACATGGAAGAAACAGGGACTGAATGGATGTAAAAAGACTTTGTAAAAAGTAGCTTCACTGTCAGAGATCTTGTTAACTGAGGTATGCTTGCATAATTATGACTACTCTACTTTAAAAAATGAACAGTATCCCTCCAAAACCTAAACAAACACACCAATGTCCAGAAGTCCATTAATTAGTAGTCAAATTATTATCTGAAAATTATAACTACCTGATCACAGAAACATTTGGAATACTGTGTCCAGTTCTGGGCACCTCAATTCAAGAAGCATATCGACAAGCTGGAATGTGTCCAGAGGAGAGTGGCCAAAATGGTGAAGGGTCTGGAAGCCATGCCCTATGAAGAATGTCTCAGGGAACTGGGTATGTTTAGTCTGCAGAAGAGAAGGTTAAGAGGGGAAATGATAGCCATGTTTAAATATTTGAAGGGATGTCATGTTGAGGAGGGAGCGAGCTTGTTCTCTACCACTCCAGAGACTAGGACAAGGAGCAACAGATTCAACTGCAGGAAAAGAGATTCCACTTGAATCTCAGGAAGAACTTCTTCATGGTCAGAGCTGTCTAGCAGTGGAATGTGCTTCCTCGGAGAGTGGTGGAGTTTCCTTCTTTGGAGGTTTTTAAGCAGAGGCTGGATGGCCATCTGTTGGGAATGTGGGAATGCTTTGATGGGTGTTCCTGCATAGCAGGGGGTTGGACTCGATGGCCCCTGGGGTCTCTTCCAACTCTATGATTCTATGATTCTACATGTGGGAAAGCTGAAGCATTATTCTGTGACTCCAAGCCAAGAAACAGTTTGTACAAAGTAGTTGCCATAGCAGATTCTGGTGTACAGGAAATCAAAATAGGATATTGGGAAATCAAATTATCATGTTCTCCAATTGATAAAGCAAGGGACTTTGTAAAAAAAAATATTACTGTGATGTCAAGGTTAACATCGAATATAACCTTGTGATGTTATTAAGATATGACAAAGAACTTTAAATTCAAACACATAATATGAAGGCTGCAGCAACATGTCTGATTTCTTCATCATTATAAACATTATGAAATATCATTAATACTTGTTCTTTAACAGAGATAAAATTTTAGAAAAGTTTTAGGGGAACCAATTCAAGTCAATCTAGACAGCAACTACAGTGACACTGCTATCAAGATACCTTTTTTTTTATCTTTGTGTGGAAGAGCCCTATGAAATTTACTAGGAATCATGAAACATTCCTCATGTGTCTCTCAAATTGATTAATTTTTGATAGCACCTTTCAGAAAGGCTCTCTTCACAATCCCATTTCTAAAAAGCTTGGTACATCCATTTGTTTTGTAAGTGTCAAATCAGGGATAAATCAATGTTTTAAGAATTGCCTGGTAATATTGCTGCAGGATTAATCTTATAGAATAGATCATCAGCATGATTACCTTTGGCATTCTATGTGCACGGATTTCCAGTTTAAGCATGAAAAGCTTTCTAATGCCAGCATAGGAGAGCTGTATATTGAATGATCTGCCACTATTCAATATTTAATCCTGCAACTGAAGCCACTAAAGGGATACAATCAAGTAACAAGATGAATGAATTGTGACCTCTAACTTGCAAAATGACATCCTGAACAATTTATCTTTTGGGCATGTAGTGCATCCCATGGCTAATATTTCCATCACTTCTCCTGAATTTAGGATTTGTAGATTTGATCAATGCTACATTAGCAAAGTACCTGAGGTGACAGATGAGGAATCTATTGCTCACGCTTGAACAATATGCTAGGTCAATTTGCCACATCTGGGGTCTAAAACAAAGGCCTATTAATGAAAAGATCAATTTTATTTTAACAACTGCTTCACTAAGTAACTCTTGCAGGTCACTACACATAAAATGTCATACATTTGTGGAAAAAATAAGTATAATGTGTGGTATATAAGGACTTAAATTAAGGGAAGGCTTATCATTACTGGAATGAAATTACAGCACTATGAATTGAATATTATTATATTTATTTTTCTTGTATTTCTCCCAAAACTGGGACTCAAAGTAGCTTACAAGTTAAAACAGGCTAAAAACATACAAAACAATGAATATTAAAAAATAGGACTTTTCTCCCCCTCAGGGAGAAAAGTGGGATAACAACAACAACAACAACAACAACAACAACAACAACAACAACAACAACAACAACTTTTGACAAGATTAAAATTAATTAAAACTACACTTAACAAAATAAAAATACCATTACAATCAGTTAAATCAGTTCAGTCTAAAACAATACCACATCCTCAAACCATTTTTAAAATCTTTCTGTTTTAAAAGCCTGTTGGAATAAAAAGTTCTTTGCCTGCCAATGGAAGGATAGCATGAAGAGGCCCATTCTGGCCTGTCTAGGAAGAAAGTTTCAGGGTCTGTTGGCAGTCACTGGTAAAGCCCTCTCTTGCAGCTCCACCAAACGTACTTGTGAATATTCTGTTGATTGCTTTTGCATGGAAAATTATTTGACAAGATGATTTGATGTGGTTGCTTTTATTTACTGTCAAGTTGTCTTACAGCAATCCTACAAATGAGAGACTTCCATGGACCTTGATCATCAGGCAATTATTAGCCTCGATATATTACACCCTAGGCCATTAGCCTATATTTATATTATAGTTAATAGGCAATTTGGGTCCCATATTGGGAGAAAAGTGGATTATAAATCAAATAAACAAATAATCCAAAAGGCTAAGCAGTCTGAGATATTTCTAGTAGTGGGGAAAGACATGATGATAGCTAACAATGATAGGTACATCTGTAATAAAATCACAGATTTATAATGTAAAAACAACTAGCAATTAAACATTAATTAAGTTTTAAGTAAGGAAATAAACACCTGTTGAAGTACTGCAAGTTATTTCTCTCTTCCGCACCAGGATAGGTTAGGGATTTAAACATTATGAGCTCTTATGGAAGACTGAACTATAAGCTTAAAAATCCTCTTCCTCATCTGGACTGCAAACTGCCACCAGTGCAGTTCCAAATGCACCACTGTCTTAATAGGTTAAACCTAATGGAATTCGCCTGCTGCCAAAAAATGAGCAAGACAAATGAGAATCTAGTACCTTGAAAGACTGACACTGTGATCAAGCAAGCTTTATCCCAATATACAGAAGTAATTTTCTCTGCCTCATCAATATATTCATGCCGGAAAAGCAAACAAACAATCAAACATTTCTGCATCATTCTCCTTACTTATGCAGTAGTTATCTTTGAGAAAGTGACTCTAGGAGCCTGAACTTTTTTAAAAAATCAGGTACAGATCACACATCTGTTGTTGTTCTCTCCAAGCTCCCTTATTTTAATAAAAGCAGAGCAGGAGTGAGACTGGTTGTTTTCTCCTAGGGAAGACAAACATGTATCATGGCCATCACAAATAGGATCCTAACCACTGAAATTTAGCTTGTGTCCACAGGGAAAGGAGATACTACCTCTCCTATACGATTTTCAGCTTTCTAGAGTTTCTGGCTAGTATAAATCCAATACTAATAAGTATGGCTATGCAGAAAAGATGGCGAGGAAGCCTTACAACAAACATCACACAATGTGTCTGAGGAAAAAACTGAAAAAAGAGAGGGCAAGCCAAGTGGTAAAACCTACAGCCCTTTGATTTGTTAATCAAGTGGAGATGAGTGAAGGGAATGTCTGTGCAATAACATTTTTAAATGTTCCAGCCTTATCAGAGTAATACAGAGGCCCAGTCTATGGATTTATTTACCAGTCTCACTTATTTGCATCCACTATTCTTCTCTGCTGAACAGCCGTCATCACTGGGTTCTGTTCATCTACTGATTAAGGCAACGAAACATAATACCATATCAATATGCCCATTCTCAGAAGTTTGTTTGTTTGTTTAAGTTAAGAAGAACACACAGACTGCTTCTAGAAAGGGAAGAAGAGCAGTCATTTTTGTTTGATGGAGCAAAACAAAATGCTTTCTGGATCATTCAATCCTGATATGGGAAACTGGGCACTGGAACAAAGAGAAGTGACTGGGGGGGGGAGATTTTTGTTGTGGTTCTCCCCTTCCTCCCACTAGGGTATGTCCTGGAATAAGTACTTTGTAATTTGTTCACTGTCTAGAATAAAGGCTGAACTGTGAGGTCAAACTATTCTGGGTAGTAAAGACAAAAAGAGATTGTGATCCACTTGAGGGATCTCTCGAAATTAGCATTAGCTGACAAGTACACATCACTATACATTGGTAATAAAGTGTTGCACAAAATACGTGTGCATATTCTTGGGGGATCTGCTAGTGGTGACTAATAAGGAAAGGGATCTTGGTATTCTGGTGGATAGCTTGTTGAAAATGACCAGTGAAATACATTAATATGAATTAACGGCATTTTTATATTTGTTTTATATACTCTTTAACTGGTATATGTTCGGCTGCTCTGTCTTAATCTGTTGTTGTTCCTTGCCTTGATGCATAGAGAAAGATGGGTAAAGAAAAAAATCCAACAACAATAGTTGTTTTTGTTGTTGTTATATGGAGCTCTTAAACCATTATCTGGCAGCACAAACCACTACGCTTAGTGTAGAGAAATGAGTAACCTTTGGGTATTCTTAAAATAAATTGCAACATCATTTCAGTGAAAAAATTCAAATGGAAAAAGTAGGATTTACAAACCAAAACATTAGATGAAAAGATGAGAAGGCTCTTAGTCCTTTAAAAGCTGTGCAAGAGAAGAGCTTTTGGCAGCTATAGCTTTTCTTATCCTTGTAAAAGTTGCATCTTTCAGCATTTTCTCTTCTATGCATTCAGTAAAAGATACAGATCCTTTCTATCCGAACAATTTCAACCCAAGTCTAAAATGATAATTTATGAATATATGAAAGTCTAGGCATATTTTTCTCCTTGACACCATTTTGTTCAATGTTTTTCATATTTCATCTAC
This sequence comes from Iguana delicatissima, assembly GCA_948472985.1. NCBI lineage: Eukaryota > Metazoa > Chordata > Lepidosauria > Squamata > Iguanidae > Iguana > Iguana delicatissima. The sequence goes on along the minus strand of CAOKZL010002777.1, from coordinate 81,251 downwards.
ACACATTTCCCATAACAGTACAATAACTGCTGTACCTCAAAAAAATCTAAATCTATCCATATTACGATACATTTGAGAGAAGTTAATTTATAAATAAAATAAAATAATAAAATAAAATAAAACAAAACAAAACAAAATAAAATAGGGTTCAGTTCAGCTTCTCCTGGTTTTTCTCTCTCTCTCTCTAAAACCAATGAGAAGTTAATCCAAGTGAAGTGGGCACAGAATTGTCATCTAAATATTACACACTATAGTGATCCTGGAAACCAGGGTTCAATTTCCTGCTAAGCCATGGAAATCCACTGGGTAACCTTGGGTGCCCCAGAAAACCCTGAGAAAACCACTTTAGAGTTGTCATAAGCTGGAAGCAACGAGAAGGCAGACAGCAACAACATCAACAACGTGCAAAAATACACACTATTTGTATGAGACCCAATAACAGAATTGTGAATTGAAATATTTAGGTATGCATTAGGAAACTCAGGATGTATAGAAAGCACAGTTAAAAGAACCTATCTATACATAAAATGGTTAATGCTCTTATTCTATGTTTAATTTGGGGAAAAAACCAACAAATCTGCTTCTCAAATGTAGTGATTCAGATTTTAGGAGAACTTTTTAAACAAAGAGAAAAAGAAAGCAAAAAGATGTGTTTTTTAATATCAACTGCTAGACCAATGAGTTTATTGCAATATGATTTCAGTGAAATTTCCAAATGGTGAAATTAGGATTTGAAAATGAAAATACAGTCAGCCCTCCACATTTGCAGCTTTGACATTCATGGATTTGATTATCTGTGAGCTTCTCCAACCCCTGCCCTCCCACCTCAGGTGCTTCTTTTTAGGGGGAACCTTCCCTCCCAGTGGCTCCAATCAGGCCACATAGCCTTTTAAAAACCCACCTCTGGTCCTCCGCTTCCTCTACCAGTCTCTGCCTGGACAGCTAAGGAGGGCTCTTTGCCCAAATTCTCAGTACCACAAACCCTGTACCCATGCTCCACACACACCCAAGGAAAAAGATGGGCAAGACAGAGAAAGTATAGGACCATCATGCCAACCATCTCCTTTCCCTGACCTGGTTTAGACCCTGGATGCCCACTTTCCCCACCTGTGCCTCAGCCCCCTTCCCACGGACACACACATTTTGTTATTTGCGAATTTTTCACTTTTGTGAGGGTCATGTTTCTCTAACCTTAGCAAATGTGGAGGGCCAAGTGTACACACACACGTGGATGTATTTAAAGACCAGTCTCTACACCCATTTTTCATTCTGCCAAGAGTTCCTTACCCCAATGTACACACTATATTACTACTGTTGCGTGCTTTCAAGTCATTTCTGATTTACGGTGACCCTTAGCCATGGAAACCTACCAGGTGTCAAGCATATCAACACTCTCAGCCCTAGAAAACCCTGTAATAGGTTCGCCATAGGGTCACCATAAGCCAGAAGCAACTTGAAGGCACACCACCACCACGAAGGCAAACCTATCATAGGGTTTTCTGAGAGTGAGAGTGTATGATGTGCCCAAGGTCACCCAGTGGGTTTCTATGGCCGAACAGGGAATCAAATCCTGGTCTTCAGGGTTGTAGTCTAAATCTCAAGCCACTATACCACACTGTATTGTACATACCATATACCTGTGTAATTCCTCAGAATTAAGGGCAGAGGATTCCTGCTCTTGAATTTTTCTCCTTTACACCATTTAAATCAACATCTTTCACAATCATGAACATAATTTCATTTATAGCATCTATTGTATATAAAATATTGAAATGTATTTGCCTTAGGCCCCATAATTGTATAATTCCTCAGAATTGTATAATTCTTCAGAATTAAGAGTCTACTTCCTCAGTGTTCCGAGCTCATGATCCAAATTATAGAAAAATAAAGGGGCTAAAGATTCTGGAGAAAGCCAAGGATCTCCCTCTATCAATCAGGGCTATGTCCATGTCTGCAAGCTCTGCCACTACAGCATAGTGTGTACACTGTTATCTTTGCATTTTAAAAGTAATTTCCTTTCTTCCTTTAAAACCAGTATTTTCTAGTAAAATTATATGTGGCACATTTTCTTTCGACAGCCTCCCCCACACCATCTGTCTAATGCAGAAGTAAGTGTCTCAGCATCACAAATGCAAGGGACCCTAAGCTCAATATTATATATAGATAGAGATTTATTTCTATTGTTGTGATTGACTGACAGGCTATCATCTAGGAAACTTTTAAAAATAAATACTCCAGTTCCATTTCCTGGGATTTTTGTTGCTTCAAGTGGCTTGTGGATCATGTCTTAGTTCTAAAAAACAGTATATTCTCTTATATACTGTATGAAATAAGAAGATCCATGTTCCTTAAAAAAGGGGGCAGTCCAATTAAGCAATGTCCAAGTCTGGTGAGTACAGTAACATTTAATCAGCATACTTTCCATTCTGACATAACGTATGATTCTCTTCTTCCATTCTAGTAAATCTAAGAGTTAGTACCAGATGTCTTTGGTAGATGTTTGACACCTTAAACACAAACAAACAATACCTCACGACTGTTGCAAATATCTTAAGAGGAGTAACAGTGCAATCCTAACTTGAAGATTTTGCTAGCTATAGGGGGCTAGGATTATAAACAAGGCTCTTCTGCTGGCAAAACCTCTTTCTCCTGACTGATTTCAGACATCTGTTAACAGAACGATCTGTCAGAAGAATTGCTCTGCTGACTAAGATCTACTGGGAGAGGACCCAAAAAGGAAGCAGAGAATGAGTAGGATGAGGGAAAAGCTGAATTGTCCCATATCCAACCCTTCTTCAGCTCAGGGACACAGCTACAATTCTGATTTGGAATTAGGCCAAGATGTGAATAGTCCTCAGTTTCCTCCTCTGAGAGATTTGGCTGAGAGGTTTTCTGGTTCAGCACAGTTTCAGATAGCCTTGTGTTAGCTCAGCAGGTCCTTGGTAATCTTTGCCAGTTAAACCTCTATAAGGTATCAGTATAGAATGAATTTGTACAGCAGGCCCTTTGCATTCGTGGATAGCGACACAGAACCCTCACGAATTTCAAAAATATGTGAATAACTCCTGTGGTGTGTGCCTTCCCTGCAGCTCTGCCAGTGGTAGGCATGCCGATGCAGCCAATGGAGTGCAGGGAAGAGGCAATCACCAGCCCTGCAACCTCCTGCTGGCCACCCAGCAGTGGGGAGGAAGCAGGGAACAGGCGATCACCCATCCTGCAACTTCTTCCCGGCTGCCAAGGCAGGCCCATGCAGGCTACAGGGAGGAAGCACAGTGCATGGGCGACTGCTTGCCCTGCACCTTCCTGGCTGCCCAGGGTGCACTCCAGCAGGGAGGATGTGCAAGGAATGGGCAATTGCATGCCCTGCAACCTCCTCGCAGCTGTGCAGTGTGCACCTGTGCAAGATTGCCAGGAGGAAGCACAGGGAGAGGCGATTGCCTGCCCTGCAACCTCATGCCGGTCTCCCAGGGTGTGTTCAAGTGGGTTGCTGCAGAGGAAGTGCAGGGAACGGGTGGTCATCTGCCCTGGAACCTCCTGCCCACAGCTGCCCACATGCCAGTGTAGACAAGGACAGAGTACAGGAGAGTGAAGATCTTTCTTCCTCCCTGTACCTGGGCAAAAGGCCAGGGACTGGGAGGGGGAGAAAAGGGGGCAAGCGGGCACTTGCAAATAATCAAATTTGCAAAAGTGAAACCCATGAATGCGGAGGGAGAACTGTATATCACTAACAGTCAAGTCATTTGTTACGAGAGCAGTATAAGAACTAGTTCCAGCTAGCTATATCTTAGATTCTTCCCTTAGCATAAACAGGAATCCATCTAAGTCTCTAAATTACATAGTTGATTCTACATGTTCCCCACACACTTGTACAGAAAAAGAACCACATTATCCACTTGATTCATGCAGTCAAGCCATTTGGTAATTTATAGGTAAAAACTCAGCATTTTAAACTGTGCTTAGAAATTGACAGAAGTCAATATAGCTGCTGGAGAAGTGGTAAAATATGTTGCATAAGTCAGGGCCAACCCTACCATTACACAGAGTGGGCAACAACCTTGAGCAACACAGGCTGGAAGCAAGAGCTAGTTGCTGGAAGAAATGGCTGTGTGTGCCTTCCCCACAGTTATCCTTGCCTTCCTCCTCAGGTTTATTGAAATATATCAATACCATTGCCAATGTTGAAGTGAGATTCAACCAGTAGTCCAGTTATTTTTAAACACAAAATCAGAAGAATAGGATGTTGTTCTTTTTCTTAGTAGCAAAATATCCTGAGCCACCCTATGACATGTCCAGTCCACATTAATAAAAATATTGCCATATTTTTCACTAACTATAGTTTTATAACTCTACTTGAGGATAGCCTACATATAATGCTGTGCCATAATTTGACAGAGAACTGTCTGCATTTATCTGACTCTTTTTTAGCCATATGAAACACAAATATTCTTTTTTCTTTTCTTTTGAGAATGGAAATGAGGAATAATTAATTACATTCTCCCTCCCAGAAAGCTCTTATACACTGAATCTTTTATTTTTCATCTATGGAACAAAAGTCAAAGAGAAAAGTCATGAAACTAAGAATGTGTATGTTGAATCAATTAATCAATGACCATATGCTTTTTATATTATGTTAGTATCGTTTGAAATGATGAAAGCCAGCTGAAAACAGGAGTAAAAGAAAGATATGTCACATCAGAAATGGAAAATATTATCATTGTATGAAAAATCATCCCATGATGAATGAAATATTATTGAATCCCACATTTCATTGTCACAATTCATTGAAGGATGAATTGTCTGAAGGAACATTATGCTCACCTTAGCTGCCAAGGCCATAAAACTCTTCTATTATTTGTGGGATTTTTCTGTATCCTGCTCTTTGTTTTCTATTGCATTTTTTGTCTGCAGAGTCCACTCCCATCCACAGCTGAAAATTCTAATATTAACTACAACGACATGTAATTTTGAGTTAAAACTGTAACATTTAATTCTATTGATCTGGGATTTCTGTTATGCTTGTGCAACAGTCATTTTTCAATATTTCAACAACAGGATTCCTACCAAGTTTTCTTGCACAATTCTCTGCTTTGGTAAATTCCTTTGTGCAGATGTGCAGTGTTGAAATAAGTAGGAAGACAGGGCAGAAGTAGGTTTCTTGATTTAGTGGAAACACGCAACAACCTGCGCTCTTTAAAAACAAACCTTCACATATTCCATAAATCATGGAAAACAGGAGGTGAATGAATGCCTGGAAGATTCCCAGTAGGAAGAGCAACAGTTAAAGATTATGGACAGAAGGAAGAAAAGGGACTGCAGAGGTGGGTAAATTGTACTAGAAAAACCAGAATGAGATGCTCTCCCCATGCAGTAGATTTTGAATCTCTATAAAGGACCCAAGGGAATTTGTATCTTAGGAAATCGAAGAATCTCACAAGATGAAATGGAATTACTTGGGAAAAGTGTAAACTTCCTGAATTAAAGGGAACATTGTGTGTATGCTTGTAAGTCTGTAATGTAAGGATATCTACTAAAAAATAATTATAGAGAAAACACGTACACATCTGGTAAGGTTACATTTAAAGTCCAATTAATATACAAGCACAGTGACTCATAAATGGACTGCACAAGTTCATCAGGATTTGTCAAATCTGATTTTATGTTGATAGGCAGTGTGGTTCTGCGGACAAGTGCTATCCAGGCTGTTTTTGGCCCCCCAGACCAAGTGACCCCCAGACTTTCAACACCCATCCACCCCATCTTTCCAGACAATACCTTTTATGGTCCTCCCCCAAAGGGTAAGCTGCCTTTCTTAGAAGTCTATAGTAGCACCAATTCACTCTTTAAAGCTGTTAAAGAGTGCTACCTGTTTTTCAAAACCAGGAGTGGACTTCCAGACACTTCCTGTTTTGTTTTTACTATTTTGGTGACGGGTGCCATTCCTGAAGAGCCTTGGAGGGGGAAAAATGATCCTTGGAACTGCTGCGGTTGACTGAAAACAGCAGAGGAAAATATCAGGCAACATAATCCTATGCCTACTCAATCAGAGATTAAGTGTCACTGCGTTCAGTGAACCTTATTTCCAGGTAAGCGTGCACAGGATTACAGCTTTATAACAACAGAGAAGGTTATGACTGCAAGCATACTGAATGAGAAGACAATATGTATGATGTTCAATGAGCAAAGTGAATATTAGTGAAAAGCAGAGCAAAGTGGAAACATGAGTCAGGGAAAGGAGTGGAAATGAACGGGCCAAATTTGGGAAACAGAACAATAAAAGGGTTGGTCTATGATTTTCCTAAATAAATAAATATTTTTCAATTAGTATGAAAAAAAGATGTGGGTGTATGTGCCTTCAAGTCTGCCTGCTGACTTATGACAACACCATGAATTTCACAGAGGTTTCTTAGGCGATGAATACTTGAGATATACTTGTCTCAAAACATTAGTAATGAAGTAAGAACTTTGGGGAAACCCGACACAACAGTTTTATTTTTCCCCCCACATCCATTCCTGCTCTTTTGCCTGACAAGAATAATTAACAAACAAAACCTGATAAATAAGTTAGCAAAACGTTTCTGCTTCATGTATTTAGTGATCAACTGCATTCCTCTGGGATACAGAACACATTTGTCAGAAGTGCTGTTTGTTATTTTTAAATCATAAAGAACCATTTGACAACTTTTACCAGCAATATGACAGCTTTCACCAGCAATCTCAGCCAGCTACCCAAATCACTCTCTCTCTCTCTCTCTCTCTCTCTCTCTCAGTGTGTGTGTGTGTATGTGTGTAATACAGACAGGCTCCTGGCCTTAAAGCTAGGACACTGTGGAAGGGTTTTTAACTAACAGTGTGCTGTTGCTTCTTTTCAATTGTGTTCTAGATGTTTTTAAGTTTCAATTGGGTGTCTGGTTTTATCTGAATTTTCTTACTGTCAATTTACCATAAGGACCATTTTTGTGAGGAAGCAGAACATAAATTTAATACACATACATACATCATACACACCTCTGTATAAATAAATCCCAAGATAAAATAATGAAACTTTAGGATGTAAATAAGATAAATTTTAATCTGTCTATCATGGATCAGTCTATTAGGACAGATAAAGTAAAGGAAGGGTTATCAGAGATGCAAAAAAAACAAAAGGTGGAAGTATAGTATTTCATTTCTGAAGGTCTAATGTACCTTCTCCTCCCAAAATCAGCATCATATAACAGCCATTAAGCATCCCCACTCATGGTTTAAATATCACTTTGATTTTTCAGATCTTTCCGAACAAGCCTCTTCTTCTTTTAATTATCTTCTGTTTCTCTGTTTTCACTGTTAGTTTTCTTTCTCCCTGTACTCAAGGTGTTGAACAGTTACATTCAGTCTTCCGACTCTGTCTCTTTTTACTTTTGCTTCTCCTCTGAAGTTTCATCTGCCATCGACTGAACCTTCTCTTTCTTTTTGGTTGCAGTTAGTGTCTTTTTGCATCCTTCTCTCACAATTTCTCTAAGCTTCAATCCATCTGGGTTTTGGTCAATAAGGTTTAACAGTACAAATCTTTATTTTTACATTATCTTTAAATTCTACAGGCATGTTTTCAGGCTGTATGTCAGCATGATGGTTCATTTAGTGTTCTTTAGCTTTACGCTAACTTTTGTGATTAGTAATTCATGGTCTGTACCACAATCTGCTCCTGTTCTTGTTTTTGCAGAGAAAATTGAGCTTCTTCATCCTCCACTTCCAAATATGTTGTCTATTTGATTTCTATATTGGTCATCAGGTGATGTCTATGTATACAGTCGCTTTTTGAATTGCTTGAACAATGTGTTTGCAAAGAACAAACTGTTGGCTTCGCAAAATTCAATCAGTTGGTCTCCTGCTTCATTTTCTTGATTCTAGGCTGAATTTTCCTACAGTTGTTGATTCTGCTCTGTTTCTTATGTTTGCATTCCAATTGCCTATAATTATTAAGAAGTCCTGTTTTGGTCTGCAATCAATTTCATCCTGGACTTCTGCATAGAATGCTTCAATTTCTTCTTCTGCTTCTGTAGTTGGAGCAAAAAACTTGAATTATGGCTATATTGATGGGTTTTCTCTGAAGTTCTAGTAACATTATTCAGTCAGACTTTGCATTATATCATTTGACCGTTTTTGATACATCACTCTTCACTTTTAATGCCACCCATTTCTTCTTAGATTCACATTTCAGAGTAAAACACTTGTTACCTCATTAAAAATGTCCCTTTCCTTCCACTTAGGTTACTCACCTATTGCAATGTATTGCAATGTTTATACATTCCATTTCTTCTTTTACAATATCTACCTGTCTCCCTTTCCCTGATTCACGCTCCTCACATTTCATATTCTTATAACAGGTGTTGTGCAAGTTTGGACTTTTCTTTCACCTCTAATCTGCCAACAGCTGAATGTCCCTTTGGCTTGAATCCAGTTGCATCATTAGCCGCAACGTTACCTGTAGCTGTCCTTTGTTCTTCCACAGTAGCTTGTTGAGTGCCTTCTGACCTGGAAGTCTCAACTTCTGACATGTAAGACGAACATGTATGGTTTGGGATTGTTTTTACAGGCAAAAAACAGCAGGATTAGAAATTGTGCAAAAATCTATTACATTTTGCTATTGGGGTATTTTACTTCATGTAATGCATTGGGACTGAAACTTGTGCTTGAAACATGGTGCAGACAAGTCAATGCAAGTTTTCAGATAACAAACAATTCCTTCTCAAAGGAAGGCGAGCAGCAAGTACACATTCAGGGCAGGAGGAACTAAGCAGAAATACTGATGGTATGAGAGACCAGGAATGAAGAACCTGGTACAGACAAACACAGGCAGTACTTGTGAATGTCCAGGACCAAGGAAAGATGCAGACAAAGAAACAATGCTGGAAACTTTTAAAATACTGCTCACAGAAAGCATTCTTTAAAATATAATTCATGAAACCAACAAAGAGGTACAACGTATTTTCAGGACATGGGAAATTAGGAGCCCTACCAAAGTCAAAATGTGGAATCCCCTTGGGTTCACAGAACTGAAGAAATCCACTATCCTACTGCTCCAGGTGGGGATGTAGATGGGCAGCATGAACAGTCAGAGGAACTGTTGCATCCAGTCTCAGAGTGATACCATTTCAGAGCAAAAGTGAGCCTGGAGAGATTTTGTGCACTTATGAGATATTTGAAATTCAATAAAAGGAAAACAAGAGTGATATGTTGAGTCATTGCTAACCTGGCCCCTTTTCAAGACATGAGGTCCATTTTTGTTGAGCATCTTTGAATGTGGTATGCATCAAGTGCTGATCTAACTACAGATGAACAGAAGCTTAAATTCGGAGAGAGATCCTCATTTTAGCAATATATAAGAAATAACTAGGGGAAATGGCACCAGATACGGTACTATGAGACTAAGACATCACATCCTATGAAGAGAGAAATTTACCTGGGCAGAAAGCCTGATGTACTTCCGGAAGCTCAACTTGGTTACATTGATGATTTTATTTCCACATTTCACCAGCACAGAAACGGCAGAAGATCTACTAACCAAAGCCCTAACATACAGTGTTACAATCTGGCAGAATAAGCTATACTCATACAACCTCCTTTACTTCTGTAGTAGGGCAGCAGATACAAATACCAGCAGATGGTGCACCTCATGCAGGAAATCTGCTTGTAAGAATCACTAGAGCATCCAAATGATGTGCCCTCATTGTTTGTAGACAAGCAGGCACAAAGAATGGCCCTTTATGGGGACATTTTCCTCAGCAGGGAGTTAGGAAATAAACTACAATGTGAAATTAATTCTAGGCATTCCTGCAAACGAATAAAAACTGTTTATTTCCTTCAAGGTTCACATCCATTTCCTACTGAGGGATCACAACAAGTGTTTTCAAGTGAAACTGACAGTGACAGTATTTACTAGTACACAGAAATTATGTTGGTTACTTTTTTTAACAGAAAATAAGGACAGTTAGCTGCTCAAAACAAATATTCTACCTCATGTGGACATGAATTTTTGTTTAGCTATTGTGAAATACCACTCATTCTACACTCACAAACAGTCATGAGAAATGAGGCATTTTTCTCACCTGAAATAAACTGAAATTCCATGAAGCCATAAAACATCCCTTAAATGTTAAAATACATGTTTTTTTTCCTTAAAACAATCTACTTAGATATTGGTTAAGATAAAGACACAAAAGTTCCTGAAGACAAAAAAAGAACATGACTGCAAACTTATAGTCTTGGTACAACAGGAAAATGTACTATTGAATTCAATGGGGCTTACGTCTGAAAAGAAACACAGTTTGTAGGATAGCAAGTTTTAGTTGGATTACTCTAACTTGCTCTACATGGAGCTGCCTTTGAAGAATGCTCAAAAATTTCAGCTGGTCCAAACAGCTGCAGCCAGATTGTTAATTGAGGCTGGATACAGGGAGCACACAACTCCCTTGTCACAACAGCTCCACTGTCTGCCAGTCTGTTTTCAGGCACAATTCAAAATGCTGGTTATGACCTATAAAGCCCTAAATGGGTCAGGTCCAGGTTATTTGAAGGATCATATTCTCTCATATAAACCTGACTGTGTTCGAGATCTTCCTGAGTGATCCTTCTCTCTCTCCCACCACCCTCATAGATAAGAACATGGGAGAGGGCCTTCTCAGTAGCTACCCAGAGGATCGGGAACACCATCTCCAGAGAAGTTAGACTGCTTCCTTTCCTCAGACAAGTGAACACCTGAAGTTTTGAGAGATCCATCCTGCCTAAAAATGAGCTGGATTTCCTATTTGTTATTTGGTTGTATGTTATTTGTTATGTTTTTAACTGGTTTTACTGTTTTGATAGCTTTTGACAGCTTACTCACTTTTTAATTTGCATATTTTGTGAATTTTTAATTATGGGGCTTTCCTTTATTTGTCTGTTTTGTTTTAACCTGTTGTAAGCTGCTTTGAATCCTGAATTTGGAAAAGATGGAATATAAATATACCACAAACAACAGAAGCATATAGGATTAATAACAGGTTATCGTGGATGTCTCTCATTCATAGATTGATCACTGTAAGTTGAAAATGACTTGACAGCAACGAATAACAAGAAGGATTGTCACACATACCTCCTAAAGGATACACCTTTTCATATATTTACAGTTTTCAATGACTCAACATCATCATGCAAATAAACCCCAAAGAAACTCAGTTACTAATAAAATATTAATCTGTCCCCCATTGAGATATCAGTAAAAAAGGAAGAATAAAGGATTGACATGTTTCTGCAAATACAAAAAGACTCATCTATGTATGTAAAATAAAAGCCATTGAGAATTTTAGGATTTTGCTTTTGCAGATCCAAAGGAACTAGTTGTGGTGACATTTTTTTTTGCAGCATTTAATGTTACTATAATAAAAATATGGATGTGTACAATAAACAATCACAGCTTTTGTCACAATGTGAAGAATATATTTTTGGCTAAGAGACTTGAATTATATCTTGTGAGCTGAAAAAAATTAATTGAGATGTATGATTTGTTTGTAATGTAACATTTTATTAAATGAAATCTGCTTTAGCCAATTCCCTGTTAAATGTTTAGACTTCAGATTTCAAGACTGAAGCAATTGCCATGCACCATATAGAACTGATTTTAAAGTTATTACATTTGGCACTCATACAATAGAAATCAAAAGTTCGAAAATCATTGTGTTTTCTTTTGAAATCAAATTTCCACTGGCTGGAAGCAGCTCCCTAATCCTCTTTGTTTCACATATTAAAATTTTGAAACTGGCTCGTTCTACTAAGCTCTTGCCAAAAAGGGTCTGGCTTTTATAAGTGCTCTTTAAACACAGGTTTTGGGAACTCTTTATTCACAGGGCAGGTGGAAAGGGCAGCTGGCAGAATGGATCAGGTTGTGGAAACACAAAACCGGTACTTTCATCTGCCTTCTCCTCTTCAAAGCTGTCCTATACCTCATGCATCTATTTTTAGCATTAACAGTTAACATCGATTCTGCAACATAGATGATAATAATATATAGTGAATACAAGGTTTCAGTCTACACACACACACACAAATGTATGCCTTCATAATGTTTAGACTTGTAATAAAAATCAAAAACATCAGCTTATTGCTGGAACCTCAAAATTCTTGTCGTACAAATTTCAGTGGAACCATTGTAATCAGCAAAGTGCTATGCCACTACTTCACCATACAACAAAGGTGGGGAAAGTGTAAACAACCCCTTTTTTGTATCTCCCCACTCCTTTCAAGCTCCCCCAAATCCTCAGATTCTAAAACAAGACAAAAATAGCCTCCCACTGATAAAAGTGCCACTTAAGATGGCAGTCACATAATAAATACCCCAGCTTCCATCTTCAGCCACAATTGGCAGAAAAACCCAGAAGCCTAAGCTATGCAAGGCTTCCAGTGATTTCCAGGACTGATTTTCATGTGAAAATTGGCCTCATGACAGTTACTCACCACTGCCATAAAAGATTATATGGTGCTGGTACTGACAAGTCTAGAAAGACCAAGTTTCAATCCCTTCTTGACCGTGGAAACCCACTGCGTAACCTTGGCAAGTTACACTCTCAGGGTAAGAGGAAGGCAATCGCAAACCTGCTCTGTATATATCTTGCAAAGAAAACCCTGTGGATTTTCCATATACCTGTAGATTTTCCATATACAAAGCATGTTCTCTGAGTAACATCCCCATCTAATTTTTCACTGGATGTCTGGAAGATGTAACTTTCAAACATTTAGCGAAAAGCATTGTTCAGCTGCACTTCAAATTCCATATGATTTTATTTCAAACCATTTGTGGACTGTGTCAAAAAGGTATGTGTGACTTAAATAATTAAACTACCATAGAGCAGAGCCACACATTTTAAAAGATACTGTAATCACTTTTTGGAGGGGGTGGATTTTCACCACTTGATGACATTTATGTGGCAATATTGAATAATGACTGACAATTAGCTGGAAGATAGAGCAGAGGTCTTGTAAGAAAATTATTCCCTTGTGACAAAAGATTGAAAATTCAATTATATCCTGTTTATTACATGCCTACTTCAGTAACCATATTCATAACCAGGTCCTTGATAATATACAAATTAATGGGAGCAGAGGGGAATGCCTTAGTAGCTTTTCGCTCCTGATAGCCTGCTTCAATATTAAATTTTTAAATATATCCTTAGCTTTGTCTAAAGTGTTTCACAAGATATTCTTGGTAGAAAATGCCTTTAAATACCAGCATAGTAAAAACAAGGAAACCTACGAATTTATTTATTTATTTAAATATTTGAATGAGAAAATGAAAGTTCAGGAACTTTTTTCCCCCATGAAAGGTTTTGTTTGTTTGTTCGTTTGTTTCAAAGAAAAGACCATTTGGGTTTTTTTGTTTGTTTGTTTAAAGCCTTAAAGATGTCTGATAAGTGAATAAAAACATTCTTATAAATACACAGTAAATATCACAATGCTATTTAGTCACCTTACCCCCATAAAAAGTAAATTGTTGCTGAAATTTTAAGGCAAAGGAGACAAAATCACAAATGATCTTCCCCATAAAAACAAAAAGAAAAAATTGTTTTTTAAATGCTCAATTTTAATAAATGAAAATCAGCTCAATAGTGAAGTGTTATACACGCCATCTGACAGGAAGAGCAGCAGCCTGTCTCGTATATAAGACAAGCAACCAGAAAGAGGGAAACACTACTTCTGTTTTTTTTTCAGAAGACTATTTGAACTCAGGCAAAATGAGATCTGGAGCCCTGGAGGGAAAGAAGCCATTTTGTTGGATAAGGAGCCATGGTCTTTTAAAACGTATTTGGCATCACTCTAGTCCACACAACAACATGTGAGAAAATGGAATTTTTGACATGTTAAAGTAACTTCTATAGCTAGCTTTGTAGTTTTAATCTAAATAAAGGCAATGTTTCACAACACAGGGTGTTATTTGTTCCACTCAGAACCAGCATAGCAAAAATGAAGGCCTTGTAATAATAATCATATGACTTATACCTCGACTTTAATGGGGATACTTTAAATCTAAAACTTAAAGTATTATATCTATCACTGATTGACCAAGATGTAAAACAGACAATACATGTGTTACATAATTGGCTACGCTAAATTTGTTTTTGGGTTTGTTTGTTTTACTTTTAAATACAGCAGTTTGGAGCAGAACTTCACCATGAAAAGCAGGGACTTGATCCTTTCTTTGCCCCACACAAATAGCAACTTAGAGGCAAACTACAGTCAGAAGCATTTTCTGTGCAGAAAAGGGTTAGGCCTCTTCCTTTTCATAGTGACCTCTATCTGGATCACACAGCCCACCCCATTTCTTAAAAGAAAACTATACACTGGACAGGAATAAATGCTTACTTGGCAAACATATTGTCTATTCCAATTCTAAGGCCTCTATTTGATATATACGCTTTATATTAGCTTCACATTCATGGATTAATTGCTTTTCTGTTTTCTATCTGTGTTCCCACTCTATTTTCACTCATAAAATCTTTCAACCAGGTACTTTCTGGAAAAAGAAAAGTAGTCAGCATTGAGAGCTCTGAGATTTCATTTAGCAGGATAGATTTTGGTTTTATTTCAGAAGATTAAGTGGAATTAAGAAAAACATTCCAGTTTATCTATGCAACCTTAAAAGGCATCATCAACTGCACGTCCAGACTGAGTCTGATTCTTTTACCTACAATAAAAAGTATTTTGGTGTTCCATGTTGATGTAGTACTCAGCACTGCTATGTCATCTATGTTCATTCTACCACAGCTTGGAAAATTGCTTATAAAAACTAATTAGACTTATACTTCAGGCAAGAACTTTAAGGATTTCTCAACTGGGAAGTCACAAATTTTAAGCAGTTTATTTTACCTTCCTATTAATCAAAGGTAACTAAGCTAGTGATTACTTTTGACTAACTCAAAAGCAATTTAACATATCTTTTAAAAAAAACAACTAATGAATGTTACAAGTTGCAGGTCAACGGTACAAAATACACCTAAGCAGCCTAAGAAAGTATTAAAAATAAATACACATACGCAATCAATGGCTGGCATTCTATTCGTCAGTAATGGTGTTGTATGTTAGGCTTAGGACCTTCTAACTGTTTCCTATTCACATTTACAGTGGTATTCCCATTGCCATGTTACAAATGCACCCAAAACTCAACAGTTTGACTGTAGTACTGGCAAGCAAAGCAGAGAAGGATGACATTCTAGCCCTCTCCTGCCAGTGACTGGCAGTTCACCAAGGAGTTGTAGCAGGCTGCCATAGGGCCCCTGCTTCTGCCCTTCACACCACAGCTTTCTGGCAGGAAGAGGCTGGACATGTCATCTTTCAGCACCTCGCTCACCAGTGCTGCAGAAACTGCTGCAGGTGGTTGGATTTTAGGGTACGTTTTTCTGTTTAGATCTTGAGACATAGCCACAATGTTATGGTTAATTTTTTTTATTTAATATCTTTCCTTTATCCTTGCACATGATTCAAGGTGGCTTACAACCACATAAAACAAATTACAATTTTTAAAAAATATGAATAAATCAATCAAGAATTAAGTAACAGTTCTGTTTAAAACACACAAGGTAAAAACCACATTTAAAAATGGTAAAATAGAAACACAAACTCTCCATTTAAAGCTCTATCTGCTGCAAGAAATCAAAAACCAGATGCCTGACAATAAAGGTCTTTACTTGCTGGTGGAAAGCAGGGAAGAGGCCAACTGGCCCTCCTGTGGAAGGGAGTTCCACAACTTGGGAGGAGCTATTAAAAAGGCTCTCTCCTATGTCTTCACCAAATGTGCCTGTGATGATGGTGTGACAGAGAAAATGTCCTTCCCCATAGATCTTAAATCTTAAGTTCATGTAGAGAAATATGGTCTTTCAAATACAGTGGCCCCTCCACATCCATGAAGCTTTGGGGTGCAAAACCCTTGCAAAAGTAGAAAAACCACAAATAACACACCCTGCGATCTCCCCCTCTTTCCCCTCCAAGAGCTCACCCCTCCTATTCCTTTGACTCTGGCCCCAGCACTCCTGCAGGGAAGAAAAAAGACAATGTAAAGGGCTCCTTAGCTGGAGAAGAGAAGTACACTGAGTTCTGGCATTCTAGCTGCTCCTGCTTGCCATTCTCCCAGAGGGGAGGGGTAGGAGCAAAGAAAGCATCTGAGCAATCATTATACAGCAGAATGTTCGGCCATGTGGCAGAGAGGACGCACCTCCAGCAGCTGGGGGGGGATTGCTCACTGAAAAAGAAGAAGAAATCCGTTTTAAGCACAAGCCTCACAAGCCTGGGGTGAGGAATGTAAGGGAACGTGAACAGGGGCGGGGTGGAGAGACAAGCATGTGCCTTGTCAATAATCAAATTCACAAAAGTCAAAGGGAGGACTGTAGTTTGGACCTAAGCCATATAGATCATAACCAGGACTTTGAATTCTAACCAGAAACAGATCAGCAGCCAGTGGATCAGCTGCTAGATATCTGGTGCAGGTTCTCAGCCAATAAGATTAATAAGAGAATGGAATAACAGTATTTACCGAACTACCCACATTTTACAATAAAGATACTGAGGAACAATGCACAGAAATACTTTTAGAACTTGAAAAATCATACTTAAAACACTGTTTTTTAACTATATACCTGTTCTGCCCCAGAAGAATCAAGTTCCCACAGAGCTCATTAGACAAGCTTCTGGAATGTCTTTTCACAGTCTTGGTATTTCTACTTGTACTGCAAAGCTGTTCTAAATCAGCTCTAGAAGTTATACCTATGTTAATATCCAGAAGATTCTGTAAAATATGTGGGAAGGGAAGTAGTAACACTCCCCTGTTCAGAAATTTCAGATACCTCAAGAATTTCTCACTAGTACTGCTGACTTCCTCGTCAAGGCCTGGATGTTGAAGAAGTCATCTTCTAAATAATATTCTTACTGGACTTTCTAAGATCCATCACTGCCCTTACTTACCAAACTATATATTTCATTTCAGCCTTCAGCAAGACTTTTAATCAAATGATCCACAGAGAGGACCTTTAGCTTTACCTACTCTCAGTCTATGAATAATGCAGGTGGCTTCCAAACCAATTTGAAATAGCTACTTTCTTTTCTAAAATTGTGCTTCAGTTAAAAGAAATCCTAGACATGCCTACTCAGAAGTAAGTACCCTACAGTCAAAAGGGCTTCTTCAATGGATACAGGATGGATTACAGCCTAAAAGATAAAGAGGTCATTTACTTCCATCCCATCCTCACAGTCTCATTTTAATGGGGAAGATTAAACTACCACCTTTCATGTACTATTCCTCTTTTGTCATTTAATGAGGACAGAGAGACAGAATAAAAGTAATGTGAGGAAAAAAAACCTTTACAGTTACACTACCAAAGAAGTGACATTACTTTGTTGCACATGTCACCACCATTTGGTAGTATGGGCTTTGAGCATTTTTTTTTATTTTTATTTTACATAAGGGTTCCTTGAATAAAACTCACACAGATACAGAGGGCACACTGTAACTTATTTTAATGAGGTACATCCATATTCTGGTTACAAGAATATTCAGTTCCCTACAAATACATATTCTCCAATACCTGTTGGGTGTAGGGAACTGAATATATATTTTTTTCATTTTATCAAAGTTTCAAAACAAATAAAAACATACATCTTGTTGTTATTTCACTTGCAGTATCATTTGATTCTTCCAAACTAATTCAGATTTCATCTTCAATGATTTTACATAGTTTTCTCCCCTGTACTACTTTACCATCTATTATATCGGTACATTGCATTTCATTTTCCATATCAAGCTTCATGATATCAATACATCAATACAACTCTTCACCGTTAACTTTTACATAATACTATGAATTAATGACTTCTTATAAGGAACTGAATATTTTAAACCCACATTGTAATTCATATAACTCATGCGGGTCCAAAGGACACCTTGCACGCCTTCTTCATGTTGGGAATTCCAGCATTCTTTCTCAGTACTTACTCAGTACTCTCCACCTCTCCGTTAGAGCAACTGGGGTTTTGCTAGGACAGATTTTCCTGCATGTGAAACCCTTCTGTCTTTCTTACTAAAATATTCCCCTTTGCTCTTCCTATCTACAGTAATGCATGGCTGTAAATACATTTTGTGTACCCAGGTAACTAGACCATGTGACCCAGGAAATTCCTAGGGTCACTGGTTATATAAAGGATCCCCCCTTCTCAGTTTGCCAAGGGGTTGCTAAGGGGTGCTGTGATGAACCTGATGGGAGGGGGTCTTGACAACAGAGCCTCCTTGGCAACTGAGGGCGTTTCAGCTGATTGGCTGGTGAAATGGAACCTTGGATAGCCCAGGGAGGGGCTGGTGGAAAGAGGAAAATAACAGATTTTAACTGTCTGGAGTGTGTTTGAAGAACAGTGTGATTTGTGGTGTGTTTGAGGGAGGCTGGAGATTTGAAGAGCTCTGTGGGATAGAGCAGAGAAATTGGGTGTACAAGAGATAGTGAATGAATTGAAAGAGAGAGAGAGAGAGAAAGAATGGTGTGCTGTTTATAAACATTTAGATACAAAACACATTTAAAGCAACAGTGTTACAATAAATGTTTGAAGTTCTGTGTTCCTTAAAACAGTGTCACAGTCTTTTTTTGAATCCTGGAATATACACGCTACCAATAATATCATCTTGACCTTAGTGCCAACAGTACCACAGTCTTGGAAAATATAAATCACTGCTGATCCTTACATCTGGGAGTAGGGCAGATTTAGGGAAGGCAATGAAGGGGGAAGAGTCCTGAAAGGAAGAAGCCAAGGGGGGCAAGAGTGAGGAAGGGACTGCGTATTCAGAAAGAGAGAACTGAGGCAGACCCACTTATCCTGGCCCTGGCTTGATTCCGAGATCTCCCTTGCTGTTCAGTTCTGATCACAAAGAGGTGTCAGGCTGGGCAGGCCTTGAGTGTGAGGCCTGGGTGCGCCTTTCGCACTCAGCACTGGCAGTGGTTCCCCCCCGCACTTAACAGGTGCTCTCCAGCCTTACTGTCATTGCCATTCTATTCCTTCAACCATGTTTCCATTCTCCATCAACAAGGTGGTGAGTTGAGAATGAAGCTGCTACCTTTACCTAACTTTCTCACTAACTAGTTAGGATGTAGGCTCTCCATGCATATGTAAATGTAACAATGATTAGTAAACTTGTATTAAGTTTATAACCTAAAACTGCCTGCCTTCTTCATTTTTGAGTCAATTTAAGTTCAGGGAAGCAACATAAAATTGATGCATGCTTTGTATGCTACTCTGCTAAAAGAAGATTGACTCTAAACAGTTTTAGCTTTAATATTTTTTCCCAAAAGGACTTACACCCTGGGAAATTCTAATTCCCAATGTTTCTTTGGGAAGAAGTCCAGGTAGAGCCAAGGGACAGATAAATAACAAGGGACAGATAAATAAATGTGGAGGAGATGTGGTGGTGGAATGCTAATGTCCTTCTCAATATTGGAATCAAATATTGTTGGGGATGGATCTCTTCCACATTTAAAAAAGAAGATGAATAATCTATGGCCTTCCAGATGTTGCTGGAATGCAACTACCCCTAGCCCTACCAGCATAGTCAAATATGAAGAGTGGAGAAAGCAATAGTCCAGCAATGTCTGGAGGGCCACAGTTGCCACAATGAGGCAGAATGTGATACAAAACATCACAGTGAATGGCTGCAATGCTGTTTGCCACAGAAGTATAAAATCAAGTGTGTGTGTGTTTGTGTTTCATGGATGAGGGTGGTTACAGGAGGTGAAGATCAGGATTAACATTGCTGTTAGTGTTTCTTACCTGCTTTTAAATGACCAAGTGAACAATCTCCTGGAGGGCTAGTACATTCAGTCCCTCATTAATTACACAAGAAAATAAGTAAGATGCATTAGAAATACTGTAAAATACTCAAGGTGGTATAAGCAAGTACAGGTATATCTAAAAGATACTTACTAGCAATGTCACAGATAACAGCCAATAGGTACCAGAAAGACACGGCATTACAAAAATCAAAAGGATTTCTCCAGTGATAAAATGTTATTTGAAGGTTAGGAAACTTATTTCTTTGCAGCAAATGCTTACTTAGATGAAAGACAAAACAGACACCTGGCATGGACCTCAAAATAGCCTTCTGATTCTCCAATTTTCCCTTCTAAAATTAGCTTTTTATACTGGGGTTATAATTATCAGACCTTGTAATAGTTACTTTTTAGGACTACAACTTGCAGAATCCTGTAAAATCTCAATGGGACAATCTGGAAGTTATAGTCCAAAAATAATTTCTAGATGCTGGAATGGTGACATGGCAGCTTAAACATTTAGCTGTGGCATGCTGTGAAAATTCAAAACTTCTATTATTGGTACTCAGCACACACAAAAATCATGGTATTCTGGTCTACAACTGCCAAAATCTTCCAGAAATATGTAGATAATTTAATATTTCTTGTAATTGCATTACCATGTTACTCAAATTGCTTTAAATAAATCAAATTACAACCCCCACAATTGCATCAGGCCGATAAGAAATTTGTATTAATTAGGGAGCCAAGTCTCTCAACCTATCATAGTTTTTCAAAATGAAGTAAAACAAACCCATCACTTGTGCCTTGTTTCTGTCCGTATCTTCTGTTTGACTCATTTCGGAAGCCTAGTCTCCAAATCATATACTGTCTGTGTTTATTTTGATTACTTACTGAGAATATAGAATCTAAAATCATCAAAAACTTTCCTTTGCACCATGGATCTTGCCTTGAAATTTGAGCCGTTATTTTTTTTTCTTACTCTCCTTCATTGGTTTATCTACATCTATGACCTCCAGAGAAAATGACATTAATTGCATTACTGTAAAGTATATTGCTATTATATAAATAGCAGACACAAAACAGGACTGCAAACTGTGGGATACAGGAAAGGATGTTTTACCCTCTCTCCTACCCTGCTATGGTCCAGGTACAAGTATTGCCTCCAGAAGCTGTTATTTGCATGAAATCCTTCCCTGCATACAAAGAAAGCTTCCCTTGAAATGCAGACATTTCAAGACCTATTCAGAGCTTTTGCCCACACTTCATTTGTACTGAATAGCAGTAATGTCTGTTCACAGTAGGGTCTTCACTAGGCTACAAGTTCTACTATATTGATCCATTTCTCTTTATTTTTGATTGCCATGGATTATTTTTGATTGCCATGGATGATGTCATACACATTCCACACAGCTGCTAGTCCTGATGCGTTCCTGCAATTCTCTCTCTCTCTTGTTGCTACCATGGAAGAGAAGGGGGAAAGGCTGGAGGAAAGATTCATGGCAGGATGGACCTGATTAAAAACTGGGCCTGAGTCTCAAACTGAGCTCAGTTTATTATGAACTTGAAAATGGTAATCACTAGGTTTATCTTTAGAACTGTACACCCATTTCCCAAGATTCAGGACCACTAAGATTTTAGAATAGGAAGATTTATAAACCAGCAGAGTCTGCACCATGCAAGCCCAACATTAATGCATATCCCATAACTGGATTTGCTGTTTGGTAGTTTTCCTGACTTTTCCTACCTGATTAAATTAATAGTATTTCTAACTAACAAACCAATTCTGCCTTCTTTCCTTATGTAGTCTGCCATCTATGGTATACATACACTTGATGTGTTAACCCAGAGAATTTACTGAAGTAGTAAATTAATTTATTACTGTTTTACTTACGCATCTCTAACATCTCTTTAATTCTCTTTCAAAGATAAAGTGCACCCACTGTATGTGTGGGGGTTTCACTGCAGGAACCCCTGAGTTAAAAAAAAAGAAAAGAAAAGTGAGCACTGTGTTGCATCTCACTGTAGTCAATGGACGGGCTTGCACCTCTGGCAGTCGAGGCACACGACTGTCACATCCATTCACTATAATGTGATGTGAAGCGTCATACAACCTCGCATTTATGTTTGCAGAAGTCATACCAGAAGAGAGCATATTGTAGTCATTCATTTCTACTTCATTAATTTTGTAATAAAGAACAGATTGGACTAAAAAAAAATATCTTTGAGAGGTCCCTTTTTCTTTTCACAATTTCTTTAAGACAAAAATATATTTTAAGAAACCAAAAATGGCCATCACACTGTTTTCGAATTGCATCCAATCTGTAGTATCAATGTTGGCAATCTTCAGTGTACTGCATTCATTCAGTACTGGATGTTCATTAATGGTCCTGTAGTGATACTGTGGTAAATTTCCCTTGATTTTCATCTAAACCAGGGACTCTTATCCTGTGGTCCATGGATACCTAGGGGTTCATGAATGAGCTTCAGAAGGCCTGTAAACAGGGCACAAAATTATTTTTTTCTTCCATGTCCTTCATGTGACTTTGAAAATTATGTTTTAAGTATATTTTTACACAGAGAAGATCCATAGCTTCCCTCAGATTCTCATAGGGGTCTATCAACAGAAAAAAGTTAAGAACCCCTGTTCTAAACCATTTAGAGTACAATCCTAAGCTACTGGTGGGGAGGGCGGAAGACATATCATAAATTATAGCTTTGTTCCAAGGCTGGTGACAAGAGCTTTGATCTCTGTGTTACAATTTCAGGATCCCCACAGCAATACCTGAAATCTTTACATTCCCCAGGTCAGAATTTCAAGATCGGGAGATGTATACAGTCATTGGATTGTGGCCAACTCTGTATATGCTACGGCTGAAGCCTTCTGCTGCACCTTCAACACAGGGAACCATTGAAACCAGGTGCCTAAATGTATCATCCATAATGCTCACTGCAAGAATGAAATAGATTTTTTCTTTGTTTCTTTAAAGGACAAAAGGATGACAATGCCACTCCTCTCTATAGTGCTGACAGGGCTTTAAAGAATAGTGCCCCATCATAGCAACCAGACTGAAGGTGTGTTCACATTTGTTACTTTCCATAAAGCTTACTTTGATAATTTTGTTTATGCTGCATTCTTGTCCTGCTTCAATTATGCTTATTCTTCCAAACTTTCTTCTGACATTCACAGTCACTATTTAAACAGGTTCAAAAAATAACAGAATGTAAGCCAATTTTCATTCTAAATGTCTGACAGAATGTTAAAAAAAAAAAGGATTTGTAAGAACACATTGCGCTAATATTTTTAAAGGGGAAAAATATCATGGCTCTTTTTGAATATATTTTTTATTGCGTTCATATATTTTCCACAAGGGGATAAAACAATTCAATTGTAAAAAGTTAATCACAGACGAAAGCACTCTGTACAAAGGAAAGCCTATTAGGTATTTCATAAAATCAATACATCTGATACAGTAAAGAACAAAGGACTTTGAAAATAACAAATGAGAAAATGAAATTTATTTATTTATTGAGCATTATTAGTTAAAAACATCTGGATCTTAAATCCACACATATGGTATAATATTTTCTGTATATAACCAAGTAGCTAAATGTGTTCCCATAAGAAACGGCTACAAAATGTTATTCTGGTGCCAGAGAACAATAATACTGAAGCTGTCCAACTCTCTTTCCACACTCAATAAAATATGATAAAAATAGTTTAAATGGAACAAAAACTTGGAGATCTGAACAGCTATGAATGGAACACTGCAATACTGAGGGAAGGCTTTTACATTCAAAAGCTAGCTATCCAGTGTGGTGCTGTTTCAGAATACCAGACCTCTCCTCAGTATGATAAAAAGTTATTGATTGGCACTCTTATGGCTCCCAGTTCTAAAATTCTTATACCTATTCTCAACGAAATCCAATATTATGTAAATGCACTTTTGCTTCACCTCTTCCCAATGCAGCCCCCACATGCCATCTAAGGCTGCTGAGAAAGATCTTCAACTATTCAGAACAGATTTGAGGTATGACAGATTGCATGACGGCAAGATTTGTTTGGCCATTAGTGTCCTAGCAGAAGGATATGACTGGATAGATCACAATGATCTTCATACAGTCCCTTTTAGAGGGAGATTCTTGAAGAGGCTATTTGCCACCAGTTTTTCAGTTGGTTGATTATAATGTTGGTCATAATGTTGATTATGACCAATAATTCAATGTGCTTGTTAAGAGTTTTAAAGCCCCATATGAATTGGGTCTCTGTTGATCTTTTTTGAGTTTTTATATATAGCATATTTGGCTTTATTTGCAAACCACCTTGAATCCCAATTCTGGGGGAAAAGCAGGCTATAAATAAAGTGAACTAATAACCATAAATAACACCTATTATCATTAAAATAACCAGCCTAAATACGACAAAAATATTATACCATTCTGGCATTTGTGCTTCTAAAGAGAAAAATGGTCCAAGGAACCACATTTATGCATGACATAGTCACGGTATAGTTTCACAGATCTTACAAGAACCTAATAAAGATACATATGATTTGAACAGGAGCTCAATCTCACTGCTACTTGGTAAGGCAGCAGTTAAGAGGTGAGTCCAAGGCAGCCATAAGCTCCACATAATTAAAAGTACCTTAAATTTGCTGAAAGGTATATGCTACCATTCCCTCAAAATAAATATGTCCACGCAGAATCACAATACACAAAGGTTGCCCCATGCATTCTCAAATAACATCAATGAGCTTGATTCCCTTTGAGACATGTGTTTCATGTCTGGCTAGGAGCAGGGAAGGATAGCTCAGTGAGCAGATGATATCAAGACTCCCATATTTAGCAGTGGCAGGACCACCACTATGCTGGCCTGTGTAATGTTGGTAAGCTGGGTCCCCATCCAATAAGTTCCATTTGACTAGCTTGATGATGCACAACCTGCTGACTAGTAGGTGACTAGCAAAGACACCGTTCTCATCCAATACTACATGGATCAGCACCCTTCTGGCCCATATTGTCCTCTCCCTTAGGCAAAAACAGCTCTATTCACTGAAATGGTTGTCTTTTTGGTGGTTGTTTTGATTCAGCAATCATTGCAATCCTAATTTATTATTGGTTGTTGCAGATACTTTTATCCAGACTGGCCCTGCAATTCCAACCCTAGCAATCCTGTCATTCACCATGCCCTTGTTTCATAACTTAACCCTTCCTTGGATTGGGTTTCTGGGTCCCAGGGTACCCCTTAACTGTGGTTGTGTTTTTGTGTTGGTTCTGTATTGATAACCATGGCCTGTCTCCAAGGCAGGCTTGATAGAGACAGCCAGAGGCAGTTTTAAAAACAACCACAAGAATAGGTTAATTAAACACTATAGAACAACATATTGATCTCTAATGGGCTCCAAAAAACATAGTTAGCCTTCCCTTCTGATTGCCTTTCCAATTCCTACTCAGTCCAACTCTTTCTGGCAAATCTGCCCTTCTTTTCAAATCCAAAATACTGTCTCTATCAAAACAAAACCCTGTCTGACTCTCACAGAGGCATGCTTCTGCTTTTCCTACATCCTGGACACCTACAGCTCCTCCCTTTCACACTCTCCCTGAATGTGACTGACTGACTGCCTTCAGGTCAGGTCTGCCCACTGCCTCCTTTACACTGGTCAATCTTAAAAATATTGGAATAATTCCACCCTAGTCAATAAGCTTTCTATTTATGCTCTTTTGTAGTTACGATTCAGATAGTGGCTTCTTCCATTAATATATACTGTATTGTTATTTTTGCTGCTATTTTCTTCCATTCTTGCTGTTGCTTTATTATTTTTACTGTTTTATGTTTTTCAAGCTGATGACATAGAGTTTTCACTCACGCTTTCCGTAGCCTTGAGCTTCTCTGATGACAGATGGGATACCTATGTTTTGAATGATAAAAGATTTCAGGAGGACTAACATGTTTACTAACATGTCCTTGAAGCACCAGTAGTTATTACAGAATCTAGATCACACATGTGTTCATGTGCTGTTTACATGTTGCACCACTGCAGGATATAAATTTAACAGTGATAGATGCCAGACAACATGAACTGTTTCAGACTCAAATTTGCTTGCACAGTTTCTGACAATCAAGAATGCCAGTAATAATTATGAAATAAAACAGGACAATCTTTTAGTCTGTGTAATGTACTTCCTACAAAATGGCTTTGCATGACTGCAACCCATTGTCATTTCTTTGTTATATAGAAAACAACCTAAATGTTATTTTCTTGTTAACTTAGGCCATTTCCACACTAGCCTGTTATAGTGCTATTATTCTACTTTCAAGATCCTATGGAATCTGGGGTTTGCAGTTTGAGGCCCCTCCCTAAACTTCAAACTCCAGGATTCTGTAGGACGTTGAAAGCAGAATAATAGCACTATAACAGGCTAGTGCAGAAATGGCCTTAAATATGGCTGCAATCAAACAGCCTATCAGTTGGATTCCACTATATGAGCCTGAGGTTGGAACTTTATATCCACACAGATAAGTGCAGGAAATATTCTGGCAGAACAGTATTAGGGATAAGATGAATAAAATAAAACAGTAATGTTTAATTAGGAATAAAAGATTATTGCATATACTTTGTTTCACAGAACCACAGAGTCAGAAGGTACCCCAGAAATGATTTAGTCCAACATGCTGCCAGTGTATGACTTTGCACTTATGCTGTGTTGCATAAGGAATAATAGCAAATGCTTCAAGCAATTTTATCTCGCATTAAGCAGTTTTAAAAGAGATGTATCATAATAAATGGCAGACGGCATTCTCTCACTCATGATCATACCATAGATGTTTTACTTATAAGACGGAAAACAAAAATGAGGTTTATTTTCTATCATTACATATGAAAAAGATTCTAGTAATCTGGTTGGGATTCTACCAGCAAATGAAAACATTTTTACAGAAAATACAGCCCGTGAAATATAACCCAAGTATTGAACTATTTATCAGATGACAACAAACCAACGTTTAATGCTCCTGCCAGATTTTACTTCCTTTCTGTCCCAGTGATAATTACATCATAAAGCTCAAGTCAGCAGATTTGTTGCTCTCCAAATCATTAATTAAAACAATTTTACTGCTACCACTGTGATTTTTCAAGGACATCAAAACACATTCAAAATCAAAACAGCACACATCATCAGTTCTGATATGTGCACAGTATGGTTTGTTCTCAATGCAATTTCAAAAATTAGAGGAACATTTATAATTTAGAAAGAAGTACAATATTCGATTAGGTTTCTTTGTTCAAGAACACAAGAAAAACACTTTTTGGCTGGTGAAACTGAGTAGCAATAGATATGAAGCATATTCTTTAAAAGGCAAAAATTGGCAAAAAAAAGTTCTCTGGAAGCATTTTATGACTTCTTTAGAATGAAATCTAAATATAAATGCTCATATTAAAGTAACTTCCAAAAGAAAAGTCACATATATATTTTCTCCCATGTATAACACACAATATTTTTTCCAGTTAAAGGATTGTTAAGAATTCATTGTATCATCTTGCATAAAATATATGATACATATATTTCAATCTCAAATGATTTTTGCTGTTAAAAAAAATGTTTATAAGCAATTCAATTAGTGTCTTTCCTGTTTTCTGCAAGACAGCAGTTTGATTTTGAATCAGTAAATGCCAGAAGATTACCTTTGGCATTTCATCGTCTTGCAGCACATTGTACAAAGCCTAAATATAAAATAGTATCCACACATATGCATTCCAGAAATAACACTGACATTACAAAAGGCCTCATAAATAAGTAATGGATTCAATTCCAAGCTAGTTGGGATGTTACACAGAGAATCTTATTTGAATTAATGTACAAAAACTGCATCTGAAGCAGGAAGCATCTTTAAAAAAATGACACAGTCAATTCAACCCTTCAAAACAACCAAGAAATGAAAAGACACCATGCAATCCCTTTCTACACACCCTTTAACTAAGTAATCTGCAATAATCTAAGGGCCACTTGCAGCACTTACCCAATCAGTGATAGTCTCTACATGGTGGATGCACAGATGCTCACCTTTCCATTTCATCAAACTTATAATATAATGCTAAGGAAATTAAGTTGCCAAATTCATATCACTAACCACTTCAAAATGCAGGTATGTAGAAGAGACTGTGGGAATCAAGGTTTTATGCTTTGGCATGGAATGTCCACATCATAGTTATCATCATAGTTATCATCACAGTGATCATGAAAGGGGTATATGTTGGCTCTTCTATCACACACAGTTCATAATTGCTACATAGCTGAATCAGGCCTGTGTATTTTTGCAGTGGCCACCCCTGCACAGTTGTATAACTAGTTTGTGAATTTTCATCTTCAAATTGGTGTTTACATGGTTGTCGATGTCCATAACAAGTAGTATATACCTGTATACATACTAGTAAATACAGTACTACTGCTCTCACTGTTTTCGCTGCTTCATGTTCATAGGACTGCTTCCTCATCCTTTCCTAAGAGTTGTGGAGAATAAACTATTTCCAAGAAATGGCTGCTGTTCTGAAAAAGGCGATTGCTTTTCTCTCCTACTTTTACTCCCCTTTCCCCATTTTTCTGTTCCTCCTCCACTCTATACGTTGAGTAAGAGTTCCACCTTGAATTTGTTCCAGACATCCAGCATACATTCTCAGGCTTTCTTATTCCTTTCAGGACCACATAGCTGACTACACATTATCACCTTGTGCCAACCCTTACTTAGCTTCCATATGCTTTTTGAAGAGCCTGGTGAAATTACCAGCATGATTCCAACATAATTCCTGGAACAAAAGTAAGCTTTCCATGTAATATACTCAAAAGTGTCAAGGAAAGAACAGCAAAATAAAGATGTCATTGATTTCTCAAGCAAGTCATTCTTTTTTTTTTCAAGCTAAAAACCTTTAAGCTTCTGCAAATCTAACAGAAGTTTTAAACAACTTAGCATAAAACATATTTAAATTTTCTCTTGGAACTATAATTAAAACATGTTTTTTAAAGAAAAAAAACACTAATTTTGCTAAGGATTGTTGTTCAATACCCTGAAATGGTAAAGTGAGCACTCCTTAATGGCTTGGAGAAGCACCTAAATTAAAAATTTACAAGACAAACATTCCTCAAACCTGTTGTTACTCCTTATTAGAATAGACCAATTAAATCAACTGGATTTAGCCATGTGTTGATTCACCATTCAACAATTGATTTCAGTGGGTTAGTTCTAGTTGAGACTCACCAGCAAGATTTCCAACTTTTACCAGTTTGCCAATTTACCAGCATTAATTTGCAAATAAGCCTGCAAAATCTTCCAACAGTGTACAGTACAACGGCATTACTAATGTCCTAGAGAAAGGTAAAAAAGTAACTAAAAAAGTAAAAGGAAGCAAGTAAAAGAGTCTTAAAAGTTAAAAAAAATCAGTGTTTACATAATATCTTAATGGAATGGGTAACTGAGTAATACAGCACTTTCTTTGATGAGTTGTTTAGTATTATCTTTAGCTAGAATGAAGAAAAACACACTGGAGGGGAGGCAGTTTAAAGCAAATCCTTAACAACTGCACAAGGCACATGCAAGTAAAGTGAGTGAATTCAAAATTCAGCCAAATCAAGAATGAATGATTTTCATTCAGAAAAAGTTCTCCTTTCATAAAAGTGAATCCTTCAAAGATTCACAGAGTATCTACAGTGGAATAATTAATCCTAGTTTGCACTTGGCATTACTGCAACAGCAAGACTGGTAGCACATACCTACGGTGGTGTACACAAATACTCTTCATGCCAAAAATTTCTACAGCTTGCATTTTTATAATTATTAAGCTGACTTACAGAGACTACATTTCAACATATTTGAAACTGACTCTTTAAGACAGAAACATGGTTATCTGCTACATAAAATCTTTCCTACTTACCTACAAGTCTTTTATCACTGCTGAGGAATAATGAAGGTAAATGGCAAAGTTGTTCACTTATAAATAGAATTCCTTCACTACAGCATTACTTAGGCAGTACTTTGTGCAAACTACTTTAAGCAGAGGAATAACGGGAAAAGTGAAGCAGAAAGACACAACTTGCACCAGCAAAGATACTCATGAGTTGGACAAAGGCTTATGGAAGATTTCCTTGAAATATTGACTGTAATAATAGCTGGATGACTGGGGTAGAATTCTGTTAATAGGAAGCACACGTCTATGTCATGAAGTAAGATAATAGGTCAAGTTGTTTTTGATTAAGTGAATAAGCTGAAATAGCACTGCAGAAAACAGTTGCTTATGGATACATGGCAGATATATTTGCTGCAATTCTGCCTCACTCAAAATGGTTTACTTTTGACTTTCCTTAAAAAGATACTGAAATCAATGGAACAGAAGATGAGATTGTGAGTTCCTTTATTTGGCTAGAAGGGTGCCCCGTCACTGTAAGCAAAAGAAAACCCCTTAGGAGGTCCAGAGAAAAGTGTGTTACCTCTGGCCTATGATTAGTTTCACTGTTCAGTATGAATGACTACATCAGATGTCTGTCATCTTGAAAAATGGGGATAATAACAAGATTCCCAAATTAGTTTTCAAACCTAGATCTATCCATATGGAACAGATGACTAAAACCAAAAGAATTTTCTTGTGGCTCTATGGCTGGGAGTACAAACAGTACCATAAGCACTTTCAGATGGGAGCTCCTTTCTCAGAATGTTTACATTAAGGACTATGGATGGATCAGAAATGCATCCCATGAACAGAAGGGTATCTTTCTAAATGCTCCTTATCCAGCAAAGAAATCCCATTGTCAGATTCCAGAGATCAAGCTGAATTTTATTCTGTTTCCAACTGTTGTGTTCTGTGTTCCTTGAAAATCTGTTTCAGGGGTAGAGAAACACTCCAGAAGAGTGTGGAACATGGCGTCGGGACAAGGATTGTATCTCACTTCTTTCTATTGACAGGAACATTTTGAGCTCAGAAGTATCTATCCACTCAAGGGATGGTACAGCCAGTAGAAATGAACTCTGTGTTTAATCCTGCAAAGACAGCTCCAAAGGATATTAACGCACATGCAACTTATCTCAGGCACTGGCATACTGATGGAGCAGTGAAGATGGAGCTAAAAGACAACACTGCCTGCATTAGAATCATACTTCTTATAAGAGATACAACTAGTTTTTTGCATATAGATGTGGGGAAATGACTTTTAAATGAACCTGAAACAGATACGCTTCTTTCCTCCCCCTCACTTGACATTTGAAATTTTTATCAGTCATAATTTACATCAAAATCACTGATTAAACTTTACTATATTTAGATTTTATACTGTAATGGGAATGTGCTATACCATGTCTGACTTTGTAAAAGTGTACCTCAGTTAATGAAGCAGATGTGTTTCTGGGGATTACTTCTTTAAGAGAAAATTTGATACTGGAGGTAGGAATAACATGGAAATAATAGGGATAGGTTCTCTATTATTAAGAACAGTTTAAAATGTTTCAGCATACTTTTTATCCACAATTGTCAGTATGCATGTGTGAAATCGAACAACCAAGTCAGTAAGCCTGTCATGAGCAAACAAAAACATACTGAACCTTCTAAAAATGTCAAAGACATTTCTTCCAAAATTTTTTCATTCACCAGCCTCTATTTTTGTTGTGATTTCCATTTTGGCAGCCAAATTTTAAAGGTCTTTAACATTCCGGGAGTAGCTAATGAGACCGGCTTATATGCTTTCCTCTTTCTGTTTATGTTGCTTTCCGTGTATGTTGAATAAGGGATTGTGATGGCAAATGCTTTTTACCTCACTTACTGTAAACGGACACACAAAAGCTGCATCAGGATCATTTAGAGGAAAATCACACTCTTCCCTAGTTCCAGCCTTATTGCAGACATTGCTGCAATCCAACACTGAAAGTCTGTGTTTCTTTAGCTCTCCTTCACCATTATTCCCAATGCTGATGCTTCTGAAAAACTTACAGCTAAACAGAGAATAAGAAGGCATAAAAGGACTCTAAAAATAAGCTTCTTTATGAGACAATTTTTAAAAGTGGCATCTTTGTATTGCCATATAAATTTGTTAGCATGTCTCTTCCTCAGCCTACAAAATAATAATTGCAATGCAGCTTCAGATAAGGTAAATCTAAATAACAATCTGCTTTACCTCTCTAGTAATACTGAAACATACGGTTTTCCTAGTTTTTTATACATTTAACCAAGATGAAAGATCAGAACTAGAAAAGGGTTTTTTTTAACTTGTTTTTTCCTGAATACAGGTCTAATATATTCACATACAGGTCTGTTTACTTTCTGATCAGTCAACACAATTATTGTTAAATAACTAAAATTCCTTTTTTGAAGTTGATATCTGAAACATTAGACAACTTGCTGCAATGTCTGACAAATTCGTCAATCATTTTGCTTAATTAATTTACTTACACGCTTGTATTAGAAATAAAATAAATGTTAATTTCCAAATATAATATTGCATTTACATAAGCATCTATAAATTCACAAACACACAGTCTTCACAGTCAAGATAGCGGTGTTTGAAAAACGCAATGGTTTTGATTTTGATTTGTTATGACCGAGAATTACCATTTTTTGGTTGTTAAAACTTGGAACTGTCATCTTACTAAGGGGTTTACTTAAATGTTCTTATACTGATGATGTCACTGTTTACAGAGAGTTTACAAATTTAAACAAGTTGAAATATGCACCTGATTTCAAAGTTTGTCTAATGGAAGTGTGTATCATGAAACGTGTATTTTCATAAATGTATCATCTCAGTCCTGGACTGCCAAACCAGCTGCAACATTAACTGTCTGAATGTAAAGCCAAGAGAAGAAGACTTCAGCCTCTGCTCCACTTGCCATTGTCCCCAAGAAAAACTAGCCTCCTTATCATTTGCATTTGTTCCCAATGAAATTTTCCAGTTGTCTTGTGACCTTTTATAACAATGAATTCTTCCTTGGCTTCCCTTCAAATACTCTCTTTTACCGAGAGGCCTTTTCAGATGAGAAGAAAAGATAAATATGGTTTTGTTTATTTTTTATTTATTTTTATTATCCATGCCAGTACAAGATTGTCGTTGTGTGCCTTCAAGTTTTTCCCTATTTATGGCAACCCTAAGGTGAGCCTATCATGGGGTTTTGTGGGGCTCAGGTGCTCCCAAGTTCACCCAGTGGTTTTCCATGGCCAAGCAGGAAATCAAACCCTGGTCTCTAAGGTTGTTGTCCAATGTTCAAGTTACTACATCACACTGGCTAGTACAAGTTACTTGCCTATAGTTTATTTAAGAGTGAAAACTTTAACAAAGTCAAGCAAAAAACCCATACATCCGTATAAGAAGAGGCTGCTTTTCTAGATGTTTGAGATGCACAAAATCAGTATTTGTTTCCACAGTAAGTTCACACATTTGTTTTTTATATGGCACATGTTAGTTTTACCACTTCATAACATAAGAACTTCAAAGGTTACCATCTCTGAGAAAACACTTTCAAGTTACTTTTTGTTTTAATGTGAAAACTGATTTGCATAAATGTTTCCTTCCATGGAAATTAGCTACTAAAGTCACCATAAAAACTTCTATCTGTTCTAGTTCCAAACCATGTATTCAAGCATAAGATATGAAGATTATAACAAGCTTGCCCTAGTCATCATCCGGTTGAGCTGGCAATGTGGCATGCAAGGAAACAAGTGATTCTTAATCTTACATTTTAGGGCATCATCGTACTTGCTTCCTCTTTTCTTCCTAGCTCATTTTCCAAAACAATTCTCTAAAATTTGATATGTAAAATATTCTATTGAACCAACTAATCTGAAGGACAGCATGTACTGATTTTTGAGACTGTAAATAATTTGCACATTTGTTCCAGGCAATCATAATGCATATAATTCCCATAAATGTGGCAGATGCCATTTACACAGGTGCATATTAAAATGCATAAATAAATACAGAAGCAAATTAGACCTCTCTAGAAATTTTCTGTAGGCTGGGAAAGCACAATTTTGTAAAACACTTGATTTGCCTCTTTACTCCTCAGTCTAAGAGCCTGAGACTATGCTTTAATTTACAGGCACTAGGACAAAATACCACACGGGGGACATCCAAGCCCAGAAAAAGTGAGTGCTCCTTTCATTGCCCTTGTGACGGTAACTCTCCTCAACCTCTGCGCCCAAAATCAGATGCAACTATACTGTACTACTTTGTGCTGCAGTACTTATGAAGTGAAATCTGCTTGTCTCAGAACAATTACTTTCCAAGACATGATGGAGCTGCAAATCCCTTTTAAAGAGTCTCTGTTTTGAATCGTTTCCCAAAGTGTATTTCAACCTTTTTCAGTAGCTACATCCTTTTGCACTAATAATTCTTTGTTCCACTGAATTAGCTGATTTGGAATTACCTTCCCATTTTTGTTAGTGACTCTGCTCCTTAGCCCTTAATAAGAAACCTTTTAAAAGAAATGTTACTGGCTAAGTTTTTCCATTACTCCAACCTAGGAAAAGCTTTACAAGCTTAATTTCTGCATGCCATGATGCGTTTAAAGATAAGAGTAGAATGACTGGTTTAAGTGTTGGCAATTCTTACTTATTCTATCAGGAGTAAGCAAGATTTTAATGTTACATTGTGTTAGGGGAGTTTTCCAAGGAAATCTAAAAGAAAGCTTAATTTCTCACAGTACAGACACAGAAATTAAAGGTTACCTTCTTCCAGGGAAAAGTGTTTCAAAGCCATGAAATTAGAATTCAATTTATTATGGAAGTTACCTTGCATAAAAGTCCTATTAACATATAAAACTTAAGAGGCTGACTCACAAAGTCAAGGCAATTGGTCCATCTAGCCCAGTATAATCTATATATCACTTTCTTCATTCAGCGCATGCCTGCTGCCACTAAAACGGGGAGCCTCTTGAAGGAAAACAAATTATGTCCAACATCAGAGGCTACGTGAAGTCTACAGGCAGCACATTTGCTAATCTGTCTGAAGAATTAACTGAGGAAACCCTGTACAGACAAACTATTTCCTAGATGTTAGAAAAGTTAGCCTTTGGACTACAGTTTCCTAGAATCCCCAGCCCATACTGATGGCTGGAGATTCTGGAAATGCAGGCAAAAAGTAACTTTTCTGGCCCTGCCTATTTTTAACTGCACATAATTGTTTTCTTGATATGTTTGTGGGGTTTAACTGCATAATGATCCGTGGCAAAAAGGGCATTCTTCATATTTCACAGTAATTTCAATTGCTATCATCAAATAGCAAGTTTAAAGCTGACCCAAATCTGATCTTCAGTCAGTTGACTGATTGATTATAAACTGGTCTGTGAATTCACTCATCCATTTTCAGAATCAGAAAATTCTTTTATATCTCTTAAAGAAATTTATAAAGATTATGAGTTAGAATGCAAGTCAGAATAAACTTCAGCACTTTTCTTCTTTGTTTTTCTACGGTGAATTGGTTACCAAGGAAAGTCATACATAACTTTAAAAAACTTTAAAAAATCTTATGCCATTTCCAAACTGATTTCTACAGTTTGCATCGCTTCACTGACCATATTATCTTTTCCTGGGAAAGTGAAATTTCTGGGAAAACTGGCATTATTTAGGTTGTTCAGCAAATAGTTTCATCTTAAAAGAGCAAGTTTTTCCATAAAATACAAAGACTGAAACTTTTTTCAGAATCACACAAATAGAAAGACTTACCATTCTCACTGTCGGACTTGTTTTCATGCTCAGTATCAGTTAAAGTGAGGGCTGAGTTGGAACGGCTTGAGAGACAGGAACTGCGGCCTGACTTGACCCCCCTGCCCCAAAGTCTCATGGCATGCTCTGGAGACATCACTCCTTCATTTTCAGTATCAGCATCTGACCCTGCACTGATTGAATAACCTCTGTGGGGGAGCCCCATTTCAGCACAAAAAGCCAGTCCTCTTCGAGTTGCTGGTTCACAAACTCCTAACTGCCTTAGGGTAAAATTCTGTCCTGATTAGGGAAGAAAAAGATAACAAAACATAAGAATCTATTCATTTATTTGTTTTTTAAAAATTGTTTACAGAAACAAATGTTAAGTGCATATATCTTCCTAGGAAACTAGGAAGGTTTTTAATAAGGTCCACATGAGCTATATGGGTCAAGTATATCCTTTTTATTTTTGGCAGTTTAGCGTGACCCCTTTCATTTTTTTCTATCTTAGTTAATTCTTTACGAACTATTTAAGCACATCAGGAGTTTGGTAAGACAAGAAAGAAAAAAAGACGCACTTCTAAGTAAAGAAAAGCTAGTTCAGCATACAGGATTACGGTGGACCCTCCGTATCTGTGGGGATTTGGCATCAGGAACCCTCCCTCCAACAAATCACAAAAAACATGAATGATCAATATTAAACGGCAACAGTGAGCACGTGGACACTTCATCACATCCACAATCACGTTGGCACCATTTATGCACAGAACACAATGCTCTGCAGTTACTGGAAATTGCAGATCAGGAGATTACAGATACTGAGGGTCCACTGTAATTGTTAACTGACAGTCATTTTTACATTAGGAAGGTGTGAAAGCAATAACAAGTATCCATCAGGTTCATCTTTCTCACTTGTGGCTGAAGTCTTAAACAACAGGATATTTTTCCATTCAGATGTCACCTGTCATTATAAGAAAATTTTGCTTCCCTCAAGAATAAAACATTCATCAAATTAGAATAAGGGTACACCTGATCTTTATTAAATCTTCCTGCCTTCGTTGAATGCCTAAAAGTGAACAAGCTCATTACTTTTCCTAACAAAAAAACCTTCAAGATTCTAGCAACTGATACCTGTTTCTAGACTTTCTGTACTTGGTTCATAGGCATAGTTAAGTCAAATGAAAATCAGACACATTTTTAAATTTTAATTTTGACCTGATAGGGTGATGGATGCATTCTATTTCAGGGCAACTGAAGAAAAGACACATTTATATGTAAATAAATAAAATGTATTCATTTTGAGAAACTGAAGAATATTTTGAATTACTTAGAAGTTATTAAGGCTATATTTTCAGCTTGCTTTATTTCTCAGATACTCATACATTTGTGATATATACACACACCACTAGCATGGTCATTCAAGCTTTTTCAATTATATGATATACTAAAAATCCTAGAGTATCATCATACTGAAGAAACTGTGGGTCAAGCACCTTCTCTTTCAGTCTGCTGAAGAGCTTTCTATTTTAATATATTCAAAATTTTGTACGTTTGTCTGTCAATTTGTTATTTCATGTTTTTAATATGACTGCTGCTTTGTCCACTTTTTAACGTTTATGCTTCTTTTGTTCTGCAGTTGTATTTTTTAAATTTTGTAAGTTCTATATGTTTTCATTAAAAAAAGAAATACAAGGTAATTTTAGTAATAATTTTTTTCAAAAGTTTTGCGCTGGCAGGCATTTGAATGATTTTCTAGACAGGTTGTTAAGTGAAGCTTAAATATGTGTGTACATCTCCAAAAGTAAAGAAGCAAGCACAGTTAAAATAACAAACAAACAATGGGAATGTGAAGAACTACATGCACAGAAGAATGAATGGTTCACGAAATGCAATAGAGCTTTCTGTCCCAGCCCTTGACAGCTTTCAAGCGTGCCAGTTAATTACTTTATTGCTGTGGTCATATCAGTTGTTGCAATCAGTTTTATTCCAGTCAGAATAGTAAATGGATTCTGACTACAACATTCATAAATAATTAGAAACAGTTGCTGCAATTAGCTGCAAATCAAATAGAACTTATCAGTGAGTTGTGAATAAGTAACAGAACAAAAATGCATGGAGGGAGGAGAGGCAACTGTCACAGCAGTAAATAGACATTCTGGTGAGTACACTGTGTGAAGGCTGTTGGAGAGTAATTAGTAAACAATCAACTGTTTAAAGCAGTGGTTCTCAACCTGTGGGTCCCCAGATGTTTGTGGACTTCAGCTCCCAGAAGCCCCAGCCACTATGGTCAATGCTCAGGGCTTCTGGGAGCTGAAGTCCAAAAAACATCTGGGGACCCACAGGTTGAGAATCACTGGTTTAAAGCTATGTACTGAAGTTTGTTTAAAGGTTGAAATCTCTGCAAATTCACTGAACACTTGCACAAAATTGGTTCAATTTAGCAACTGTGAAATAACTCCTTTGCTTACAAGTATTAAACATTATAACTGTATTTGGTTGTGAATATATCAAAATAGAGTGGATATGAAAATGTTTCCATATTAGCACAGCCTAAAGTCTGTATCACAATTTACATTCAAACCAGAGAAATTATGATTTGCCTTGAAAGCAGAGCTCTCAAGCACAACCTGGAAATAACCCTTTTTGGACTACAAGGACTGAGGCATTTGTACAAGCACAGTGAGGCATTTTTAAAAACAGTATAGATACTAAAGCCTTTCTCAAGAAGTGACTAAGGGAATTCTACAATGTCTGTGGCTTAAATCTATTTGTTAGTGTTGAACTAGAGTAGACCTACTTGAAGGATCTGACCAGGGAATCAAGTACACTGAGGAAAGTATCTAGTCAGGAAAATACAGGCAGCCCTCCACAAGTGCAGATTTAACTTTCACAGATTTGTGAGTTTCTTCAACCCCTGCCCCCTACTTTAGGTGCTTCTTTTCCAGGAGAACCTTCTCTCTCAGAGGCTCCAATCAGGCCATTTCAGATCCTCCTCCTCATCTACCAGCTGTTGCCGGCCAGCAAAGGTGGCTTGCAGCCCAGTTTCTCAGCACTCCAAACTCTCTCCCAATGCCTCCCCCAAACCAAAGGAAGCAGATAAAAGAATCATAGCTTTGGAGCTCAGGTGGCCCCCAAGACTCTATCTTGGGGCCCCAAGTGGTAATGATTTGGAATCATAGAATCATAAAATCATAGAAACGTAGAGTTGGAAGAGACCACACGGGCCATCCAGTCCAACCCCCTGCTATGCAGGAACACCCTCAAAGCATTCCCGACAGATGGCCATCTAGCCTCTGCTTATAAACCTCCAAGGAAGGAGACTCCACTACACTCCAAGGCAGCATATTCCACTGCCGGACAGCCCTGACCGTCAGGAAGTTCTTCCTGAGGTTCAGGTGGAATCTCCTTTCCTGCAGCTTGAATCCATTGCTCCTTGTCCTGGTCTCTGGAGCAGCAGAAAACAAGCCCTCTCCTCCCTCTACATGGCATCCCTTCAAATATTTAAACATAGCTATCATGTCCCCTCTTAACCTTCTCTTCTGCAGACTAAACATACCCAGCTCTCTAAGTCTATCCTCACCTAAGGTCTTCCAGGCCTCTCACCATTTTGGTTGCCCTCCTCTGGACTTGCTCCAGCTTGACCATGTCCTTCTTGAATTGGGGTGCCCAGAACTGGACACAGTATTCAAGATGAGGTCTAACCAAAGCAGAGTAGAGTGGTACCAGTACCTCCCTCGATCTAGACACCATACTCCTATTGATATAGCCGAGAACTGCACTGGTTTTCTTGGCTGCCGCATCACACTGCAATCCTCTCCAGCCACCCGCAACAGGATTTCAATTCTGAATGCTGATCTCATGGCTAGAAGGAACGCAATACAAATTATACAGTTCGGTGTCCTGCATTTGGGGAAATAGCAGGGGTCAGATGGAGGAGAGAGAGGAAGTTTAGGGCCACCATGCCAACTCATCCCTTCTTCCTCTGACCTGGTTCAGACCCTAAGTGGCTATTCTCCCCACCACGCCTTGGCCACCGTCCCACACCCACATACACATTATGATATTTGTAATTCTTCCACTTTAGGGGGTCCTGTTCCTTTAACCGTAGCAAACACGTAGGGTTATTTCTGAGTTGTCTTTGCTGAGCTGTATTAGAAGTGCCTTTAAAAAATCTTTACAAGGACAATTTTTTTTCTGAACAAAACAAACAGTGGCTAGATGTGGATCCTAAAGCCCAGCTCATAAACCTCAGTCCCACACATACCTCTAAACAAGAAGTATAGGGTCTAAAGTGGCTGCACATTGAAACTTATACAGCCTTCCTCCATAATTTTATTGTGCATGGTCAACGAAGATCAGAGCTATTAGCAATTTTGCCTGAATCTGTGGGAAAAGATGAGGTACTCTATTTGCTGGCATATAAAACTCACATTTTTTTCAAAAAATACTGTTTGAAAATTGGGCGGATCTTACATGCCAGTGTGTCTCATACACCGGCAAATAGTACTTTCCTGTCTATAAATGGGGTGTGTCTCATACGCTGGCATATCTTATACACCAGCAAATATGAGTAGTTAAAATAGAAGATCTGTCTATCTTGTACAGACCTGACAATATTCTATCTTTCCTTCCTTCCTTCCTTCCTCTCTCTCTCTCTTTCAGACTTACTGGTTCATACCTTAACAAGGAGGCTTCATTTCCTTATTAATTATTTTATCAAAACATTTGGAGGTAGGCACTATCAAAACTATATCTTCTGCCAAAAGAGTTAATTTAGAATGTTTATACTAAGTTATTAAGTTAGAAATTTGCAAGGCTTTGCTAAAAATCTAGGGCAAATATCCAACTGTAGTTCCAGTTTTGGGAGAATAGAAGGATATTAAGTAAATTAATGAATAATAAAATAAACAGGCATCCTTGTCTAGATTCCGTTGTGATAATGCCCTCTTCCATTGATATTTCTCTTTCCAGATGTTTCGGAAGCCCTGGACTGTAATAATGTCTCCTGCTAAGGAGACAATATGGGGTTTGTCACGTTTGTTAATTTTGTCAGAAGATTTGGAACTAGTGTCTACAAGGAACGTGAGAGCCAGGAAGGAACAGAATCTGCCTCCTATCAGTCTTCCTCTTTGAAGTGTTAAAGGATCTCACCTGCTTATTCAACAGGTTAGGGACCAGAGCGCTATTGAAAACTGAAAACCATTGAAATGTGGAACTCAGTTTTTAAGTTGGCCAGGAAAGTGGTAAGGCTACTATGAGCATGAGAAACTGTCACGTACAGTTAGAATACATTGGATGGGAGAAGAAGATGAGCAAGAAATGAATGGGCAGGATAAGGGGAGAAAAAGCTTCTAAATGAAGTACACCTACATGAAATTCACAATAACAATCCACCTCCATTTCTATGAGGACATTTCTGATTGGCTGAGGTTTTGGGAACAGTGGCATGGCATAGTGGAAAAGAGAAGTAGTTCTGGCTACTGTTGAAAGAGTGAGATGTTGAAAAGCAGACCACTGAAAAGTGGGGAATGCCTTATATAGAGGAGGGCACAGAATTCTGAGAATCACTACAGTACTACTATTGGAATAGCTCTGGCTCCTGAAATGAAGTTTGTGGGGGTTTCATTTGTCCCCCTTTCCCCTTCTTTCTTATTTTTTGCTAATTGTTCTGTGCTCCTGTCTATTGCTGGGCTGCCTCTCTGCATATGAAGCGTTGCACTGACTTTTATATTGTACTTCATCACCTTCTTCAGTGCCTCCACACTGTAAAAGAGCTTCTCACACATAGCCTAAAACTTCAGTCATTTCTGTACTATACTGTTCATAGTGCTATTATTCCCCTTTCAACATCCTGTGGAATTTGGGGGTTTGTAGTTTAGGGAGGGGCATTTAGAATTCTTAGCCAGAAAGCTCTTTGGCCTCAGTAAACTACAAACCCCAGAATTTCACAAGAGGTTGAAAGTGGAATAATAGCACTACAACAGTGTAGGGAGGTAATGGCCTTTGTGTGGGAGAGGTATAGCTCCCTTTGCTGATACACTGATGGAGAATGGGGTCCTTAACTGAACAATTCTTGTTTTAGGGGCACAACTATTTATTTCATTCTTACATGTAACAAAAGAAAAATCATTTTTTTCTTCCTTTGGGTGAGACTATTGTCCTTTTTTTAGCATTTCAGGTCTTTTAGAGAAAATGCTATGAATGGTTTTTTTGGCGGGAGGTGAAATACAGTGTCTTTCCACAAAAACAGCAGTTTTGCCTAAAAAGCTCTTTGTGGGGCCTATTGCTGCTACCTACAGGGAAAAAAGTCCTAGTCTTTTTGCTTTCAAGCTGGAGTCAAAATATCTCACAGCAGTTGTCAATTTTTTTGACATGAGATACTCCTTTCTTATCCAGGACAAAAAATTATGTGAATATTTTTCACTTCTCTGTTTTATTGTTTTATTTCTCCCTGACTCCTTAATTAGGAGGTGAGAAATGAGGAGAAAAAAAATGTTTGCAGTTACTGTTAGAACTAACAGGCGTGACCCACTAGGATAGACCTATTTAAAGAAAGA
This sequence comes from Iguana delicatissima, assembly GCA_948472985.1. Lineage (NCBI taxonomy): Eukaryota > Metazoa > Chordata > Lepidosauria > Squamata > Iguanidae > Iguana > Iguana delicatissima. The sequence goes on along the minus strand of CAOKZL010002777.1, from coordinate 39,221 downwards.
GATTGTTCCTTCATCTTATGCTAATGTCTTTAAAAAAAAAAGGCCTTATCTAAATCTGTACATGGGGCTTTATTGCAAAGTGAACTACACTCCCCAACAAAAAGAAGTTGTTCTGTCCTGGATATTTGCTAGTTCATTTGTTTTTCCCAAATTCATCTTAAATAAAGCTCACTTTCCAAAAAAGACAACAAATAAGAAAGATATTTAAATGACATCAATGTGAACAGGCTGATATCCACAGATTGTAGTAAACATTAGTCTAATTTCACCCAGTTCCTTAAAAGTAATGAAATATGGAAGATTTGCAAGTTTACAATGTATTGATTTAAAAAAAACCATGAAAATGGGAAAGCAAAAGCAAACTTTATGAGCACTAGTCCACTATCACCTTATCTAATCATGCTGATAATAATGCTCAGCACTTACACAGGCAACACCATCAACCTGATAAGCTCATAATACTTTGCAAACATTAGCTGATTAAGACTCTCAGGTATATTCATGCCACAGGGAAAGCTCCCATTTTAGAAATAAAGAAAACAAGTTAGGGAAGTCTGCCAACTATTCAACAGGGTGTCAGTTGAAAAGCCATAGCTATCATTTTGTGTCACTATTAAGGTTTAGAAATGCTGTACATCTTTATCTCTTTTACAATAAAATTCAGGTCAGGATCCTGCTGGCTCCACCAGCACATTTACTGTGGTGATACAAGACCGGGGGAAAAAAAAGTGAAAAGTGGACAGGCACAGATGTAACAAGGAAAGAATGGTAGAGCCAGCAGGGACAGTGACCAGAGAAGGCTGTCAGGTCTGAGCTGCTGCTCTTTCCAAATCTTCATGGTGGCAGAACCACCATGCTTTGGGTGGGAGGGTGGTTTGGTCAATTACTTCAAGAGTACCTCAGCTCTGAAGCTTCTACCCCCATGTTGGAAACCATGCATGGCAGAAATAGTGGGTTTAGAACTTCTCCTTCCACTGTCAAACCACCAACACCCCCATCTTCTCCTGCACAATCCTGGAAAAAGTGCAAGTGCTCTTACATATGCAGTGTACACTAACAGGATTCCACTTTTAGTATTCAATTATACATACCCAAGTGGCCTGTGATGTGAATGACATAAGCAACAGCCCAGTTGCCACAGCTGGTCTGTAGCAAGGAAAGTATAATGACCACTTCCATGCACTACCAGTGCAGGCTATGCATTTCCTGCACAGAGACCTTCTGTCCTACAAAGCTGCATAACCTAACTGATTTGCTCAGCTGAAAGCTACTAGAGGTCTCTGCTGATGTGGTTTGTGCTTTTTGCTTATGCCTCACTTCTGTCAGCTGTTTTTCAACCTAATCTTGCATGCCTTTCCCCATATCCAAACAGTTTTCTTCCCTGTTTAGTGCTTATTACCAGGCAATGACAATGCTACAATCAGTATTACATAGCACTTGTGTTGCCAGATAAGGAGTATCTTTGGCCCTGAATAAGGATTAAAGCCTCAGAACAGCTCCTGGTGATGTTGCAGCAGTTGAGCCTAGTGATACGACATATCAATGGAGATTCAGATTACCTTCTCCCTATCTTATATTTGTCCCAGCACTGTGGCCATGTCCTTGGTCTGGAAAAAGTCTGACCTATCATAACTTAGAAATCATACAGTCTGCCAGATGTTGTTAGACTGTAGCTACCAGCATTCCTTACAAGGGCCCTTTCCGCACCTTACCTTCTTCCGGTGCAGCCTCCGGTGAGAGGCTCTCGCGTCCAGGATCCTTCAACTACTCTGCACAAGCTGTCTGCTCGCGTGAGAGCCCCGCCTCTTCCTTCCGCAGTGCAGCCTGGGACCTTCCCAGGCTGTGCCGGGGCAGGAAGCACGACCGACACAGATCCAGAGGCTCCGCAGACCAGGTAAGTGTGCGTGGGGCCTGGGAGCAATGCGCGATCGCACACCATTTTTGGCTTCTAGCCAAAAATGAAAAGGTGCGCAATTGGCGCCTGCCCTACCCTGGAGCGTAGCACGATTGTGAGTGCATCGTGCAGATCACTCCTTACAATCGCATGACGCTCCAGGCGCCCTTTCACATGGCTAATGCCACGTGGAAAGGGCTAAGGCCAACAACATCCGTATCGCTGCATGATTTCTGTTCCTGTTTTAGATATTTACGGCAGTTCAGATTAACCTGCTTGTGGCTTAAGTACAGCCATTAATACTAAGACTGCAAAGGAAAAAATGTACGTTCACTAAATAGAATCAAAAGCATATGCACGTTTTTTAGCTTCTATTCTTCTGTAATTTCTGTCCTGAATCCAACTGCTAGTTCCAAATAGACTAGACACACTTCATCAGAGGGATTTACATAAACACTGACTTACCATTCAAGAATTGATTCAGGGGCTCTCTCCTAGCTGGACACTAGCAATAGGATTTAGGCCTCTGACATTAGCAAAAGATGAAGAGTTAAAAAGTCAACAGAAACTATCCTGACAGGACTACAGTAATAATGGCTGGCAAGAATTATGAACTAGAACTTTGAAGATAGCTATCACATAAAGGTTTGCTTCTCTTGGTTATACCATTTGGTAAACTAGGTTGCAATGACGGACAGTAACTAATTTCACCAGCTGTATCGGGTGAAAAGGATTATTTTCCGTTTCGAGGTTTAGAACAAGATTCTTCCATTTGTGGTTTACACATTTGCATAATGTTAGATTTCTGCAGTGCTTTTCAAGACTAATCTAAGCAGTTGCATTTAGTAGGCAATATGCTTTAAATCCTGGAGTGAGTAGTAGAATTTTATTCCAAATCTGTACTCTCTTACAAGCAAAAAAGCAAGCATTTATTCCTGATACTCCTTGTCAGACTACAGTGGGCCCTCAGTATCTGCTAGGGTTTAGTTCCAGGATCTCCTGTGGATACTAAAACCTGTGAATGTTCAAGTCCCATTATATACAATGAAGCAGTAAAATGGCATCTCTTATATAAAATGATGAAAATCTCAAAAGGTTTGCTTTTTGGAATGTTTTAAAAAATATTATCAAGCCATGGTTGGTTGAATCCATGGATGCAAAGTCCATGGATATGGAGGGCCAACTGTATATCCTATCAGAAGCACTGAAATTTACCAAGTGAATCTGAAAATGTTCTGAAAGTACCATAGGATCTCGAAAGGACCATAAATGGAGAGGAAGTGTTAGTGGATGTATCACAATCATGGTACGTTCTTAGGAAGCCTATTATCAGTAATATCTTTTACACAGTTTCCATTTTGTAGGCATTCTGTGGCTAACAAACCATCACTTTTAAAATTTATATCTCTGTTATTATTAGTAGTAGTAGTATCAGTATCACCAATGGTGGACCAAAAGATCGGAGGAGGTACCCTGCAACCCAATGGCAGCTGCTCATTCTTCCTTTCCCTTACTGAGGTGTCAGAAAAAGGAAAGAAGGGCTAGGTTGTGAGGAATGGGAAACTGAGCAGCAGATACTTGCAGTCTGCCTCAAGGCAAGCTAATCTCCCGCCGCTCCCCTTCCCCTTGGAAGTTCCTTGAGTAAGCCACAGTTCTGAGTCTCAAGACATGAGCAGGACTGTTGATGATGGAGTGACTTGGAGATCTGTCATTCACAGGGTCTCCATAAGTTGAAGTTGATTTGATGGCAGTTAACAATAAAAGTAAGAAAAGAAAGGAGGAGATTGGGGGTGAGCAATGGTAGATGCTGCTTCGTTCTGAAAATGAAGCCATCTATTTTCAAAGAAGCAGTTCTGCTAGTCCTTTGTTGTAGCAGAAGGAAAAAAAACAGAGGGGGAAAGGAAAAAAGGAACTCTTTTAGATAAACGGATTTATATTTTAGCATCAGTATTGTAGGTATCAACCCGCTTCCTCAGATGCAATGATGGAGGAAGTGGACTGATATCCACAAAAATATATCAGTTAGTATATACGTCAGTATATCAATTAGTCTTACACAGTAAATCAGTCCTCCTTATTCAGCCTCTTTTCTTTCTGTAGAATGGTGAGCAGAGTGGAGATTTCAAGAGCTTGGGGGAACATTATCCAAGGCTCATACTGTAGGGTTCCCTTATGACCAGATTGGTCAAATTAATTCCACATCCTAGGCATTTTATCTGGTACTCTTTAGGACCATTAGCTAACCTAGATTTTAAGATTTCATTAGTAAAAAGGACAATATAACCATAATCCAAGAAAACGCCCCTCCTACAGAGGCAGAAGAACTGAAATTGAAAGTTTCTATATTAGAATCTGGGGGAAATTGATCACCCACCAGAACAGCCTATATTGATCATCACAGGTGACTGGAATGCAAATGTAGGAAACAAAGATTGTTGGAGAATTGGGCCTAGGAGAAAGAAAAACAGAACAGCAACTGATTGAATTTTGTGGACCAACAGTCTGTTCACTGCAAACACATTTTTCAAGCAACCAAAGGGACAACTGTATAAGTGGACATCTCCTGATGGCCAATATTGTATAGAAATTAGACTATATAATTGGAAGCAGAAGATGGATAAAGCTTCATTCTCTCTGCAAAAACAAAACCAGGAACAGTTGTAACACCAACCATGACTGCAAATATAAAAAAAAATCAGAGTAATGTGGAAGAAGAACACTAACTCAAACATCATGCCAAAATACAACCTAAAGTACATCCTGATAGAACTTAAAGATAATGTAAAAAATAGATTTGAGCTACTAAGTCTAATCTACCAGGAACTATGAGAACTCTGGACTGAAATCAGGGACATTGTCAGGAGGAATACAAAAAACGCTATCTGCAGCCAAAAAGAAAGAGAAGCCTCAATGGACAACAGATAGAACTTTTCAAGCAGTTAAGCCTAGGTGAGAGGCAAAAGGAAAAGGGGACAGAAATAGAGTCAGAACCCTGAATGCAACTGTTCAGTGACTTGTGCATACAAACCAAGAGAACTACTATCATAATCAACAGTCAATGCAGAGAAATAGAAAACCAACCAAACAAACAAATCCAATAGCAAGAGTCCTCTTCTGAAAGTTCTGAGAAACCAAAGGAAAATCTAAACCAAGAGCAAGGATGCTATATGACCAGCAGGAGAATATACTACATTATCAAGAAGATATAAAGAAAGATGACGGAAGTAATACACTTAAGAATATAAAATAAGTAATATATAAAATATTTTTTATATATATATATCTCAAAAAGATGAATGGAGATCGGAGATAACAGATTAATTCCAGGAATAACCATTTGAAGATGAATCCACTGAAAATGAAGCAGAAGCTGCACTTAAGGTACTCAGATGAAATAAATCACCAGGAACAGATGGCTTATCAATAGCCTATTTCAAGTTACAGAGACAGAATCCACTCAGAATCTAACTAAAATCTGCCAAAAAAAAAAAAAAATCACAACAAAGCCATAGCCCACAGACTATAAATGCTCAATATACATTCCAGTCCCCAAGAAAGGGGACATCAAAGACTGCAGTAACCACCAGGCCATCACATTAATCTTCAATGCAAGTAAAGTGATGCTCAAAAAAAAAAAAAAAAGGGACTTTGACCTTTTATGAAGTGAGATGTCCAAGCTGGGTTCAGAAAAAAGAGAGGCACTAGGAACATACAGCAAGCATACATTGGATAACGAAGTGCATTAAAGAATTTCAGAAGAAAATTAGTCTGTGCTTTATATATTATAGCAAAGCCTTTGACTGTGTAGCTCATGAAAAATTATGGAGAAACTACAGATTGCTCTCAAAGAAATGGGTGTATCATAACATTTTTGACTGTCTTGGTGTATAGCTTATACTCAAAATAAGAAGCCAAAGTCAAGTTAGAACACAGACAAACAGAACAGTTTGTCCATTGGCAAGGGGGGCAGGAAAGGCTGCATTTTATCCCTCTATTTGTTTAATGTATCACACAAAGCTGTATTAGATTCTGAGGAAAGAGGTGTGAAAATTGGAGGAAGGAACATCAACAGTTTAAGATATGCAGATGACACCATACTGCTAGCAAAAATCAGCAGACTTGGAATGACTATTGAAGAAAGGCAATGAAGAAAGTACAAAGGCAGAGTTATCATTAATTAATTAATTAATTCATTCATTCATTCATTTTTACTGGCATGATACAAAATTCAATAAAAGAATTTTCACTGCCTGTGTTTCTTTCCTGGCCATTATTAATACTTGTTTCATTTCAAGGTTATTATTGAAACCAATTGTGTTGCAGAGAAGAGGGGGTGTTAAAAAATGATCTGCACTAGCTGTCATATATACTAGGTGCACCACTGAGTGTTACTATAAATATTATTTGTTATTTATTGTCAACTCCCCAGGCTCAGAGTTTAAATAAAAACAACTGCAAACCCAGTTCCTCTTACATAAATATCTGTTGCACTGGAATCAACAGGGGCTGCTTTCAAGTAAAATAGTTAAGATTATGCTGTAAATCATTACACAGGAAATTTAAAAGAAGATGGGGACAGAGCAACTCCTGGTATGTTAGGATGATAAGACAGATTTGTTTAACTTGTGTGTTTGAATACAGGCTTTTAAAGTTTAAAAGAAAGAAAACTATGGCCACTTAAATCTTTTCATGCTGCAGCTGACATTTATAGAAGCTGAATAAGATTAATCATTTTGTTCTCCAAATGAATCACATTGCATAGCTAATATTTAAAAAGTAATAAACTTGGGTTCACATTAATTAAACACTAAAATTCTGATTAATGTTTTAAGTTTTTGCAGTCCTGTAAAATGACAGTCTTGTACTTTGGGAGGTGCATGTACATGACCATGCATTATATGGAGCAGAGGAAGTTGAATCCAGAAACATTAAAGAAGATATTTGAAGATATTTGTTCTCAAATTAACCAGCTTATATTAGTTTATACTTTGATACTAATCACTCTTTGCTGCAAATATAGTACAGATATCAGATCAATGAGCAAAAACCTGCAGAAATATAAATTACTTTGCAAAATTTTTCTTTAATTAAATTTCTCATTAATATTTCTCGTTAATATTTCAGTAATATATCTTTGTTTTCAGATCACTGAAAATGGCAGGCAATGAAAATCAAATTCTCCTTAGTTTATGATGAGTCGTTATTCAAGAACGAAGAACGAGTCAATGATCATCTGAACTTTATCAAACTACAGGTAGCAATTACCGCTGTTAACACAGCAAATATTAGAAGAAACCTACAGGTCACACTACATACTTTTAAATGACCAAATAGTAAGCCAGATAAACCTATACATCACTATAAAAAAACATTCCTGGAATGGGCATTTCAGTCCTGCAGCTACTTTCTGTTTCCTACAGGAAGAATGCATTTTTATACAGAGCATAGCACAGTTAAGAGCAAAAAAACAGACACATTCAGCAGTACAACTTTCCAAATCTACCTAGGAAAAGTGACAGAATAAAATCCACAGGTACAGAAGAGGTCTGTTAACTTTTTTATTGGAAGAGACAGTGCCACACATCTCTTGGAAAGCTTACTTTTAGGTTTCTTATGCTTCAGGTTGACATCAGTGTTTTGGATAAACAATGGGCTTGATGAAATCTTGTGTAAATTTAACAAAGGGATTGATGAATTTCTGTTTCTCAATTTTCCAGTCTCTCAAGTTGTTTTGTTTTGTTTTTAAAGCTCACACAGTTCAAAAGTGGTTGCATTGCCCCGGAAGGATGAGGTTCACAGACTGGCAGTGTTGACTGATCCAGCGTTGTTTCTGAAACCCAAATGACATCTGTAGGATGCAACATGGTATATACACATAGGTGTCTTCAGGGTGTGGGTGTGCGCGCACACGCACATGCCCTGATCTGAGTGGGGAGGAAAAGTAGAGCAGGTAGTACTGGCTCTTGTGGCACAAACAATTTTCCTGGATGCTTCTACCTGTCTTGTACGAGCCCTGGTGGCGCAGTAGTTAAATGCCAGTACTGCAGCCACAAAGTTGTGAGTTTGATTCTGCCCGGCTCCAGGTTGACTCAGCCTTCCATTCTCCTGCAGGTTGGTAAAATGAGTACCCAGCTTGTTGGGGGGCAATTAGCTAGAATACATCTAAACTGCTTAGAGAGCACTTAGCTGATAAGTGGTAGAGAAATACACATGCTAAATACACATGCTATTATACTGTATTAAAATCCAGCATAGGATTTCAGGAAGCTGATAACTTACAGATCTGGCCAGTGGCACTGTCAGAAAGGCTTTGGACATAGTTGACTCTACTTCTTACATCTTGGAGTACATCGGCTCAAGAGGGGCAGCTGCATAATTCCTGGCTATTGAGTCATTCTCAGTTCTAGAGGGCTGTACAAATTAGAGACAGTTCTCTAGAATGGCAAAGGCCTTGCCAGAATGGAGCAGGGAGTCATAAAATTGCCATGTCTCAAGTGCCACTGTACTAGGAGGTTGTCTCATTAAAGCTAATGGCTGTTGCTGGCAGAATCTGCATCCTGCCAGTGCTGCGAAGTAGTCCAGTGTTGATATATCCTACACAGAAAGGATTTTATGATTTTAAACTGTCCTCAGGGTATTTGCCAGAGGGCCGTGCATGTGCATAACTTTTTTAAAAAAATGTATGAGAAGTCGCCCCTTCTGAAATGTACGGCCTTCCTTTGAATCCTTCTTTGAGTGTTAGGGTTGGCAGATGATGTCTGCAGAATGGCATTCTGAGCCATAGTAATCCTTATTTGGAATCTGCTTGTCAGTGGAATTTGCCTGGTGCCCTTTCTGATGTCTTTGTCATGCCGACAAATACTTTCCTTATTTGCACAAGCATCCCAATGAAGTGACAACACTTTTCTTGTATTTTATATTGCTCTGTTGTCTGAATTGTATCATACTGCGGTATTGTTTTAACATTATGCAACTCTGAGACCTTAAAACACATTGGGGCAGCTTGCAAATTCGTTGCAATTAACCATTTTTAGACTAACATTAATGAAACTATAAACTGATATAATGATTCAGAGCCATTATTCGTATTATGGATCTCATTTGATGAGACAGAATACTCAGTCCTCATTCTTTAATGCATAATATAATGACTACTGATTTGTCAAAAACACTTCTGACAGTTTGCTTTATTATGGTCAAACTGCCTGTGGCTGACCTGCATATAATCTAGATTATCTGGAGACTATCCTGGGGAATGGTAATAATTTACTAGGACTTGTGATGCCTTCTTAGTGATCAGAACAGTATTACTGATAGATCGGGAATGCAATGGGAGCATCTTGAAGTACCCTGAAGGTAACACTACATCAGTCCTAATGAGAGTCTAGAGTCACTTATTTAAGTGACAGGAATATTCTGAAAAATGTTTCAAGTTCTATATATTTTCAAGCTGTCTAGCATCTGATGTATTCCAACAATCTACACAGTCAAAGTATAAAACCACGTAGGTTAAACCTGAAGAAAGGAGAATGTTCTTCCAAGGAAAAGCAATCCCTACCATCAGTGGTGATTATGCCTGTTTTGGTATCCATGATCAGTGACACAAAGCTGTGTAAGTCAGTAATGCCTGTTTGTGTGGAATATGAGAATATAACTGATGCTGGTCTCTTACTTCTAACATGCTGTACCTCTGTACTATGAATTGACTTTGTTTAGCTGGTTTGATTCAAGATGTGTTTTGGGTGGTTTTTTCCCCAAGGAACATATATTTGACCCAACTTCTGATATTTGGTCTTGCCTTTTCATATTTTTATTATATTTATCAAAACATTTATAAACTGCTTTTTTTTATGTAAAGGGGCACTCCAAACAGTTTGTAACAGAATAGTTAAATAAAGTAAATTTAACTAAATACAGCTTTTGATTTTCTTCCTTTTACTTTTAAAGCCATGTAAATTCTAAGTTTCTTAAAATGAATCCCTTACAATTAGAACAAATATATATTTATGTTTTAACAGCATATAGTGATTTAGAGATGTTCAAGATTATAAATCTCACGTCTGGGTCTATAGGATTCTAGTTCATAAACAAATTCCTAAAAGGCATCTACCAGAAGTGCCTATAACTGCTAGTGTTTGGAGACGGGCAGGTGACCATATAAACAGGTTGCTTCTAGGCAGCACTGTCTTAGAAGAGATCTACGTCATATAATCCATAAATAAGTCTGTGATAAGAATAGTAATTGTGCTTTACAATGAGAAGATTATAAAGTGGTCACAAATGAACCAAATAGCAACTTCAGTGGCTGAATATTATAAAAAGAAATAATTTAAAGTTAACTTTGAACAAGCAGACATTTAAGTGAAGGTCAGTTGCACTAAACTGATTTTTGAATGAGGCCACAAAAGTGACTACTCTAGCCTATCCACAAATACCTACTTACATTAACAATTAGTGGCATGTTGGTAATCTGAAGTAAAAAAAAGCAACAACTAAACATCTTTGTGCTTATTTACTTGATTTTAATTATATCTCTACCTGACATTTCCCGGGTGTTAAGACTGTTATAAACATTTACCAAAAAATATACTTTTGTTTTTACTGCCTACTAGGATGGCCAGATGCAAAAGAGAACAGGGCCCTTGCACCTTTAATCATTGTGCACTTGAGAGAATCACTGCTGAAAGTCCTTCCACTGCTCTACTCTGAAGGAGGAAAAAGCCTTGTTCTCTTTTACATCTGATCATCTTCTTTCTTGAAGGTGTTTGGCTATTTACATGCCTGAGGGAAGAACAAATGCAATTTGAGTGCACCTGTTTATCTATGGTGTTCTATGACAGACCTTGACACAAAGAATTCAGTGTACATTTCTGGCACAAAAGGTGATCAGTGTGATACATTCCTTAGAGGGAGACTTCCACAGGGGAAATTAAAGCTGTGATGTTTCACAGCTCATAAAAATATGGCAGCTCACTTGTGGAAGTGGTGAAAATACCCTGGAAAGCCAAGTTTGTTTCCTTGCAACAGTGTACAACAATATGAGATGCCAAAATAGTTTTGCAGTTGTCTTACCAGCTGCCTGGGTTGGCAATGAACCAGGATTGAAATGTTTGTTCCATGTGCCTCTAAACGACTGGATGCATTGCATGATTGTGTCTGACCTCAGAAATAAGTATTGTGCAAATGTTCCTAAAAATGCCTCTTGAAATGCCTTTGTTCTAGTGACTTGGCACACACACACAGGACAGAGAACATTCTAACCAACCTTAAAGATTGTATCAGGGTATCATTTAAAAAAGGAAGGGTGGGATGGTCATGTTTAGATCCTTCTCCCAGTTTGTTAAAGTGTGAAACCAATGCAATAGTAGGCTGACAGAAATTTCAACCATTCTTGAATCAATGCTAAGACTGAGACAAAGAGTTAGACACCCAGAGTATACCTATTGTATATTTGCATAGTAAGTATTTGTGCTATGGCATTACAACATCATACCTACCTTGTCTACTAAACTCATCTGATTCCCTGTGGACCAAGTCTTTTACTCGGTTTCCATACAGCAATCTGGAGGAATCATGATCAAAAGCTTTCAAAGTTTCACTTGAGCTGTAGGATTTCTGTGTAGGCACTCGGCACTCCTCATTTTCTGCTGAAGAATTCGTGTAACGCCGCTCCTTGTCTCTTCTGCTCTTTGTCAGGGAGCAATAAGGTCTGCGTTCTTTCACATCCATGCTTCATTACTTCTGTATGCACATCAGGCCAGGTTGCTTGAAATTCTGTTCTACATTCGATTTTTCATCTGTAAGAGGATTAAATAGATTATATATAATTTATGTATATATTTACATAATACCATATACACATCAGTAGTTGGGTAATTACTAGGGGTGAAACTCCTACTCAGACAAAATAACATTGATTTTTAGCTACAACTGAAATGTATTTGAAAGAGATCAAAATGGGGTAAATTATTTAGCAATATAATTGTTAGGTTAATTGAGAAACCTTTGCCCAAAAAACATTAAAATATATACTATTAATAGTACCATCTACCATATATTTTTGGTATACTCTGTTCATTCAAGTAAAACCAAGCCATAAAAACACTGCTTAGTTCATGTTCAAATACTACTGCAATTGTTCTGATTTGATTCTGGTTCACACCAATAAAAGTTCATTAGCCAGTTCTGCATACATAAACAATCAGTTCAATTCTGCTTCATAAAGAAAAACATTGTTTCCTATTTTCCTGCAGTATTTTAGGTTCACATTTCAAGTGCACTGATTTCACTATTACATGTATGTTCCCAGCACACTATTCATGTAAAGACAATTTAATAGACACCAAATATCTTATATGTTACATGTCATGATTTTCCTTTCCATGATATACCTGTGTGTTGATCAAACTCTTGTCACGTATGGGGAACAGATTTCCACCCTAGTCCTTGAAAGATGCATATTATACAACCCTATATACAACTTCCCAAATAACTGTTTAATATTTTATGTGCTCGTTCTGATTCTGATGGAGCCAATGAATCAGTGAATACACCTCAAAAGGTATTTTGTTGTTTGGGGTACCTCCTATATTGGACTGGCAGCATGATCCCTCTTCCCCTCCACTTTTGTTCTGACACACATTCAGAACAGTTTATCAGATAATGGTTTAGACGATGTTCTTGTTCAGGACAAAACAGAGGGTCATTTCAGTTTTTGCTTCAAGTTCAGATTGACTCCCTGATGCTAACAAACACAGATTTAAGGGAAAGTTGCAAAGCATCTGTCAATGGCGTACTTCACCTTCAGTATATAAAAACATCACTAAGGAATTTTACACAAAAGTCAAGAAAACAGATTTCCTAAGAAGGGAATGGCTGACATGCTGTTAATTTACTGCTTTATAGAACAGTTACAAATCTGTATTTTTGCACATTTAAATCAACTACTTACTTCTTTACCATTAGACAGATTTCCTAATAGTTGAACAGGCTGATCCTATTGTGGAGGAGCCACACTGTTCACTTTAATACTGGAGGAAGCTTATTAAGCTTAACAGCATCAAAATAACTCACAACTGCTCTATCAATTAAACAGAGCACAGTATCCTACTTGCACACAACTCCGTATGCACATACTGTACTTTTGATCTGATGGTTAGGCAGCATCCTATGCCCACTGAGCACACTCAGTCTTTACTGGATTTTTTACACAAACTTTTACCTCTGAAGTTTCTCTCTCTCTTTTAACTAATCTTTTAGTCAGCTGACAGTGGTAGTGGTAGTGGAATGTGGTAGTGATGCTGTTTTGGTTGCACAAGGACTATCTCTCAGAAATTCATTACTTTCTTACCCTGCTAGTGAGTGTCTTTAAGCACCTGGCTGACTATGGAGCAAACAGAATGGTAGATCACTCTTAGAACTAAACTACAGTCCCCCCTTCACATTTGCAGATTTGACTTTCATGATTTGATTATTTGCAAGGCACGTGCTTGCTCCCCCTGTCAATTTTCCTCCTCCCACTCCCTTGCATTCCTCACTCCAGGCTTGCAAGATTCGTATTTAAAATGGACGTGTTTTCCTTTTGGGTGAGCAAGACCCCCTCCCACTGCTGGAGGCATGTCCTCTCTGCCATGTGGCTGCAGACTCTGCTGTGTATTCGCTGCTGATTACTCAGGTGCTTTCTTTGCTCCTACCCATTTTTTCTCAAGATAGTGGCCAGAAATAGTAGAACCCTAGAACTCCACTCTTCTCTGTCTGAGGAGAAAGTATTGGTAAGCCTTTTAGCTTGTCTTTTTTAGTTCTCCCCAGGAACACTGGAGCCATAGGCAAAGGAATGGAAGGGGGAAGCTCCGGAGAGGAGTGGGAGTGGGATTGCAGGGGAGTTATTTGTGGTTTTTCTACTTTCATTAGAGTTCTGCAGCCCAAACCCTTGCAAACTTGGAGGGGCCACTGTAAAACATTTATTCTAATATGGAACATATAATATGTAGGTTTTCTTTCCTTACTCAAAATTAAGTGTGAGAAACCAAATCTGAAGCAGGACAGGGGCATAGAGTTTCAGTGCTTTGCCTCCTATTGTGTTGTGATCCACATTAGGTTCTGGTTCTACTGTCCACCACTCCCCACATATGATTTGCATTGCCAAAAAAGGATCATTCACACTGGGTCCTTTGCTCATAGTCTAAACAGCAGGGATCAGAGAAGATTCTGGTCAGTACATTCTCTTTTCATTTTAGAACACACTCAATTGTTGTTAACTGCAGCAAAGTCAACTTCGACTTCTGCAACCCTATGGGTGAAAGACCGGCAAATCACCCTGTCTTCAACCACCCTGCTCAGGTCTTGCAGATACAGGGACATGTCCTCCTTAAGTCTATTCATCTGTAATGCAGTCTTCCTTTTCTCCTACTGCCTTCTACCGTATCAAGCATTACTGTCTTTTCTAGTGAGTCATGTCTTCTCATGATATGGCCTCAGTTTAGTGATCTTGGGTTATAGGCAGAGTTCAGGCTTAATTTGCTCTAGGACACATTCATTTATATTTTTAGCAGGTCGGAGTATCCCTAGTTCAGTTCAGGGTATCCCTTCTCCAGCACCACATTTAAAAGGAATTGATTTTCTTCCCATCAGCTTTCTTCACTGTTTTGCTTTCATAACCATACACAGAAATTGGAAATATGACAGCATGGACAATCCTCACTTTAGTATTCAATATCTTTCTACTTCAGGATCTTGTCAAGTTCCCTCACAGATGCCCTTCCAAGTCCTAGTCTTCTGCCTTCTTGACTGCAGTTTCCAGTCTAATGACTGAACCAAAGTATAGAAAATCTTGAACTATTTCAATGTCTTCATCATCTACTTTAAGGTTATGTATGTGTTTTTGTTTTCTTAACATTCACCTGTAAACCTGCCTTGACTTTCTTCAATAATCATTCCAAGTCTTTGCTATTTTCTGATAGTAATATGATGTAATCTGCATATCTTAAATTCTTGACATTCCTTCCTCCAATTTTCATGCCTCCTTCCTTCAAGTCTAATCCTGTTTTACATATTATATGTTCAGCATAAAAGCTAAACAGACAGGGTGATAAAATACTCAATCATGGCTCATAAAATCAGCAAGCATTAACAGATGTATAGATAATAACTGTAAAAGCCAATATTTGGGTATGGATCCTTCACAATGCTGATGCGTATTACAGAACCTCCCCCCTTCCCCTCCTTACTGCAGTCTTATGAGCTGCCCATCAAATGGCTCTGGGTTTTTCTTGGGGAAAGAAGAACTCAGATGGCTGGCTGCAGTGGAAAAGGTAGTCTGCCCACCCCCAACACTTACACAGGATTCCACAGTTCTGTCAGCAGTTGTCCAGCTATGACGACCTAAGAAAGGCATTGCAATAATCAGAAATCAGACACTTCTATCATCTCATCAACCATCTATTAAATAATATCCTACTTTACCAGACTTCACAAATATTCCAATAAAATGAACACTTTTGGGAAGCTTGAGTTGTACCTAAATTTTCAACAGTACAGTACCAACTTCAGTAATTTCATTAGGGCTTTCTGATATGTTTAGAGCTTTATATGCAGTAAGCAAAGCTGTACAGATGACGAAACCAATCAGCTTGCATGCATACCTATACACAAACACAAACAGAACAATTACCACGTACATTTTCTCCTAAAGAACAGAAAGCACTGATATGACACAACAGTACTGAATATTTTAAATCTATTAAGTGATCTCTACATTATGAATCATTGCTACTGTCTGCTTCTTTGTATAAACACCAAGATATGTGGACTCAAGCACATGATAGTGCATGAAGTGCTACTTCTTGTATTAACATGTTGTGGTTTTTTCCCCTTTTGTCTTTACAAGGAAGAACAATGAGATCTTTTCTCTCCTTGCACCTTTCAATATAAGGTATTTGAAATATATCACTTAATTATCATACAAAGCCCAAGCAATAGAAGTTGCTAGGGTTTTTTCCCAAAGTATTATACAGAAATACAGAATTCATCACTACGTAATATAAAGCAGTACTTTTTCCTACCCAGCGAAAGAAGGAAGATTCTGTCAGATCCATTCATCTATTGTAATTTAGAATTTTAAAAAGAATAGGTCTTTAATTATTGTGCTTTATTGGAAAAATTCTAGAGATTGCATGAATCTCAGATTTCTAAATGTAAATGGAATACATATGCTGAATACAGAAATTGTCCTTCTAAAAATTTTTTTTTTTTTTTTAAGACAAAAGGCAATTTGAAATCTACTAAGGAGCAGTACCTTCTATCAGATCAGAACATGGAGAGTTTTTGCTCAGATGTCAGTTAATTGGAACCAATAACAGGAAAGCCCCCTCTAGAATGTTTATACAACTTACATGATGTGTCTAAGATAAAAATTCCCCCATCTCCTTATGAACCTTTTTAATTTGGCATAGTGTTGCTTCCAAGGTTTTTTTCAATCATTCCACAAAAGAAAAAAAAACATATACATCTACTACAATGAGAATTGCTTGAAGACTAAAATTCTTAACTCTATTTGTGAAATATGTAACTTCTTTTTCAAAAAGCACTAGCTTATTCATTATATCAGCATTTAATATTAATTAGCAAAGAAATTAATTGTTTCCAAGGTTCTGGAGTTTTGTCAGGGCCTCGGAGGGGGTCAAAAGAGCCTTGCTGCTCTTTTTGAGTATAAATTTTATTTTGACTATCTAAAGTTGGAAATCCTCAATGGTTTAATCCATGCTGCAGTGTTACCAATTAATGATCTCCTTCACACAGAAATCAATGAACTCAATAAACTTCAAAAAGCAGTGCTCCGAGTTATCTGTTTATTGTCTTCCCTAGAGCTAGCCCCCCAAGCTAATAATAAGGTTAGAAATTACAAGATGTTTAAGAGTTTATGTTATTAGAACACTATGGCAGCAATTATACAATTATCATAAACAGTGAAGATGCAACAGATAACATGCTTACTTTTTCTGTATGTTTTCATCATAAAAATTGGGGTGGTACAATTACCAGCTTTACCACTTGCCAGTGTAAATGCTAATCTTTAGGATTAAATTGAGTGATTTTGAAAAGGCACTTCATCTATTCATATATCTATCCATACATATCTACCACAAGCATTCTAAAATATAAAGATTTGCCAATAAATGTCACTAAACCTACAATATTTGATAAATATATGTGCTATTTTTCATACATACACATTTAACAATACATGTTCTCTGACACTTATCAATGGCAAATTTCTCCAGCGCATAATGAAAATGAAAGCCTTCTTTTTCATAACTCAGGGGGTGGGAGGTAGCATTGGAAATGAACAGATGCATCCCCTGCATTTCTTCATTCAGCCTCAGCAATAGATCATTTCTTAGTATGAGTTGCCTAAGGAAGTACTCTTGAAGGGGTCTTTATAATTTGGGCTTTGCTATAGCAACAGAAATAATTCAACACCTCTAGAGCTTGCTGCCATCTTCTGGGTGTCCTTTTCAGTGTCTTTAGGTTGACAGAAGAGAAGGAAATGGATAGCCATTTTAATTGAGCTTGAACTTCTTCGCTGCTGATGTATGTACAATAGGAATACAGTAGTTCATTTGTCTGCAGTAGAAATTTCATGCATTGAATTAGTAATGGTATATTTCTGCAAGGTAACATGGCTTCTAGCTTTCTTAGTCTCAGGGGTGTAGTATTTAAAAAGCCATGCAATAAAGCTTTTCAGTGAATTAGCATTCTACCATATGAAGATACATGTGCATTTTCTGGTA
Organism: Iguana delicatissima; assembly: GCA_948472985.1. Taxonomy (NCBI): domain Eukaryota; kingdom Metazoa; phylum Chordata; class Lepidosauria; order Squamata; family Iguanidae; genus Iguana; species Iguana delicatissima. Next base: position 21,539 of record CAOKZL010002777.1, on the reverse strand, counting down.
GTTGCTTTTTTAAAAAAATGTCTGAACCATCAAAAATTGTCCTGTTCCATTGTTTTTCAACCATATTTGTAAGTTCTGCATTGCAGTTTATGAAAAGATCTAAAATTATACTTCTTTAAAGACAAGTTAATATAATAAAATTTAAGCACAGATATAAAAAAAACCTGCTGTATTCATATAGCAACTACTTCTGTGAAGGCTACAGCGCATTATGTAGCAATATTGCTTTAGCACTAGTAACAACAGCAGTAATAATATCAATCCCTTTATGACAAGTAGTGTTTAAATTATTTTTAAAATAAATAATAATCAGTAAAGCAGCCCCAAGAAAGGGACCGTGCAGTGGAAAAGTGAGCTCTTTGACCACAAAAGAACTCCATCAGGAAGAAAAATATTTCAGCTGCTCTCCAATACTTTGAACTTACTGGGATTTGTTTTACCAATTGGAAATATTGTCTGCCTGCCTTCTGAAAATCTTGTGCTTGACAGAGGCTGAATCTCCTTTACTTATTCCTTACTTAAAATACATGCACTACCACTAGCACTCCTATTACGATCCTGAATTGTACAATTCTAACCTGCCAGTACAACATTTTTATTGTGAGCATTTTACTTCTACCACAAAAGCCCATGATTTATCCTGAAATCTAGTGTTTCTGATCTTCCTTTGGACACTAAATTTTGTACTACTATTCTAGCTTTCACCATATCATTCCAGAACCCAACTGAAGTTATGTCAATATTTAAAAGCTCTTCTCCTCACTTCACTTCATTAAGTGTTCCATACTCTCTTTGTCTTCCCATGCCATCCACTTTGCCAGAACCATTCGCACTGATCTGACAGCAGGAACCTGGGAGTGTACTGAATAACTGTAAATAATGCTTGCAAATTAGAAAGAGTTCCTGATGGATTGAATCCTCACTGTAAAAAAGGTCAACTTACAGAGGATTTTTTTCCAATTTCAGGACTTTTTGCAAAATTCTTGTTAGGAAAGAAAAAGTCAGAAAGCTATTTTTGAGCATAAAACAATGCAATTTTTTTTTGTGCAATTTTGCACAAAGCACTTTTTTTTTTTTTGCATGAACAAAATTGTCACAAGATGATTGAAAAGACATTCCTGCTGCCTCCATGCATAAAAATTCTTATAATCTTTCCCAGCAGGGAGGAAAAAAATGAAATTCTTTGTCTTTGAACAAAAAAAAGATCCACATACTGAGTGACAAAACAGCTTTGAGAGGAGAATTATGGATTTACAAGTGTGGCATTCATTAAATTATTACACACATTCACATGCACTTCAGATATGTATCCTCTCCCTACTGAATTGATGACAAAGAAGGACAAGTGACACTTCAGCATTTTCCCTTTCAAACTGGAAGCCTGGAATGGTGGAGGGGGTTGTATTTTTAATATGACAAACATATGACGAATAAGGAACTGGCACTTGTTGCTGCTGTTGCTTAAATGGGCCACGCAAAGGGCTTATTGTGGATTTATCACCAGGATCTTATCATGTATGCTTGTATCTGTGTCTCAAAAGGATAAAAGGTCTGCAAATCATGTTTAGTATAGTTTTGTGTGTAAATAAAAATGTGTTCACAATACTGTCCCTTGAAAAGGAAACCTATTGAGTGCTTTACTATGTGGAAAGACAAAACATCCAATATGTACTTAGAAATAGAGTCAGCTTTATCTTGGGAACCCTAGTAAAAGCTTTCTGCAGTATACTACAAACACTCATATAGAAAGCTGTAGAAAGGGATTTGAACTACAAAGCATGCATTCCTGCTATATTTAGAAATGTATTTTATGCTGAAACTTAAGAGACTGTCACTCATCAAAGCAGGTCAAGAAAAATAAAATGTGCTTCTGGCTTCTTATTGGTGAATGTCTTGAAACAGTTGGCTTTTGAAAACATATATATTTTCTGTACCACAATGTTATCTCATTATTGCACGACATTTTCACCTTGTCATACTATGATGGTCTTCAAAACGAAGGCCTTTTTTTCTCCAATCAAAAAATTAAAATGGATTTTATCCAACTGTATCAATGACAAATAACATGCAACTTTTAGAATACAGATTATAATTTTCTAAATCTATAATTATTTATCATGATAGAAAGTGTCAACAAATTTGCTAATTTCAATTAAATATGATTCTTTGAAACAATTTCAAAATGTTTTCATTCATCCTAATGGAAGTTACCTGAACACTGTGGTTATATTTTCTTTGCTATTTTTAAAAATAGAGATGGGAAATGTGTGGCTCCTCAGATGGGTTGTAATTCCCATTGGTCCTAGTTAGCACAGCCAGTGGTGAAAGATGTAGGAAGGTGGAGAAAAACAAGAGCTAGACATTCCCATAGCATCATATTCACCATAGTTAAAGAGACAATATGAAATAAATGCAATATATAAACTCACAATAATTGAGTGGCTAGTGTGATACAGTTACACTGGCTAGAAATTCAGTACTGCATTTATGGATTCGCAGCCTAAAGTTATAGATGCATACCTGATTGGTATTCAGTTAGATTACGTATCATATACTCAGTAAGATTACTGTTAACTTATGCAAATGCCACCCAAGCTCAGATTAAGTCCACTGCCAGATTGCATGAAGGAGATCCTTTCAGCTTCCTCAGCAAGCAAGGCTACAAAAATTAGAAGCAGGACCTGTATCTGCCACAAGTCTTTCTTGTAGTCTTGCTCACTGGTGGGAGTGGGGTAGAAATGTTATTCCACTTGTGTCCCAATCAGGGCCTTCTTTGCACAATCCCACAGACTGCTTTTAAGGTGGAGCAGTGACAAGATTTGGACCAAGAGATGTTACTTACCGGTAGTTGTATAGATGTATCTAAGTAGCTGATCTAAAATGCTGGTTATTTCTTTTAACTAGTCCAATTAATCTTAACATAGATTATAAATTAATTAGTGATAGACCATACATTTGAGGAGATGGATTGGAGTCCATGAAAGTCTATACTGAAATAAAATTGTTAGTCTTAGATGTAACATGTCTCCTCTTTCTTTTTATACTGAAAACAGAATGATTAAGTTATCCCTCTGAATATTTACACTTGTTTATCTTAGCCTATAAATAATACTATCATTTCATTAAAAAAAAACCCTAATCAGCCTGATATTCCCAATGAAACAACAGTGCAATATGTTTATTGCCGCAAATCACCAAGCCCTTAAAATGGTATTAATATAACTACACATGATAATGAAACTCTTTGAAGTGTTTCAGATTACCCCTATACAACAAAGCTTTCAAATATCAGCCAACAGATCTTGGATCTAACACAATGGCAGAGCAAGTGTATGGTCATTTCTGCAGTACACTGTTATAATGCTATTGTTGCACTTTCAACTTCCTGAGGAATTCTGGGGTTTACTGAGGGAAAGAGCTCTCTGGATGAGAGTTCTAAATGCCCCTCCCTAAACTGAAAACCCTAGAATTCTATAGGATGTTGAAAGTGGAATGATAGCACAATAACTATGTAGTGTAGAAATGGCCTATGTCAAAATTAAATATAGTTTGTCATATCTAAAAGAAAGCACTGTTGGGAAATTTTTCTTTATTGCTCCTTTGACATAAGTAGATTTGTAAAAAGTCTTCCTGCTTTCCTGGTTATTTGTACCTGCTGTGTGTGAGTCACTATATCTGCATGCAAGATATTGTTAGAATACTCTACTGTCTAGGGTTGCTATATTTCACTGACTTTAGACCAGTTACTATCTCTCGGCCAATCCTTCCTGACAGGACTGTGGTGAGGAAAAATTGGGAGACAGGTACAATGTAAAACACTCCTGTACCTTGCCCCCTTTAAAAAATACTTATGCAAAAGTGTACATTATCTATGAGAACACTATAGGAAGCGCCACAATTTAAACACTGCCATCTAATTTGTAGGGGAAAATGCACACCAAAGAAAATGCAAACCACTTAACCATATCACAGAAAACAAGTGTGATTTTCTTCAGAAATATAGACTAAATGTTTTATTTTAATTAGAAAATATTCCAGGTTGGCTTTCTTTGTCCTATTCTTTTTTTTTCCTGCTAATAAACGTGTTAATTAGCACATCTATTCTAGAGTGTCTGTGCTGCCACTTAATAACTGTTTATTAATAACAATCAATATTTTTACTATTTGAACTTTAATTTCCCTCTCACCCACTGACTACTTCTTCTGCTCAAGCATGTGTGTGATAACCTGCCAGCTCCACGAATTTGATTAAGAGGGATGCCGTTCTTGAGCAGGAGTAGCTCTATAATTAGGCATAGTGAGGTACCTGCTTCACACAACAGAATCCCACTAATGGTGACCTGTGCTGCTTCCCCCAGCTCAGAATCTCTTGCTCTTGCATTAACACCCTTCAGCGTCAGCCCATTCTCCCTCATGGTGACACTATCATTCCTCCATCTTCTGTCCTGCTCACTCATGTGCTACTGTTCCTCCTCTCTCTCCTCACTGACTTCCATCACTTCTTCCTGTCTTCCATCACGCCTTGGAGCTCCATCCTCTACCCCTGCATTTCCCAGCCATTCAGCCATTGCTGATTCTTGCACAGTGGTAGCAATTACTGCTACTTCTTGATTTTCATCTGCCTGTTGCCCCCTCCATCTCTTACTTGCTTATACAACAGTGGCAGAAGCTGTTGTTCTTCCTTACTGCTATGCTAGCCTAACACCCTACTTCTTCACCCACCCACCAGCTTGCATGGCAACTGCCTCTCCTCCTTGCCATTACTGCCTTGACAGAGCTGGCAGGCCTAGAGCAATGCTTTAAAAAAGAACACGGGAGAAGGAGAGAGGCAGAAAAAAGACAACCCCAAGATGGGAGTAATAGTGTTGTTTCTCCTACTCTGAGTAACAGGGCAGCTTGGGGCACTACTATCCATCAAAACATATGCCAAATTAAACTTGTTAGTCTTTAAAGTACCAAAAGACACTGTTGTTTCTGGTTTAATGGACCAACACAGGTACCTCCTGATTCTAGAAAGTTTGAAAGGTGTTCTTTTGTCTAAGAAAAAAAAAGTCTTTCATCTGATATAGAAGACCTTTCTTTTTCCTCACATTACTCTCCCACAGTCTATTTCTATTTCTTCATGATATAAATACCCACCCACAACCTCATCAGCCTTGTAGCTGTTGTTTTGTTTCCTTGTTGTGGATTACATTAAGTAAGAAATGAAATTGATTCCTATAAACACAAATCTCCCCTGCACATTTAGTTAGGTATAAGACCCCCTTAGATATAAAATCCACTGAAGAAATAATAAATTTTAGAGAAATAAACACTGAATGTAGTTCACAAAATCAAGGGACCACAAAATTGGAAAGGATCCCAACAGCTCATATTGTGTGGTCTACTGTTAGTGCACAAAACAATAGTTAGAGCATATCTGAGGGGGACCCTCCATCTCTGCTTAGAATCCTAAAACAAAGGACAGTCTCCAACCTCCCACTGCTGAAGAATTCGTAGTGTAAGGAATGTCTTCTTAATTTTTAGTATGGTTCTCTTTCCTATAATTTGAATCTATCAGTTTAGCTCTTATCCTCTGGAAACAGCAGAAAACAAGTTTGTCATCTTCTTCATAACAGGCACTCAAGTATTTAATCATTTCTACCACATCACTTCTCAATTTCCTTTTCAAATTTATATGGAGTAAAAACACCTAAAGTTCTCCACTATTCCTCACAGGGATTGGCTTCCAGATCCTTTAAGATCACGGTCATGATCTTCCTTTGGACACATTCCAGCTTGTCAATATCCTTCTTAATGTGTGCTGAACTCTGCTCTCTGTCGCCTGCAACTACCAAACCTGTTCTTCTGGCTCAGAATCATTGTTCAAGGGGAGGGATTGGAATCAACTGTATAACTCCAAAGAAACAGCATACTGTAGATTAACTGTGCTCCTGTGTGTTATACGATTCCAAATGTTTACTTCTATTATTATTTTTTAAAAAATTGAATAAAACTCTTACTATCCTTCACAATCTTTTGTTATGATTAATTAAAAAGCAAATAATATGTCAATAGTAACAAAAAATTTGGGTAGTTTACTTTAAAAATAATATTGTATTTACCAATTGTCCAATTCCAGCAACAATTTGGTTCCTATATTCAAATTAAGTTTACATTTTACAATGAAGTCATTTTTCAACCAAAAAAGGGCCAACACTAGAAAAGAGTTTCAAAAAGATAACATTTGCAATGGCTAAGTAAAAATTTTCAGTTGTTTTTACAATTTTCAAGTTTTCTCTACATCTCCCGTTTTAAGATAGACTATGCCTGGACTTAAGTGGGTAAAGAAGGGTAAAAGAAATTGAAAATAATAGATTCAAGTGGTTCATTTTCAAAGGGAAAAAGCAACAGCAGTATATTATATTAGTTCACCAAGATGTAAACATACATTGTAGCATATATTTAATTATTATGCAAATTAGGCTTTAGGGTCATGTTACAGAGTGTTGACTGAAACATCCAGCTAAGCCTTTAGCATGTCTCCAGGGTTTTTAAACTACTATTGAAAAGTGCTGCACTGTCTTTGGAATAATAGTTCCCCATAGAAGTTTCCCTAAGAATTATTATAATTGGGCAACATGCTAATTGCAGTCAATGCATATAATGTTTTGCATGGTTCATATATTCTTTCAAAATATATGGCTTGTTCAGAAAAATATTTTGTTTGGATTTTTTAAAATTTAATTTTGGAACACAATACTTGTGACTGTGTATTTGTAACATACATACACATATTTCTAAAAGAAATGATAATTAGATACTGAAAATATAATAGCCATGGTTCATATAAATAAAATCAAAAATGGTGATAATAATTGTTCCACAAACTGAAGTGCATTTTTCAAGTGAAATTTGGAAGTGAAACTGAAGACCAAGAGGGAGGAATGTAAAATGGTTTCCAAGAAAGTACAGTTAATTTGCTGTTCCTTTCAACTTTTGATAGGAATCAAATGTATACTAAATCACAATCTCTTTGTCAGCACTGTAATATTTGATGCTATCTGCCTCTCATTTCCTTTCATATCTGGGATCTGTGAGATAGTTCTCTGTTTTCCCCGTTTCAAGGATTTTGCATTCCTTCCCACACAAATATAGTATTCTTAAAACTTTTGTGAAAGAAGAGAACAACCCTGGCAGATTAACAATCCCTTTGTTTTCTCAACTTCTGTAAAGGAAACCAAGAGGATGAATGAATCAAATAGTAGTCAGGATTGGTGGATTTATGACAGTTCCCCCATGTCCATGGCCACAACTCGAAATGTATTACACTTTCAGTATCTGAACTTTTAATTTAATTTGAACAGAAAAAAAAAATTACATTTAAAAAAAAGCATTAAAGACAACAAAATTAACTAGTATACCTGACTGGACTGAAGAATAGTTCAAAGCAAATAATGGTTTTAAAATAAAATTGCTTTTTCCTAAACAAAATAGTGGATATAGGCCTTTTAATCAAAACCTCCTATTTTAAAAGGAGCAAATATCACAAAATTATACTGCAAAGGAAACAAATAATTAAAGTTAACATATTACCTAGAAAGTTGTCTAATGCAGAGTGTCTTAGTTCAAGAAATTGTTCTGATATTACAGGAATCTGTTATTAATATGGTTGCCCACCTCATAATTCTATCTCTGCTCTCAATTGTATAATTAAGGCACTGATAAGTTTCAACCTCAACTCTTAGCCCAAAAAGATACTTTCATATTGAGTGCTAGCAGAATTGGGATCTCCTTCTTCTCCTTCTCTTCTGGTGGCCTCCTGTATACTAAAAAGATTGCTCCAGGACTTTTCTGGAGCAGATTTTTAGGATGGACAGGTGATTATAGAATGGAAGCAGTGAAAGCTTAAACAGAAGCAGTGAAATCTAGTAGAATCACACTATTAGATCCTGGCTTTAATTTAAAAAGCATTTCAAAATCAAATATTAACTGCACATTTATAAATAAATGAAAATGAATACTGTAACTTCAAAATGGGCATGAACAAATAACGCACCTAATCTCTTGCATTCTCTTATTAAAATAATGATCGTTACAACACATATTGTACTACCTGGTAATCAAAAGTCAAATTTTGCTTTCAACTATAAGAGAGCCATAAAACGTCAGTTAAAATTAGAATTAAAAATAGCTCTAGGAGCAGAAATACAAAACGTAGTTCATTGTCCCATTTGAAAGGCAATCATGATACTGAGTGTACTTTAAAAAAAATAGATTATTTCACTGGGAAGCTTTTGAGGGTTAACTACTAATGTCTAACGAAAGTTTTTTTTTTAAAGTTGCCCAACAACAGAGATTTATTTTCACATGTAAGAAACACAAAGCAAAACTGAACAGTACAACTATTCAAACATGAAAAACTATTATATAAATTGGAGTTTAGGAAAAAAATTAAGATCCAGCAAGTCCCACAAAAAAGGCACAATTCACATAACTAATCATCCATAAAACCTATTACAAATAAACACTCAGAAAAATTCAAAGCACATAGAAGAATGATGGAATTTCCACTTCAGTGACTGATAAAGTAAGATATGTCAGAAATCAACTGAGCTGGAAAAACGACACTCTGAAGAGGTGCTTAAGATGATCTGCAGCTATGGTCTACCATTAGTCAAACTGATGACTCTTAATACATGGATATTTTGGGTCATCATATCTAGAATCTTAATATCAGAAGCCTGTCTTCTTGTACAAAAATACAAAATATGATTCTACAGTCACCAACTGTCATAGTTCAACCTAAAAACCTTCTGCCAGTTACCCCTGTATTTTAGAATTAATCAATTTCAAAACAGCACATGATTGCTTTCCAACAAGTTTCATATTAGTTGCATGCACATAATCTTTCTTTCCATGTGGTAGTCAATGCATAAAGATGCATAAGTATGCTGTTGATGACCTCAAAGTGATTGAGTTTTTGCAAGTGCTTTCTCTGAAGACTAACAGAAGGATAACCTACACTCAAAAGCATACTTCTTTCTATAGCCCTTCCCTTGTGGGCCATACGAATAGAAGGCAGAGGGCATTCTAGACACCCTGCCCAGCAGGTGTTTATCCTAGGATGTGACTAGTGTCCCATAATTACTAGGAAAGTAATGATATATTCATACAATTTGCAGAATTTATGTAATAGTTTCCAATTTCTATCTACAGAGGGAAAACTAATTCCATTAGGGCAATTCTGTTGGGACCACCAGTCTCTTTTTAATGACAAAAGATCAGGAAAAAGTAGGCCTAAAATAGTAGGTCTCTGCTTGTGTTGCTAGCACCTGTTTGTGAGTAGTGTGCTTTTCCATCATATTTCCTTAAACCTGGATTCAGTTCTTGCCTCTCCCAAAAATTTTACAGTGACCTTGGGCTCTCGCTCAGTCAATTTCATGTAGTTTTTGTGAACCATGTTAACCTTCCTGAGGAGCTTCAAGGAAGTGCAAACATAAAAACATATTTAATTACTGGCTGAGATGCCGCATCAGGAGGTGTAGCTTCAATGACCGACCTTTGTTGTCATAGCTGTATATCCTGATGCAATCCCCAAAACCCAAGCCAGGCATCACCCTTAACAAAACAATTTCTGAGGGGCTATGAAGTAGGGTGGTGAGCAAAGAAATGTCCACCCACCTTCTAGCAGTTGAGGCACTTTTCAACAGCACCAGGGACCCTTGTGGAATCCTGTCACAAATATTTTGTTGGAAACTGCCTCACCACTAGGAGAAGTGTGGATGCTTCTCCACTTATTGCCCCATTTTCCAACACCTCAGAAAACCAGATGCTGCCAGACTTCTAAGGTGGGTATTTGGGGGCATTTAATCATTGCATTGGTGTAACAACCATAAAGGTGAATAAAGAGTTGGTACTTACGTGAATGATCATTCTGGGATGACAAGAGGAGCAATCCACTACGCCTGGGTTGATCCTCGTGCCAGCTGACGCAGGAGCCGTTCGCGAGCTTTCATAATTCCGTTAAACCGACTCCCTGTCCCTCTCCCTTCAGTTTACTTTTCTAGCGTACAGTATCTATTAACCCACCTATTCAAATCTGTACTTAACCTAGTGGTGGGTGTGGATTGCTCCTCTTGTCATCCCAGAAGTACCAACTCTTCATTCTTGGGCTGACAGGAGGACCAATCCACTATGCCTGGGACTTTCCCAAGCTGTTCCCTGGGTGGGCAATAATCTGTACAGTACAGCTTGCAGCACCCTGCGCCCAAAGGCTGTCTGAGCTGACCTATATTTATCTAACTTGTAGTGTTTAATGAAGGTGGACACCTCCTTCCAACCTGCTGCTCCAGAAACATCTTCCAATGAAAAAGCAGACTCGTATGCCACTGACGTGGCCATTGAACGCATGGAATGCAGCCACACATTCACAGGCCTTGGCTGCTTGGAATAATTGTAGCATAGGAAAATGCAAGTCTTTATCCAAGACGCAATCATTGCCTTACTTGCTCTTTGGTCAAGCGTTTTCGGTTGGAAAGACAGTATGAGTGCATCTGACTTTCGAAATTCCTTTGTTTCTTGATGTAGGTTTTTACCACTCATCGGACGTCTAATGTGTGCCATTTTTTTTTCTCCAAAAGATGAACTGGTTTAGGGCAAAAAGTTGGTAAACGTATTAACTGTTGTTGCTTAAGTGATGTCAGGCACTTAGGTTTAAATGGGGGATCAACCACAGTCAACTTGTCATTTTCAAATTTACATAGGTGTTCATTCACTGACAATGCTGCCAGTTCTGATACCCTCCTGGCTGACATGATAGCCAATAGAAAAGCCATTTTGAAAGATAGAAGCCTGAAGGAGGCCTCAGCTAATGGGTCAAAAGGTGGCTCTGTCAGAGCATTTAGCACCAGGTTTAAATCCCATGATGGAAATCTGTGCAGCATAGGAAATGATGATAATGTTGCCCCTCTTAGAAACCGTCTGATATGCGGGTGACTTGCATACGAACCGCTGTCTTCAATTAGGAATGCTGACAGCACAGCTACCTACCTTTTTAAAGTGTTAGGCCGGAGACCTTTCTCCAGTCCATCTTGCAGAAAATTGAGTATTTGTGTCACTCCCACCTCAGTTACAGAAATTCTCTTTTCTGCACACCATTTTGTGAATGTTTTCCATGTCCTGTTGCAAATTTTTTGTGTAGATTCCCTTCTGGAACCCATCATTGTATTTATTTACACTTTCCTATATCCCTGCTGAGTCAGCAGTCGCCTCTCAAATTCCACACTGTCAACTTCAACCAGTTCGGATCTGGTGGTTCACAGGACCTTGGTTTAATAAGTCCGGCCTGCATGGTAACGTGCAGGGTGGACTTTGGACTAACTGCATCAGCAAGGGGAAACCATGGCCTCCTCGGCCAAAACAGTGCTATTAATATTACTGATGCTTTCCCCTGACTTATCTTCACCAGCACTTTCTGCACAATTTTGATTGGTGGGAAAGCAAGCGAGTCCCTGGTGACCAAGGAACTGACAAGGCATCATGCACCTCGGTACCTTTGCCTCCAAGCATTGAAAATACCTTTTTAGTATTTTCTGCAGCAGCAAACAGATCCACCTGTAAAGGCACAAAATTGTTTATTTCCTTGAAAACCTCTACATTGAGGGACCATTCTCCTGGGTGTATGTAATTTCTGCTCAAATAATCTGCATGTACCTTGTGGACTCCCCTCAAGTCTACTGCAGAAACCGACGGGAACAACTCGGCCCATCTGAACAGACGAGTCACCTCTGTTATTAGTGGCACCGAATGCAGCCCTCCTTGCTTGCATACATAAGCCTTTGCCATCATGTTGTCTGTTAATACCACCACATGGTGGCCCTTGCCAAGACGCACACATCTTTGGAGTGCTAGGCGGATCGCCTTCAACTCCAGGAAGTTGATGCTGAAACGTCTGTCTCTGATAGTCCAACGGCCTTGCACAGCGAACTCTGCACAGTGGACCCCCCAGCCATACAGACTGGCATCCGTCAAATATGTACCACATTCTGTTTTTGGAATGGTATGCCCGAAGCCACATTCCTTTCCTTCAGCCACCAGTACGTGCCAGTCCAAATGTTCTGAGGCACTTCTACTTTGTAGTGCCGTCTGTTCACAATGACCAACTGATGTCTCATCAGTAATTTCTGCAATGGTTTCAAGTGAAAACTGGCCCATTGTATCAACTATGTTGTTGAGACCAAGGTGCCCAGAACTCTTGCCAGCTGCATTAGATCCATAGAATTGCTCTGCGTCAACCGACGCGCTGCTTGTTGTACCTTCTCTAGTCTTTCTGAGGATAGATGCAGCCTGCCCAGCTTTGTATCTATTCTGGCCCCCAAATGAGTCAATTCCATAGTTGGGATCAGAACACTTTTTTAATGTTTAGTAGAAATCCATAATGCGACAGCACTCGAATGGTCATCTGCAAGTCCTGATGTAACTTGGACGCTGACTTTGGCTTCAGCAAGATGTCGTCCAGGTACGGGTATAACTGTACCCCTTGCGTGCGCAGAAATGCTATTAGAGGAACTAGGACTTTCGTAAATACCCTTGGCGCTGATCCCAAAGACCGAATGGCAACGCCTTGAACTGATAGTGATTGTTCAGGAAATTGAACCTCAGGTATCTCCTGTTGGATAGACACATGGGAATGTGGAGATATGCTTCCTTCAAGTCTATGGAAGCTAAGTAGTCCCCCACTTCCAAATTCTTTTATTGATTGTAATGTCTCCATCTTGAACTTTCTGTATTCCACAAACCTATTGAGGTACCTGAGGTTCAATACTGGCCTGTATTTGCGTTTGGTTTGGGTACTACAAAAATACCGAATACACACCTTTTCCTCTTTGGTATTCCGGAACCTTCTCTATGGCCCCTATGTCTAATAGGTGCATAATTTCTTGCATTACTATTTGTCGTTTTTCCTGACCTTCTGGTACTGGGGAAGGAAGAAATCTGTCCTTGGGGGAGGTGTGAAAGAATATTTTGTAGCCTTGAGTTACTACATCTAACACCCACCTGTCTGATCTTATCTTTGGCCACTTGAACCCAAAGGACATACGTCTTCCCTCCACTTTCCTTTGTTGACAGTCAGTATTGCTGTTTACCTCGCTTGGGATTAACCCCAAGCTTTCCCTGTCCTTGTCCTTGTCTATTGGTTTGATACTGTCTTGCAAACTATGGTTTTGATCTGCTCCATTGCAACCTGCCAGATCTATATTCTGAATTCCTTCCGGTATAACCATAAGCTCTTCCACCTCGAAAGGAGTAATTAGAGCTCCTAAAGCCTCTTCTATCTCCTTTCCTTTTCTGAAGGGTTGGCATCACTTGTTTTGTTTTTTTTATCATCTTTTCCAATGCGGTAGAGCCAATGAGCAGATCACCCTGATATAGTACACATGCCAAATTGCTACGAGACTTCTAGCCTGCCTCCCAGTGTTGCAACCACAGGGAGCGCCTCGCTACATTTATAGGTTTATGTTCCTTGCTGCATATGCTGTAGCATCCAAACCAGCATCAGCAATAAATTTTAGAACCTTTTGTATTTGCTCCACTGCTTTTATTAACTCATTCATTGACAGATCTTGTGTCTCTAAGATGTCTTTAGACCACAGCACTGCTGCCCTGGCAAACATCAAAGCAGCTGTTGATGCTTTAATCGTTGCTGAGGCAGCCTCGTGCGCCTTCCTCAGACAAGATTCTGCCCTTTGCTCACCCATTTCTTAAAGCTGAGCGTCTCCCTCCCTGGGGACAATCGCACCAGACACCAGTCCTACAATAAGAGCATCCACGGGGGCACCTTTAAGAATTTAACAACCTGTTCCTGGAAGGAGTATAACTTATTATTGCATGTCAGATTTTTTCTGGCAGAGGGACTCCATGCACCTCGACTCTCTCTTCTTTATTACTGCTGCTATTCTACATTCTTTACCTACTTTGTCCTTTTCTCCCTTAGAGTCATGCAGCCCTAATGTTTGAAGCACCCTTCTTAAAATACTCTTGAAGGAGTCAGCCTCAATCATCCTATCCGAATTTATCTTTTCATCCTCCTCAGCAGCAGAAACCTCAGTTTCCTCTACTTCCATCAATTCTTCCTCATCTACCTCTTCATCAGTATAGGTGTCAACATCAGGATATCAGAGGTGACCCCTCTTGCCTGTAGTGAATCTAGTGTTTTCAGTGTAGATTTCTCTTGGGAATATCCTTGCTTTCCCTTTGTGTTAGGTCAAAACTCCAATTCAAATTTTCCTTTTCTTTAACTGGTTTTCCCTTACTTCCAAATCATCCACAGATTCCTCATCATTTAACCTTTTCTGACTGCCAGTTCTCTGGGTATTGGTCATCATTTGTGATTGTAACTCAGGCTGTTTGTATGTACTGCTTGTTATGTGGGCTACCAAATGCTCCTTTGTTCAGCAGAAACTTGGTGAACTGGCCTTGGTAAAACTGCTTGGAGCTGTGAAGACACAGCCTCCTTGATCATAGCCTGAATTTCCGTGCGCAAGTTCTCCATTATGCACGACCTCTGACTTACTTGGCCGCCCCAGCAGACCTGTTCAGGGTCACGCTTGGGTCTGGCCCCCCTGCAGCGCGTTCTGAAGCCATCCCTCCATGAAGCGCCGCATTTCTGCACTCCAGGGCCCATACTCTGCCGCAGACGCGGCTTGGCCATCTTCTACTGGTACTGAGTTTGCCATTGCTGGAATATTAGCACTGCGCACCTGCGCAGTCACTGTCGAACTCGGGCCCTTGGAGGTAAGTGCTTGCATCGCCACACCTAAGATGGCGTCCAAAGCCTTAGTCACAGCTAAGATGGCGTCCGAAGCCTTCACCACACCTAAGATGGTGTCCGAAGCCTTCGAGGGAGTGGCTAACCCTCGGGCACCATCTTGGAACTCTTATTTCCAAGATTGTGGCCGGAACTCTTGGAGGTGAGTGGCTTTGTATTTTCTTTCAATACCTTTTTTACTCCATGTTTTTCTTTAGATTTCTTTTTATCTGACTTTTTATCTGACTTCTTGAACTCCGTGGGTCTCTTTGCGTTTGTATTATCCGGTCATCTGCCTCACTCTGGAGGACAGGAAAATTTTTGGAGCTCAGCAGCATGTTTCTCATCTGATAGACGCTGTGCGAACTTCTGTGCTGCTGCTCCAGCCACCTCATCCGAAGCCTGCCTTGTGGCGGTCTTCTGGACGGAACATTGTACAGGAGTGACCGAGCCCAACTCTGTGGTGCTGCGGATCACTTCATCCATAGCATGTTTCATGGCTGTAGTCTTTTCCATACTCTTTGCTACTCTTTCACAAACCCTCTCTCTTTAAATTTTTCCCGATTCCTATTTATTTTTTTAATTTCCTCACTATCCTACTCGGGAGAGGAGTCTGATGCGTCCCACTGCACGCAGGAGGAAAGAAAAACTGAAGGGAGAGGGACAGGGAGTCGGTTAAAGGAATTATGAAACCTTGCGAATGGCTCCTGCGTCAGCTGGAAGAGGATCAACCCAGGCGTAGTGGATTGGTCCTCCTGTCAGCCCGAGAATTCAAAAATTTATGACATCATAAATCCAGCTTACAAAAATATAAATATTAAACAGGATGCCACCTTTCAAGATGCAAATCCTCTCAAGGCAATATAGAACAATACTTGAAACAATAAAATCAAAATAAACAATCATTTTTAAAAAGTAAAACTTTAGAACAAAAATTCATTCATCTCACGGACAGCTGGTCATAGGCAATCATGTGGTGGTGCTGGTGCTGAAGTTGTTTTATCCTGCACTATATCAAGATCTCAGAGTACTGTATAAGCGAAAGGTAATTTAAAACAACCCATATAGTTAAAAAAAAACCCATAAAGCAATAGATTCAAATCTAAGACACACAGAGCCCCGAGGCTACATTTTTTCCTTGGAACCAAAATGAAAAGAGAGTACCAATCCAGCCTCCGAGATAAAGGAGTTATGCACCTGAGCTCTTTGCCATGTCTTCATGTAGTATATTGCTACATGTAATATGACACATTGCTCTCCCACACAAGAGGCCACACAGGAGCAGATATGAATACAGTGGTAAGCACATATAGGAAGAGATGCTCCTTCTAACATCAAGGTCCCACACTGCTCCAAATATCACCACAAGCAACATTAATTCACACATGAATGTATGGTGCCTGAGCAATTCTCTTAAAACTGCTGTCATGTGATTCTTTGACATGTTGCTCTCAGGCCCCTCATACTCCAAGCTATGCAGTACACCTGGGCCTCCAGTGACAGAGGTGGATCAAAGAGTACTTCTGAGCTACACATTGGCTCCTTTTTAGCTAGTGAAATCTCATCCAGGGATTTAGAAGAGGGATGGAAATCATGTAGCCCACCAAATTCTGTTAGACTGCAAATTCCAGTAGTATTAGGCAGTATAACCAACAATGAGGATTGCTAGATATTGCAATCCAACATCTGGAGAGCAATATGATTCCTTTCTTTGGTTTTCAAATTGATACTTTACATTTATGTTAGCTGTTTATAGAATTTCATGGTTCTGGAAGAAATTCTTTGCATATCCGGTACTTTTATTAAGTAGGAAAAAATAATTATTTTGAAAGATTGTATGGAAGTAAAATATTATTTTAAAACAAAAGGTTGTACCTACATAGTAATCTGAAACTGAGACCCAGATTGCATTAACCAAATATCAAAGTCTAAATGCTACCTATTCTCTTCAATATACAGTCAAATAGTAGCTTTTCCTGTATTTCTTCAAACTCATTTCTTTGAAATAAGATGTTTCAATTAGGTGCATATATTCAGTACAATAACCCTCAGCAAACAAAAGCACTGTGCAAAACCAGAAGTATTGATTCTAATTATGAATTTCACAAATATTAATCTGTATGTTTATTTGTTCTTATTTTCCCTTGCACAAATGAGAGTTAGCCTGTAATTTTACACAACTGAAACTGATTGCTGTTTCCCCAGAAACAACAATTTGAGAAATGAGATCCAAACTCATAGAAGATCAGGTTAGGGATCTCTGTGGTACACAGAATAAGAGGCAGACCATCTAGGAACACATTTAGAACTTGTCTCTCCCACTTTGCCTTAGCGGGGAAAAGGAAGAACAAACTGGTCCTGTGATTTGAAATCCATGGGATTATTTGATAATGGGGGTGGTGTTGGCAGTGGAAGGGATTTAGTCAAGAAGATTTGATTGCTAGGCTATTGTGGTATGTTTTTGTGGAGAGGGAAAATGAAACTTGACTTTAGTTTTAACAAAGGAGATTTGTCTAAGGAGAGAATCTTTTTGCTTAAAGGACCAGGAGAAATGACACAGAGGAGCAGGACTGCTTGACTAACTTGGCTGAAAGAGTATTGTATTTTCAAGAGCTGAAAAAAGTACATGTGAAGACATGCTGATAGGGCTGGTGTTCAATGACAGAAATGCAAAAATGCCACAGTACCACAAAGGAAATGTAATTCCAAGAAAAGAGAACCATTACCATTCAACATTATAAGAATGAAAAATCCAAACAAAGTAACTGGCAGTTTAAAACAAAAAGAAAACCTCAGATGCTTAAATAGCTTTAATAGCTAAGCTTTGATAGGCTGTTTTTTCCCCAAGTAGGGATACAAATCTTCACTTATTTTGTCCCCATGTGCAAGAGTAAATAATTTGATCAATTTCCCCTGCTCCTTGCAGGAATACAAGGGGTTCTGTGCAATTTTCAATCACAAGTCATTCTCTGGGACTTAGGGAAAATCCATTTGTGCAAAAGTACACATAATTTTCTTTTACAGAAAGCATACTTGGAGGCAGAAAACATGCATTCTAGGCAAATTACATTTATATTCTAGGGAAAAAAAGATATCTGAATGAAACTGTTGGGTTTTTTTATACAGATATATACGCAAGGAACATGGTTGTTGTATGTATTCATGATGTTTTTGACTTCTGGAGACCCTAAGTAGAACCTATCACGGGTTTCCTCAGCAAGATTTGATAAAAGTGGGTGTGCCAGTGCCTTCCTCTGATGTTTAGAGAATGTGACTTGTCCAAGGTCACTCACTGGGTTTTCATGGCCTCGGAAGAATTTGAATTCTAAGCTCTCAAAGTCCCAGTGCAACACTCAAACCCCTAGGCCACACTGGCAGGAAAAATACATGTGGGATTTCTGCACAAGAGTCTGTATGTTTACACAAATTGGATAAAAACTACATGATCTGCATAAGCACATGGACTACGGTACAGAAAATCCACATGTAGGTTCCCTGCAAGTATTTTCTTTGCCAAAAACACAGAGAACCAAATATTACATAACACAAAGTTCTGATGAAGAACGTCAACCAGATCCCTAGTCTTCTTTTTTTTAATCCAAAGAAGAAATTTCACTAGGGATCTTTTTAAAAGCAATGCAATGATTACTATACAACTATACGTGCACTGACAGACTTACCTCTCTGGCGCCTTTGCGTAGCAGGGCGCCCAGCAGCAGCTCCTTATGGCCAGGGGCTTGCCACATGGCAGCGGCCATGTTTTTTCCTGAGCATGCTCGGAGCCCCTGGATGTGCGACCAGCTAATGAGTTTGAGGCAACCACTTTGGGCTCATTGGCTGCAGGAGTGGGCATGGGTGACAGTTTCACTCAGGTCCACTCTGGCGGTATTTACCAGGAGAGCCTGGCTAGCTTGCAGTCAGTCTCCCTCTGGCAGCATAGGAAGAAGGTCAACGGCGGTGTGCGGCTGTCGGCAACGACGGCACAGAAGTAAGTGGCGGCGAAGGGAGCAACAAGGTGGCAGCAGATGGGAGCAGCGGTGACAGTCCCAGGAGAAGCCAATGTGGAAGCGGCGAGGAGGGCAGGAGGACAGTCCTTGAGAGCTGGTCACTTCAACCCTTTTTCAGAGCTAGTAGCGGCAGTGCAAGCACGCAGTTTAACCCCCGGCCCTCATTAGCCTGGCTGGGCAATAGTGGGCGCGCCCTTGGTTGCTCAGTGGTGCCTATCACCCCCTTTCATTGCCCCCTCTGCACTGTCGTGGGTGCTCTGCACACTGATACCCCCCAGGGGGTTCTGCCCCCGGTGGGGGCCAGCTTTGGCTGTGCAGACATTCCCGTGGACCCCCTCATAAGTGCTGCGTCAGTCCCCTGCCATGCCTCCCAAAAAGCAAGCATCACCCCCTAGCGAGACCCTCCCTCACACAAGGGGCCAGGCTGGCCACGCGTGAAAATTCTGGGCTGCCCTGGGCCCAGCCGGAAGCAGAAGCAAGGAGAAAGGAGAAAGGGGCTGCTGCCGGCGCCATTGCACAGCCTTCAGAGTCCCACAACAATTTGGTCCTGGACAGTATTGCCCACTCTCTAGAGAGACTGGCTGAGAGGACAGAATGCGTGGAGCACAGATTAGAGGCTGCAGTGCGGGGAAAGGCAGGCAAGGCCCCTCAACAGCAAACAGAGAGCAATGTGCGGCGCAGAAGAAGGTCCTCATCTTTGTCCAGTAGCAGCAGCACCAGTTCATCTGAATCCAAGTCAGCACCCACAGGAAGACCAGGAAGGAAGAGCAGAAGGGGCAAGAACAAAAGGTGAAGGAGGAGGAGGAGAGAGGTGACAGACAGCGATGGAAACACTGGTGAGTCCGGTAGCAAAAGGGAGCAGGACAATGATTACTGGTCCACTGCTGCCTACATTCCTGGGCTCCCTGACTGGGCTGTCAGGAGGTGAAACAGATCCTGATCTGCTGCTGTCACCCCTGGCAACACATGGGTAGGACATGGGAGGCGGGGGGAGCATCCACTCCAGGCCACGTTCGGTGACCACAAGAACCCGCCAGGCATTCACTTAAGCAAAAAGGCCAGGGAACGCATCCTGGACGGCTTCTTCGTAGATGTTTTCTCCTTGCTCAGACTGGTGGGGGAGGAAGGGCGCATTCCCAATTCTGCCCGCAAATCTAGAAAGGAGGACAAGGCAGCCAGTGTCGAACGCATTTTTGACAACTGGTTGGCCGGCTACACAGTTTTTATGGGAGTAGTGCAAGCAGTGTCTCCAGACAGCGGATGGCACTTCTCCAACCACCTGGGGAATGTGCTCAGGGCACGGGCTCTGGCAGGTGACTCTGCAGCCATCGAGTATGATGCCACCTTCCACAAGAGAGTTTCCCAGAGCAAGTACTCATGCTGGGACCTCATAAACGATAAACTTTGGCTGGTCCTTGTGGGGTCACATATCAAGGCTTGGCCTGATGAGCCTCGGTCCTTTCATTGGGCAGGTGAAAAAGACACATGGAAGCTGGTCTGTTGGGAGTTCAACAAGGGCAAGTGCCAGCAAGCGTGCTGCAGGTTTGAGCACTCCTGTGAATCTTGCCTTGGGTCCCACCTCAGATCCTCTTGCCCGCAGCCGGGTGGGGGCCAGCAGGGCACCCGCTCTGGCTGTGCCACCACAGTGGCCAGGCGAAAGCGAGACAGCGCAAACGGCAGGGCCAGGGTCGCAAGGCAATGATGGCTCATTGGCCTCCACTCTGGTTCGCTTGTTGGCTCTCCTCCCATTATTAAAAGTTTACCCCAACAGGCAGGCTGCCAGATTTATCCAGGAGGGTTTTGTGGCAGGTATCAGGATTCCAGCAATGGGTCCACGACTGCCGTTCAAATCCAGGAACCTTAAGTATGCCCGTGAACTGCCAGAGGTACTGGTTGACAAGATAAGCAAGGAATGCCAGGTGAGCAGGATGGCAGGTCCCTTCACAGAACCTCCTTTTCCTAACCTCAGGGTCTCCCTTCTCGGGGTGGTTCCAAGAAAGACCCCAGGCGAATTTCGCCTCATCCACCACCTGTCATACCCAAAAAGGGCATCTGTGAATGACGCCATCTCTCAGGAGCTTTCATCTGTTTGCTATGCCTCCTTTGATTATGTGGTCGGGTTGATCAGGACCTGCAGCCAGGGGGCCCTGATGGCTAAGTGCGACATCTAGTCTGCCTTCTGGCTCCTTCCCATTCACCCTGACCGCCACTGCCTGCTTGTGATCAAGTTTAATGGGGCGTGGTATTACGACAAAGCCATGCCCATGGGATGCTCTGTAAATTGTACAGCTTTTGAGACACTCAGTATATTCCTTGAGTGGGCTGTTGGGTACAGGACTGGGTCTCCTTTCATCATCCATTACTTGGATGGTTTCCTAATGATCGGCAGGGCAGGAACAGAGGACTGTGCCAGGCTGCTGAGGCAGTTCCAGGCCCTCGTGCTAGAACTGGGCATCCCCCTCACTCAAGACAAGAGGGAGGACCTGTCCTCAGCCTTGGTATACCTGGGGATTTTAATTAACTCAGTGTGGGGGGTATCTTGCTTGCCGGCAGATAAGTTGGCAACTCTCAAGGATCGGCTTGCCATGATATTAGGATGTAAGAAGGCCATGCTTAAGGAGGTCCAATCTTTATTGAGTCTCCTTAACTTCACTTGCAGGGTGGTGTCACCAGGCCCAGCCTTCTGCACACTCCTGGCTAGGGTCACCACAGGGGTACAGGCCCCTCACCATCACATCCACATC